>LQNS02007215.1:14442222-14464404 GCA_001587735.2 Parhyale hawaiensis
AAATGTCCTTTGGATCATCTCGAGAAAAAACCGAACCTAAATCAATCAAAGGCAGAAAAGGACATTTCCTGGGCAATAAAAACGCGAACTTTAGCTGGAGTTTTTGGCAGTTTTTCTTCTTATCGCCGATTTTAAAGAGGATATTGGACGGATTTGGCATGAAAAAACCTGCGTCTTGTCAGCGAGAGTGCGAAGAGCTGTGGTAGACTTGTGGTAATGGAGTGGTAAATATAATTGGTGCGCAGATATAAGGTAACTGGTACAGCGATAAAACGGTGTTAGGTGCGCAGAGAAAATCGCAACTGGTACAGAAATAACACGGTGTTAGGAAAGCAGATAAAAGGTGGTGGTATAAAGAAGATACGGTGTTAGATAGGCAGATAAAACGGCGACTGGTGCTCAAACAAAACGGCGTAAGGTGCCGAGAGGTAACTAGGGTACAGAAACAACGTCGTTAGGTATACAGATAAAACGGTTAATGGTTCATAGAAAATACAATGTTAGGTATGAGGACAAAATAGTTCTTGATATAAATACAATGCATCACGGTACTTGGTACATAGGTAAAACGGTATTTAAAATACCAACTAAAACGGAGTTCGAAGCACAGTCACTATGGTGTCTGGTGCATGAACAGGTGTTGGTCGTGTAGCAAACCCGCCTGTTACACGAAATACTTTAAAACAGGTAAAGAAACTAAACATCCGTTTACCCTCAGGGCATTACGACATTTTACACTGGGCTCTCAGTGTCTCCGGTAAAAGCTACAGTAAAATGCACCTGAAGTAAGCAGTGCAAACAGCAAGTGGGGGGGAGGGAAGTCATGAAAAAAGAACAAATGCATTAAACAACTAGAGCACTCTGAGAGCGCATACCTCCGTCAAGCGAGGCAACGGTAGCAAAAAATTCAAATTGGCTCTGAAACCATAATTTTCTTTGTATAAACTATAAAATCTAATCATTTGTGTCTTTTAATAGTAATAACAGTTTGTGCAATTTTCTTGAAGATCCGTTCATAGGTTTTTGAGTTATACTCCTAAGAAACGTATTGACAAACATGAGTCAAACATACAAACGAACTAACCGATCTGCACCAAAATTTAATCATTGATGTATTTCAACATAACTAACAACCCCTATAAATTTCATAAAGATCCATTCATTATTTTTTGAGTTATTGTGCTAACAAGCATAAAATTAAAAACAGTGACAAACGAACGAACGAACAAACGGATCATTACCAAAACTTGATCATTTACTTATTGTTATATACTCAAAAACTCATGTTACTTTCATAAAAATCCATTCATAGCTTTTTGAGTTATAACATTAAGAAAAATGAGGCAGACATACAAAGAGATGGATGGACGGATCTTCACCAAAAGTTAATCATCTGTTCCTCCTAACAAACCTAACAATCCCTGTAAATTTCGTCAAAATTGGTTCATAACTTTTTGAGTTATCTTGATGACAGACAGAGAGACTGACAGATAGAGAGACAGACAGACAAACCCGACGAAAATATAACCTCCTTGGCCGAGGTAATTACAAGCAAACAGAAGACTGGAAAAACACCAGCTAATTACCGTATTAGCGCTAATGGTATACTTTAGCCGTCACAAATAACTGCAAAAACTGCATGTAAATGGACGACTAGATACATATACTTGGGAATTCTGAGCATTAATGGCGTACACCTAACGTAAAAACGACTGCAGAAAATTTCATCGTCAGCCCTTCAGATACATTGCAACTGCCACTATGATCCTTGCGTATATAGAAAGATACATAGCACCTGCCAGTGTGATCCTTATCCAGGATACATTGCATCCGTAAGTGTGATCTCTGCACAATACGTACTGCAAAAGCGCAAAGCGTGCGCAGTCTGCTCTATTTAATAAGAAGCGCAACAAGGGCAGATTACCGAGAATTGTGTGCTAACTGACTAACGTAAAGGAAGTAACTCAAACTATCGTATTGCTGAGAAGAGTACTGAAAACACGGTACGAAATGCACCGCTACGGCGGTACTAATTAACTGAAGCACTGCAGAAAGGTACCGAAACATCAAATAAATTAGTAATAAATTAGTAAGTATGCTGGAGAAACCTTTGAAAGAATGGCTCTGAGAATATGTGTGCATCAAATCCTGGAAGCGAAGCAGAATAATATGATACTTGCTTTCGAAGTAACTGGATTCTATGACACGATAACAGCTTGAGAATTACTAGCAGTGGTGGTAGCCATGGCAACTCCAAAAAACATTGCCACAGTTCCTTTATCAGCTTCGGATTTAATTATGTTATTGATATTGGGTAACAAATGTTTTATAACAAATATTACGAGTCCGACGCATTTGCAGTAGTGAACAAAATCAGAGAAGGAGAGCTTTGAAATGAATAAAAAATATATATATATATTTATTATTTTACCAATCTCCGTAATATTTTCGTTGTATGATCTTTAAATCAATTGTTTTCTTTGCTATAATCCATTTGGAAAAATGGATAAAAAAAGGAATATTGAAAAATCTATGTGAAAATGTCATGTGCACAAAAATAATCACCGAATGACAAAAGCCTTTCCACATTTATAAATACCTGAAGAATAAGTACAAATATTAACATTAGGTGGTATTAGTAGGTAGTGGCCAAGCCATTGCTGTCAGTAGCAACTACTGCCATTAACGCAGACGAGGCGCCAGAAGAGATACAGTCGCACAATATTTACAATTTACCAGTCGAGCAATAATAACGATAATGACAGCATTTTTACTAAGAATTCGCTGGCATTACAGTAATTGATTCACAGGTATTCATACCAACACACATTAAATGTCAATTAAAGTCAACTCAACATCAGCCGCCTCCCGCAAGACCCACACGCTCTGGTTCGTGTGCCGCAGATATAGGGCAACTGGCCCCAGAGGCGTGTACGGCTGCAATCGACCACGAAACCTCAGGAGCTATAGTGTCACCGACGAAAGGTTCTTATGCGACGACCTGTGCCCCCGACCCTCCCATTTCGAGTAAAAGGTCGGTGCCCCTGCGGAAGCTCTGCAGACATCAGTCGCTAATAAGCACGTCAAGCGTCGTAAGAGGTCGCTTGTCTGGGTTGGTAGTCGATCTTATCAGCTTTAGTGCCAGAGATACCGAGATAACGGGAGGCTACATAAAGGAAAAGAAATAAGAACAGCCAATGCTGCGGACATCCAATGACGGTAATTAGCTGATAAGAACAAAATAATCAGTAAGTAAATAAAGTACAGAATTTTTAAGAGAGTACATAATGCAAGGATACAACAAGTAAATGCCATTGCGGTTTGCCAAGCACTGTTGGCTCAGAGTGGAACTAACTTTCGGTGCAAAGAATTGAGAAAAATTATTGTCCAGCGTCACCTGCAGCCCATAAGTAGACTTACAAGCAAGAACAGTCAAGGCATTTACTGCATGCCCAGGTGTATCTTGGAAATGTTCATTATAAGGGCCGAATAACGTCGTTTTACGCAGCAGCCAGCTGTAGTGTCAGAGAGGTCACTTAGAGTTTGGGAGACACATATGAGCCTCTTTCATCGTGAAGTTTTAATATTCTTGAAATTATACTTCCGGATCTGTTTATAATATGTCTTAGCGATTGCCAAAAGCAAGATATTCTGCTGCCTGAAGGCTTCATCAACTTTGGAACGGCTTAATCAGATATCAAATCTTCTGAAGTAAAAGTTCTCAGACAGAGCGCAACTGTTTGGTTACAGTGACATGTCAAATGAACTTGTTCAGTTGTTCTTTATATCCAGATTATTTGGCTCGTTCTTTCCTTTTGCGCACAATACATTTTTCAAATACACAAAATTCCACTGCATCATATTTTTCTCCTTTGTTTGTCCAAATGAATTTTTCCAGTATATAGGCAAAAGGAATCGTATATAGAACATTGAGCGAAAATCTCAGGGAGCTAGGGGAGAAAATACATACTGTAAAATATTAAATTTTAAACTTGCATTCTTTAATTTTTTCACTACTGTATATCCAGAAACTACTAGCAACACAATCGGCTGCGGCAAAACAACCTTATAATAACCCATAATATTTTATCGATCCTCCCTTCATAACCATGCTATAAAATCGTATTTGTAGTAAGAAAACTACGTCGTAAAACGAATGAGCAGGCAGTCAAAACACTTCCGGTAAACAAAACATCCCTTTAGACTATTGCAGATTTACGTAACTAAATAAAACACTAATTAATTTTCTCTTTTGAACTGAACACACTGCGTAATTGTGTTACATAAATTATCCCTGAATAGTTGCAGCCCATGACACATAATTCAGTTTAATGTCAAGGCACAGTCATTTTTAATCAAGACAATTCATTATGTAATTACTGCTCAAACTTATTTTTGAGCCTTGCTCCTTCCATCAAAGATACGTCAAAATCATCGCTTAAATTTCTGACGTGCAGTGTAATATTAGTATTATTATTATTAAAACTTCACGCTTCAGCTCCCACGGACAGGTAATACAACCCAAATAAAGCATTTGCAACACCGGGAAGCCCAAAACGCTGCTAAAGGAAATCCAGCAAAAAACGTAATTGTCGGCTGAATTTTCGGACGTCCGCAACACGACCAAAAGCCGATGCAGGCAACAAATTCCAAACTTTAGCCGACCAGGGCACGAAGCACCGACAGAACTGATTAGTTCGACAGAATCCCTTCCGAACCTTGCTTCTTCCAACAAACATAAGTCAATACCATCGTTAAAATTTTTGACTTGCAGAGAAATTATAGCTCGGATTTTATCCCTTCATACTTGGAACCCACAAGGATATCACATCGATCCTCGCTCCCTTCGCAGCCAAAATGTACGAGCTCATTATGCTCCCTAATACGACCTCCTTTCTTGGCAGTCTCAATGAGCGGGGCGAAGTGAGAAACGTTCGAGATGGCATGAGCAGCGACGCAAGAAACACAATGGAGGAAGCACTTGAGACCCGAGGGAGTCTTCATTGCGATACAAAGAAGGTCCACAGCTACCTCCATTACAGGCACATAATCTCTTGCCAGTGCTCTATAGCAGATGAGGTTCCGTGACACTCCTCGAATCTGCATAAATTTGGGAAGCTTTCTCTTTGTTGGCACTTCTCTCTTCCAGCGCAATTGACTGGGGGGAGATCCCGGTGATTCCAGGATAAACGTCAAATCTGAATCCATCTCTCATTCCTCTTTTTATTGTCAATGTTCTAGCTTTCGCACGGAGTCTGTATGATACTCCGCAAATCTGTATGAATTTTGCACTCATTCTTATTGCTTGCACTTCTCTCTTCCAAGGCACGTAACCGTGAGGAGGTCCGACGATTCTGCGATACCCTGTAGATCTAACTCCACATCAGAGTCTTCTTCTTCCAATTTCAACGTTCTAGCTTTAGCACCGAGATACTGCTGACATTTTCAAAAACTTTCATAAATTGGCAAGTTATCTCCCCTCCCATCTACTCTCCAACGCACCAAACTGACAGGAGATTCCGGATATTCTTCGAATCTGCTTCCGTCGTGGATCTTTTTTGGTTTTCCACATCAACCATGTATGAGAGCGGGGAGCTTCTCCAATAACTCTGGAATCTGCACCCATCTCAGATTTTTCGTTTTCCGTTCAGCCCTCATGCCTGACAGAACGTACAGAGCTACTTCTCAACTATATGCATCAGTCTGATTTTTTTTCCCTTGTCGCGAGTACTTTGCTTCGACGCTCTTGCCTGAGCGGAAATTTTACGATGCTCCACAAAACTGCAATACTCTCATGTTCTTTATCTTTCTTACAGATCATGCCCCTGAACTCTCAGCCTTACGAGATGAAAATATGTCACTCTTCGAATCTAAGTCCACATACGTTTCCGGTGTCTTTTCAGCAATCTTCGTATAGGCCAGCTATCGTACAGCTTCCACTAAACACTTCAGTCTTCTTTCATATCGGATTCAAACTATTTTTATTCACCAACGTAATCAATTTCATGAATTCTATAGATATGCGCAATTAAGCGATGGACGAGAGCACCAATGTCATCATCTTTTTGCAAACGCGCGCGTGCTGGACGACGACACAAACACTCATGCTCCCCAATCCCCCAAACCCCCCCCCCCCACACCAACGTCAGTTTCGCACACTCAGGACAAACTTCCAAACATCGACCGTTTCGTTTTCCTGTCAACAGCGTAACAATGAGAAAATAAACCGGACATAGCCGCTAAACTTTGCAGCTCAGAATGTGAGGCACCTACTAAGCTACGTGAACACAAAGCAAAAGAATGGAAAGTTTACGAAGCTGGAAGCAAGCACTAATGAAATTATGCACAACCAGTCCCGTGTTCTCAGTAAGATTTCTGGCAGACTCAGAAACTCATTCGCTTTCGCGATCGCAGCCGTTCTTGAGTTAAATTAAAATGCCCGTGGCGCAAGCATTTGCCAGGTATGAAGGGAAAAAACGTTTCGGAACTTTGAAAACCCTGAAAATATACACTATCAAACTGAATCGGTTAGTTAATTTGAGTTGCGTATGATAAAGCAAAGTTTATAAATGAGCTGCAGTACGCGAAATTCTTCATTCATGCTTATAATGACGTCATAATGACGTCATTTCCTTTCATATATTTCAGCAACACATCATAAAGAGAAATGAGCAATGACTTCTTCCATTTTTGTTAAGGTTCGAGCCGTGGTCGCGCACATGCAAGACAATTTCGATGTACTTCCCAATTTCTTCGGCAATTGCCACTAAACACGAAAGAGTATGATTCGTCTGTGTCATCAATGCTACTGTCATAGCTACACTAGTTTCCTCTAAGTATACACTAAACGTAATCAACGCTCAACTGTATAGCACTAACTTTGCATGAGCTTAGCAAGAATTAGTGCAAAACACATGCCTTTGAGGGTAGATTAGGAAATGATATACCAAGAAACAACAAGACTATCGTGCCTCTGCTCCTGGAAAAACAACGCTAATATGTTTATACCTTAATTCCCCAAACAACCGCTTATATGTAAGCATACAGTACCTATCTCCTCGTAACAAAATGCTGCTAAGATACCAACACATTTACCCAAGACAAACCGCTATTCACGTGCTTACTCATTCGTTCCTGAAAAATGTGTTACTTATGTGATTACACATCTGTTTTTGGCAAAACGCTGGTATAAAATCATCACAAGATTGCCGCAGGAACATCACCGCTACAATGTTTGCACTTTCTCTTGTCACAAAACACTGCTAATGTGTTCACACGGGCCTCTGCTCACCAAAAACCGCCGCTAATATGCTTGCGCTTCTGAGACACCTTGCTAAAATTTAGCCCGTTTTAAGTCGGAGTTTGCCAATAAAAAAGTGGAAATGGAGCGAGGCTATCGCAAATGAAATCCGCGAGAGCGTTATAAGGCGGCCATGATTGGGTTACTGAGCGCCGGAGCAAGGCTTCCATCCCTTATTTTGGGGCCTAAAAGTAGAATAATGTCGAGCGGATGCAATGAAACGTGAGCAATGCCGGCGGAACTGCCTGCGTCTGCAGCGACAGACGGCTCGCCTAGCTGCCTCTAACGTACACAAACTGAAGCTCAGCATCGAAGAATTGAATTGTGAAAAAATCATCCACTATATAATAATACCCAGTTGTTGGTCGCTTGCTTGCTTCCTTGCTAACTTCAATGTTGGTCTTCCCTCCGTCACGCCGTAAAGGATTAAGATAGGAGAAAATTCATCTACTGAAAACCAAGTTGAGATACCAGAAAATTTCAGCCCTTGGAGTAACGGTAACAAATATAGCATCTGAAATAATAAATGGTCAGAAGTGAAAATACCTACTGGATTTTCTAAATCTCGCTTCACTTTGAACACTAGCTCGGTGCGTTTTGATATGATGATTCATCTTCTGAGCGCGGTAGACGAAAGACGTTATCTTTGATAGAGTTTTGATCCTGTCGGGCATAAGTTAAATTTATTGCAAATTTTTCAGCTGAATTTCTTCGTAGCAGTTAAAGAGGCTCAGTCTTGGTTGGAGTTGAAACTTCAAGCTGAACAGGCGCCTTTTATATTCAACTGACATCGCAGCCCAATTTCTCCCCAAAAGGTTTAACTATCGGCTGGCATTCAGGTTACGGTAAGCTTTGAGCATTTCCGGTGAATTCTTTTGACACAACTATATTTTCTTGGTGCTGCTCAACATATGACCAATTTCAAACTGATATCCGCGCATTATTTTACAGGGGGGTATTTTGCTTTCGCAAAACTTATGGCTGTACAACTTGAGTTTCAATAATGGAAGATTACGTCTGCAGGAATGAGACCTATTTTACAGCAAAACATATGCTAGGAACCGGAACAATAAAAGGCTTAATAAGAAAATTATTGCCGTCATTTTTGACGGCTGGGTCCTCTAGTACGTTAGTATCACTGGGTGTAAATAAACCGCTTCATTTTTTTTATATACAACTATTATTGATGTATATGATACCGGACGAGCATATGCACTTCCCTTATTCATGCTCTGCCTTTCACTCGCTATTCCATTTTTTTTTCAGTGTGAGTTTNAGTACGTTAGTATCAGTGAGTGTAAATAAACCGCTTCATTTTTTTTATATACAACTATTATTGATGTATATGATACCGGACGAGCATATGCACTTCCCTTATTCATGCTCTGCCTTTCACTCGCTATTCCATTTTTTTTTTCAGTGTGAGTTTGAATAAGATCTCAACATAGTACCAGTGATACAGGACTGTAAAACATACACATTTCTCTTCTCTCTGCTGGTTACAATACAATGTTAATCAGATGCCGTATGCGCAGTCAAAGGAGGTTTAATAGATTAGATTAGATAGGCGGCAGTAGACGGACCAACAGGCCCATTCCCACAGACACCTGAACTTACTCCCCAGCCCTCTATGGGCAATTGCCATACGGTAATAGTAGGAGGGAACACAGCCACATATCACCGCATTTGTACGGGATTTTTTTTGTGCGATGGCGTCCCCTTTCCAGCCAATCACTGACTCCCATGTATCCCTTCTCACCAATCACAGGCTCACAGCCTTTGGTGCAACCAGTCGACGAGTCAGCCAGGCTTCAGCCTTGCCGGAACATTCAGCCTCTTTCTACTTAAGTTCCTTCGGGCTGTCAAACCGCAGCGCACTGAAGGGTTCCCAGCCAAAAGGTGAAGTTTCCTTCAGAACTGAGACGTCATACTGACGGGAAGCAGTTTCCAAAAACTTGGCATAAAATTGGACATGTATGCTGTATATTTCGTGATCAGGGTTATGCAACCATTATTATTATCATTATAGTCATAGTTGTACCTCCGTATCCACTCGATGAGTGTCCCGTACAATACAGACTCGGTCTTTCAACATAGCTCGGTAGAAATATTTATCTCGGCATTCCTGCCGGAAAATCTCGATTGGCTCAGTGCGCTATTTCTGGCGAGAAAAAGGCGCAAACAACAGAAGAAAGACCCGCAGGTAGACGGCCGCTGTCGAGGCCCTGCACACGAGAGAGTAGAGGAGTCCCGCGCACTAGGTCGGCAATCTCGAGCGACAGCCCACCTCGCGGAACAGAAAGGGAAATATAGAGAACCTAACAAACTACCCTTCTCAGCAGGAAGTACTGCCAGCTGCAACATCCCCTGCGGTGAAGGCACTCGGGACAACCCTTGGGTTCGTGAGGCCCGTATATATTGTGGCAGGGAAAAGACCCGTCATAATACACCCCTGAGGGCGACTATACAACCAACTTTGCACGAAAGAGTAAGATATTCTAAACAGATGAAACCCAAATTTAGGGAAAGAAAATATAATATATTAGCGAGAGGCAGATAACATATAAGCAAACTTGGACCAAAGAGTCGTGCAAGAGGAAAAAACATTAATTATAATAAGCAAAGTAAGGCCAATATTTCATGTAACAGAAAGCTAAAAAGATAAAAATATAAGTAAGGTAAGACCAATGCTCCATGTAATAGGCAAATACCGGTATCATTATCACTAAACTAGGACCAAAGCTCCAAGCAAGAGGGAAATAAAATTATAGGCAAACTATAGGACCAGTGGAAGATAACATCCATAAACAAGGAAGGCTTTTTCTAAGGCGCAAGAAGGGCTAGCAGAAGGCCACACCCAAAGAGACCTCGAGCCAAAATTGCAGAGTTACCGCGCTCTAAATTCGATTATTCGACCTCTCATTAAAAGTTTAGCCGAGATTTAGACGACCGTTTATTCAGTCCAGGAGAGAGCTAAGAGCTGCAGGGAACTGTGGTCGAGTTATAGGTGAGTGTATCGCTGGAAGACGAAAGTCCGGGCTTCGCCCATTTTTGCTAGGGACTAAAGTAATACCTTGCAGTCACTGCTTTAATAACCAAATAAATTGTGATTTCAATACCTTTTTCGCTTTAAATAAAACAAATCAGTTTCAAATTAACTTAAGTCAAATTCAAAGCAAGGTTTCTTAATAAATCAATCAAAATTATTTCAATTTTAAGCTAAAATGATATATTATAGTAGGAATAACAGTGCTGGGACGCTGGGCGTTATAGACTTCATTTTGGAACCTGCGAACTCCTTTCATATAACTTGGACTGCAAAAAATTATAAATCTAACCTTCTAACGTCCCCAGAAAAAATGAGCAGAAATAGTGCCAGGTGAAACGAAAACAAGCGGTGTTTATGGAGTATCCTCCTACAACGCCCATCCAAAATTTGTTGTTCGTAAGAAAAGCATTGTTGGAAATACATATGTGTACAGGGACACTCAACGATATAGGTTTAACAGTAGGTATGTTTAACCCACTGCATGCTACTGTCCTCGTTTCCCAGTATTTTTAGTATGTGAAAGGATCTTTCGATAGATGTCTTCACAGAAAATGTGCTAACACTGCGTGTCAAGTTAGATATAATTTTTCAATTACTGTAGTTGTAAATCCATATATGTTCGTACACAAACCACACCTCGATCTGTAAACTAATTATGTTGAACGCGCGATAATGCAAAGTATCTATTTGGGAAGCCTAATATACAGTATATATTTAAATGCCCCACGCATAATCGATGGCTTGTACACCAAAAGGACTAAGCGTTTCGACTTAAATTAAACATCTCGTATGGTAGGAAATACACTTTTTGTAAAGTTGACAAATGCAGACCAGTGATGGGCCGAATATTCGCATCCGCATCCGCGGACATCCGCACCTCTATTGAACATCCACATTTGCATCCGCATCCGCGATTCAACTAACTAAGATACATCCGCATCCGCGAGTTGGCATTTAGGAACATCTGCATCCTCATCCGTAGTAAATAAGGGGCGGATGTGCAGGTTTATCACCGTACAGTGTACACTAAGCTCATCCACAGTGCTTATAGCTCTACATATTTCTATTTGGAGATTTAACTGAAATTTGTGCAAGCGCTGTTCCTGTCAACAAAGCACCATATCAAGTTTTATTTCCCTTAGTTTAATGCAAAGCTGCCAACACTTGGTTTTTAAACCAAGATATTGGTTTGTTAGCTTGATTTATAGTTTTTTTAAACAAACATGTTCAATTCGTGGTTTTTTGGCCATTTCTAGGAAAATACCAGAAGCATATAATTATTTACGTAGACTGCACAAATTTCACAACTTATTTATGTTACAATAGATTAAAACCGTGTAAAGCACATGGTGCCATGTGTGCAATACGCTATACATGTGCTTAGCTGGATTAGTCTACTCTAGTCCATACTTTTTTTTGCCTAAGAAATTATCAGTCGTCTTTTTTTTGCATCAAAACTCACCGCCAGTGGGAGCAGCGCCAGACATCGAAATCCGACAGGTGACGCGATACGGTTGCAGTCCGACGTAATGTAAAAAGACAGATTGAGCTGTCAATTACCCATATCACGGTACTTTTGTACTTCTTTAGCATTAAACGTTCAACGAGATATATAAATAAAAGTCCAATATAACGCGGGGGGGGGGGGCGACAGTCCTCGTACACTCGTCACGTTATGGTTCGGTTTCGTTAGCATCACTGCCTGGCCAAGCAACATGTGACAAAAATAAGCAATCATGTATCACATGGATGCCCAAAATAGATCTGTTGAAAGATCTGGAGAGCGGAGGTCCAGCTGGACGCTATAAAGTGAGACTAAATGAAACGAAAAACGATGAGCAAGTTGTCGTCTATCTAGATATTGACGATATATAAATGCATGAGGTACGAGTTCGTTCAGATTAGTTAGTGAACTAGTGAATTAATTCCATTAAAGACAGGGCAATGTATAACAAAGTTAATAATCGACAGACATTTTCTCAGAGATCTTGGTTTTTTTCTTCACATCGTAGGTTTTTTAATGCGCTATCTTGGTTTTTCGCTAAATGAAGCTGCTGTTGTGACAGGCTATATGTGACGGAGCGGCTATAGACTCGTTGAATGGTGCAATTTTTCCATTAAAGTAAACTATATGATTCAAACTTTGAATTAAACCAGTTAACATTTATGACATCCGAATCTACATCCGCGGATGTTCAAATGGGATGATCCGTATCCGCATCTACATCCGCGGATGTTCAGATGGGATGATCCGTGTCCGCATCTGCATCGGCGGATGTTGAGATGGTATCATCCGTAATCGCATCCGCGAATGTCAAAACTGGGAAATCCGGTCACAGATCCGCATTCGCGGATGTCCAAAAAATGACATCCGACCAATCACTAATGCAAACTTGAAAAGATTAAAACGTGGTGTTGCTTCGCGATCAAATGCAACTTTGAGAGCTCTAGGAAATAGTACAAGTAAATACATCCTAAAACTAAAGCACTTGATCTGAGAGCGCATACATCCGCCAAGTAAGACAACGTTAACGAAAAATTCAAATTTGTTCTGAAACTATTGTTTCCTTTGTATCAGCACCAAAATCTAATCATTTGTGCATTTTGACAGCAATAACAGCTTCTGTAATTTTCTTGAAGATCCGTTCATAACTTTTCGTGTCATGTTGTTTCCAAACATTTTTACAAACAATAGTCAAACACACAAACAGTCCAACCGATCATCCCCAAAATTTGAATAATTATGTGTTTCAAGATTTCTTACGATTCTTGTAAATTTCATAAAGCTTCATAGATCATTTTCTGAGATATTTGCTAACAACCACAAAATGAAACACAGACCCAAACAAACAAGCGAACGAACAAACAGACCATTAGAAAAATTTGGTCATTTACTCTTTGGACGAACACTGTACCCTTGGACAAACACTTTTTACCGAACAATTCATGTAAATTTCATAAACAAAATTCGTTCCTAACATTCTGAGTTCTAGTACTAGGAAAATAAAGGCAGACAAACAAACAAACGGTTGAATGGATATTCACCGAAAGTTAATCATCTGTTTCTCTTGACACGCTTAGCAATCCCTGTAAATTTTCTATAAATCCATCCATAAATTTCTGAGTTATCTTGATGACAGACAGATAATCTCGGTGAAAACATAACCTCGTACGCTGAGGTAGTTATATTAGACGCTGCAAATTATTAGCTAGCGTTGCATCATAGTATAAATTGCAATTTAGGAGCTAGTACAGATAACTGCCCTCCGAAATTTTATTAGGTGCTGCAATTTACTAACCAATGGAAGAGAAATGCAGCATAAAATTGTATGGAATACTGAAGTTTGTCTAAATTAGGCAGGAATTAGGGGCGGTTCTTTTTGTTGTTATATGCAACTGTTCAGCCGCCCTGGCTAACACACGGGGTTTAAAGAGAAAGAATAAGTTTATGGAGATTAATTAGCCTTTGACTTCTCTTCTGTGGTATGAGAGAAAAAACTTTTATGTATCTCTCTTATTTGTGGCCAACTTTCTACAATGTTTGGAGACTTTCAGTTTTCAAATACCCCTGGTGAAGATAAGTCTGCCAGTCTATATCGTTGAACCTTCCGTTTCGGCGCCATAGTTCTTAGCGACCACTCGTCGGCTGCAGCTGCACTTACTCCTCTGGAGCCAGTTGGGGCGACTGGATTTCCCAGTGGAGGGTGCAGTCAAAGTTGACTTTACGTTTAAGTTCACAGTAGACTAGTAGCGGTGTTATCCGCAGTCCACGCCAGCAATCTTTTACGAAGCAGCAGAATAATGCTACAGAATCGTCATTTCTGTCAATAATTACAGGTCAGTTCCTGGGCGGCATGTGCAGCGCCTCCTAGCAATGCCACCTAGACAATCTGTTTTCTAGGTGGCCTTGCTTCTAGCCCCTCCAAAGAATCATCAAGCTAGGTTCGGATTCAAGTCCATTGCAGCCAAAGGCCGACATTACATAAACTAGCGTACAATTTAAGTCCACAACAAGCCAGTATCATCTCCGATTCAACTCCACTCAGGCCAAGTTACGCGCAATCAACATTGAGTCTCCCCCATGGCAGGGTTTATTTCAGAACCCCGTTATTACTTGTGACATGTCCAATGTGATCTTATCGGCTTTTGAAACCTTCATCTCGCTGCCCCAAATCTGTGCAATGCCTTGCAAAAATGCCGAATATGACGATGATGAAGACACGTGTAAATGGAGAGGCAGAATGCCTTTTTAAAAAAGGCTAATTGTGCAAGAACTTGGGGATCTTGCTGCTTTAGGCACTTTGCGTTTTCCCATGAGCGACTTTTCCATCACTCAAAAAAATAGTAAAATACTGATGATGATGTTGATGATGAAAGTTCCCTCGTGAATCACGCAAGTGTTTTACTTAGGCGAAACTTGAGAGAAAATCTTACTTGTCATATTAGCCCTCCAATTATAATGATAATCTGCGACATCAAATTATCGTACGAATAATAACACGGTATCTGAAACATTTTTTAAATAAGCTTAATCTTAATAATTGCTCTAAGTTCAACGGAAAGGAAAAGCGGCGCAGTAAATGGGTAGCTAGCCTTGGAAATTTAAATCAAAAACGAGAAATACTAACTCAAGACGAGCGCAAATGTCCCAGTGTTGCCATCGCGCTAGCAAGACTTGAAAATTATCCGCCAATAGCAGTTGAGGTAACCAGAAATTTGGACAATTTCCGACACGCCACAGAGCACCTTATGAATACCAGTTTGTATTCTAAAGTATTAATTTGAAACCACGAGAAAAAATGTTCCCGATACAGCACAGTGTATCTCAGTAATACCATTTGGTATCCTAACAAGCCACCTGAGAGAGGTAAAATCAACTGGACCGCACCTCCAGCAGGGAAACCCACACGCATTGATTCGTGCCGCAGGTATAAGCTAACTGACCCCAGAAAAGAGTACGGCTGCGTTCAACATATTATGAAACAAACCATTACGAAAGAAACAGTGTGTTTCAGAAATATCAGTGGGTGTCCTGACCTCAAAATCTAGAACCACAAGCATTTCCGATGCAGCGGTTATGCTCAGGTAAGTCAGTTGGCAATCCCACACCATCAGCAATTCAGAGACGCGCAAATACGCGCGTATTAGCGAGAAATTATTCAGCAGCGCGGCAAGCTGAGCGAGCTGCTTTGGAGATCTGCCACAAATCTGAGTTGATGCGAAGCAGGGCAATAGAGATCATCAAAGGCAGACAAGCAAAAGCAGCGTTAGGGAAAATTTGTGACTTCAGAAACGACTAGCTTGCTCAATCCCGCAATTCCGACGTATAACGGCAGTTGTAAAATCAACCGAAAGCCAAAATGCTCGAGTTTAGGTACAGGGAGCTCAACAAACACTCATCCGTATTATGACTATGCCTGAAGCGAGGTGGGACTATATCGACAAAAGTTTTGGTCGTTTTAAAATGTTTATAGTTAATGTTAGGCTAAGGTAAACGTGATTCCAGCTTGACTGCTTACCCCTACTGGGAAACTCACCCGCACAGCTCAATTTGCGTTGCTGATAGATAAAAGCCGCCTAGAGTAGTGCATAGCAGTAGTGGATCAAAAATCATCAATACTTATGGCACCATCGACGGAAGGTTCCTATGCAACGACCTGTGCCACCGACCCTCCTCATTTCTGGCTAGAGTCAGTACCCCCGCAACAGCCCACGAGCATCAAATGCTGACTAAGCACGTCAAGCGGCAAGAGCTCGCTTGCTTGGCAGGAGCAAACAAGCGACCATCAGCGCTATCGATGTCAACATTCTCAAGATCACTGCCACTGCGGGGCTACAGTTTAGAACCACACGTTCAACTTATCAAACAGACAGTCAGCTCGCACTTTTTTCATGCCGCCGTATCTACGCTACCGACTTTCACTGTACATCGAGATGACGCACGAGTTGGACGCCCGATCATCAAGTTTAGCATACGATTGCCTAGTGTGGTGCCGGCATCAGTTACTTAAATCGTGGCAGCTGAAAAAAAATAATTGGTAAAAGACGAATTGGGAGCGGACAACTATTTAGTTACTAATCAATTTCAACCGGAAAGTGAGCATATAAGGGCAATGTATGGTGATGTGACTTCGGTAAACCTGGATAGCGAAAGATTATTGACGGAAATTTATTATCTTCCTTTGGCTATATATGTATGTATATGTATATACTTTTGAACGGAAGGGGATACGCCTGCAAGGAAAGGTAGAGGAAGCGCAAGATAAAATGCGATAATTATCATTAATTGTCAATGTCATTTAGCGCTAATTGAAGCAACATCATTACTTCTCTAACTTCAGGCAAGTACTCATGCAAACCACTAAAAATCCTAGCCTTACTATTGGTGGACGATCAAAATAATATCATTCCCTTTGATATTGACAAGTGCATTTGAAAACCTGTAAGGCCTTCATGAGAAGCTCGCCAGCCGTCCATTTATTAATTTTCCCATCCATTCTCGAGCGAGATGCTCGAATTATTTAATTTTATGAAGACTTAAAAGAGCAAGTCACTTAATTTAGAGGTAGCTGAGTCGTTAAAAATGAAGAGCTATTCACGGACCTTGCCTAGCGACGAGCCCGATTCAATGCCAAATCCTGCCAAATTAAATTCTTCGTCAGAGTCGCGCTACGACGAGACAAAGAACTCGATGAGTTTCAGGCAACTATGCATATTTTGTGGGACGACTTAGCCTTAGGAACTCGAGTTTCTAGCAACTCTTATGCATTTTGTGAGACTTATCCTCGTTAATAACTCTGTATTGGTCACAATATGCGCGTTGCTTATATACTGGAGTTTTGACAAGTCTACTGTATTGTGTCTCTAAATAACAGCATAAATTCTTTATTAGCAAAGGAAACAGAATGTGTCTTATCCGTATTGTCCACAAGAATCAATACTTATGGTAATATATCAATGAGATCGTAGGGAAAAATGAAAAATATATCGCTCACTTCAACTTTTCTGTCTTTACGGTATATCCAAAATACCAGTATAATTTTTTGGTTAGCAAAAACAACAGGTTGTGTTTTACCTTCAGCTTCTACATCCTAATATAATAAAAAGCTTCGCGTATTGATTCATTTCGTGTCCGCTTCGGAAGAAATATAGGCCAAAATTTTAGCACTTCGATCAAGCAGATATTTGAGTTTGAAAGGCAGTACCATAGCTAAGGTACGCTGATATTGCATACAAGCTGACTGGAGTTGCATTCAAGCTCATTGCAGTGTTTTACTCAAGATTTAACTCGGAAAGACACACGTGAAAGAAGGAGGCTGGATAGGGAACGTAAAAGAAGAACGAGACTACAACAATCCAAAATGTTTTAATAAGAAGGAGGCACCAAAGATTACGGAGATCTGAAGCTCATTTTTTCGGCAAGGCTGAAGTCTGGCTGACGCGATGATTGGCTGCAGGAACGGCTGGGAGCCTGTGGTTGGTTGGAAGGGAGCAGCCATCAAAGAAAAAAGAACTTCCCTGGTCAGTACAGCGCAATGTGGCTGTGCTCCCTCCTTCCATTGAACCTCCTTGCTATTGTCTCAAGAACAAAGACATGCTACCAATGGAGAGAGAAGACGCATCTATGCGACACGGGAGCCATCTCCACAGGTCCAAGGCCCGAGCCCCGACCCTCCCGCAACGACCTATATTAAGCAAACATATTTATTATTTCGTGAATTTTTTCACGTAGGGGTCCACTAGTGTGTAAATAACAGTGCGTGCAGTCGTATACAAGACAGCAATCAATCGCACGTAAATTAAATGAATCCTTTCATGGTGGTCGAAAAGAGCTCGAAAACAAAGCTCAAACCTTCAGAAATATTGACGACGGTTTTAACTGATAGCAAAGAAAACCTAAAGTTACACGAACTCCAGGCAAATTTTCTATGAAAATGTCAAGTAATTTAATGAACAGCGATAATCACAGATCTAGTTCCACACACACACACACACACACGCGTAATTGATAACGTAGTCCAACAAATACCTAATACAGTACTTTTCCGTTAATTTATTAAAAAGTTTAAAATAAAAGAACTGATCGCAAACAGATACAAATAAACACGTGCTAGAGATGAGAAATTTATCAGAAATTTTTCGATAAAAATTGAACATGTAGCGTCACAAAACATAAGGCATCTCAGAGATTTATCAGGAAAGATTCATTTTAATAGCAGCACAACAAACACTCAATATTTTCATAATTTGATAAGAAATTAATAGAAAAATAGTTGACTGTTAAGTGCCACACTACATAATATTTGCAAAGAAGTGAAACATAAAGATAAAATTAAAAAATTTACTACGGAGTGACGGAGTGCCACCAATATATACCTAAGAAATTATTTTCAGTAATGATCAGAACATTGGGAGAAACTAATGCGAGCGTTTGGTGCAAAAAATAGTAAATAATTACCTGGAAATAAAAAAATTGCTAGAAAAGTTGTGCTTGCATTAGCTTAGAAAAAATATCTCAATTTTTTCTAACTCAGAAATGTAGATAAAAGAATTTCAACGACGGGGTCAAGCAAAAAGACGTTTTTATAGATATGATACGGAAAGGTAGATACAGAATATCGCTCCTGTAGCTCCACAAAGACTTATTCTTTCTTATACTGTAGTCAGGAAATTTGGAACATTGAGCAAACACGTAATTTCTTCCAAGAAATGATTCGGAAATTTGGAGAATTGAGCGCTGATCGTGTAGTCCGCAACCACGTTAATTTCGAGAAATGATCAGGAAATTTGGGCCAGCAACATCGACACCCGACAGAAACAACTTTATATGTTCCCATTTTTTCCGTTTCATTGAATAAAAATGCAATAGCGACACAAGCTTCGTTCTGCCGACAACAGAGCTTGGCCATCTGGACAGGATTTCTGGAACACGACGGCCGGTTCAATTTCCGAATTTCCTTTGGTTAGGACATGAACCTCCGTTTGGGGTGACAGCAACGAGCGGAGGAGCATCGAGTGCTGTGGTCTTCCGAGGTCAAAAGTATTCTGAGGACAGTCGAAATTTTCCCAAGTTTTGGAAGGGTCATAGACGAGCGCGATGGATTGGGTCACCCGGGAGGTGATCAATGCAAATGAGATGCATTGATGGCTTGATGAAAAGAATTCGTGACGAGGATTAGGGTTCATTCAGCGAGAGAGAAAAATAAATCAAGTTAGAATCATAGCAAAACAATTCAGTGAGTGTGTCATATGCGAATTAAAAAGAATGAGAGGAAGAAAACTCATCTATTTTCTCATTTGGATACAGTATCTAACAATAAAAGGAGGCGTCACCCTGAAGCATTCATTCTTAAAGCGAACATAGAGAGTAGGTCTACAGTTGTCCTCTAGATTTACACTAGTGAATGGTAAGTGTTTACCAGCTATTAAAAATATCTATATTATAAGTGACATAATTTGCACAGACATGTTGACAGACGTTTTGGTTTAACATTTTTTTATCTACACTTGCTAAAAATAAACACCACAACAAATATAAATGAATACAAGTGGAAATTCGACGGAAGAGGGTGTATTGTGCATTGAAGGGGTAACGCAAACTGAATTTTTACAGACTGATGCAACGATGCGAATGCAAGAGCTGCATTGGGAACAGCTTGGAATCGATGTACTTTGTGGCTGCAGAGCTGTCTCTCCTGACTCTGGAGTTTAGTGTCAGTTCGTCTGTGGCTGTGGAAGATAGTGCTGAGCTGCAGGTGAAGTTTGTTAACTTGTTTTACTTGTCATTAACTTACAGCTCGCTCTAGCGAAGCGACAGCAAGTGCTGGATGGACGACAGTATTTTGTGTGTGTCCGCATTGAGGGGTCCGGGAGAAATGTCCATTCGGAGGCTGCAAGCTCAGGGTACAGCAAAATTGTCGAGTCAGCTTGTGCTATTCTGCGTGTCATTAGGACTCTTGGACTCCATTGGAAAAACATTTATTTCCTTTATTGAAAACTTAACGACAACGGCTATGCATGGTACCTGGAAATTTACTGTCATTTACAAGGAACTTAAATGATCGAACCAGTAGTAAGAAGTGATATTCAGTGATACAGATCAACAACGTTTCCATAGTGCCGCACGCAGATAATTAGTAACTATCATTCTGATAAGTGTCATAGTCATCATTGATGATAATCATTATGTACTGCATTATCGAGCCACAAACAAGCAATTTTCAGGAAAAACGACATTTCATGCTTCAATAATACGGTGGTAATTATTTAGGTTATTATAAGAATGTACTTTGTCTTTTTGTCGCTTAATTGCTCACACTCTCCATAATTCGATGATACGAACCAAGTATCACATTTTGTACATATGTATAAGATTGTATACATAATACAGCATACTGACCCGTATTGGAAGCTTCATAATCTGATTGCAGATTGGGGCATCAATACTCAGGTCTCCTCCAATAGATAACAAGTGTCAATCTCATATCGAGTCTCCGAAACCAATACGAAAATGAAGTTTTTTTTTTGCAAAAAAGAATAGGTAACTATTTTCTTAACTGTCAACGTTCATGGCAATGCGTATCTAATTCCTATACGTACGGTACAAGTAACTTAAAATACAATGTGTTCAAAAGCTACTCATCCACATAGCTATACAACTTAGTAAACTAAATCTTGTATTTATCCCTGCTATTAGACGCACGATAACACGAGGCACCTTCCTGGAAACCCAACGTTTTTATAAAAGATATCCCGAACACGATAAGCCGGATTAGTATGCAATTGAGTCATTGACCTAACAAGTACCTAATTGACGGTTTTCAGCTCTTAATGAGCAAGTCATGAATCGCATAATTCTACTTTATTAGGTACGCCTGACCAGCAGCAGAACGGTGCTACCATCACAGTCTCACTATGAAGCGCTGGTAAAAAATTTCTACTACTACAGAGAATAGTGCGACCCAAAACCAATACGCTGTCGGATGCAACGCTAATAAACGCTTGGCTTGGTGCGCTGGTGTAGCACGCGAACTGTAATTTTCACGCAGCCTCAACACTCCAAGGTAAGCAATACCGTCGGTGCACAGGCAAGCGTGCTGGTTTGGGACCCACCTTCTCGGTGCAGAGTTACTAATAGCTGCAGTACATAATTACCTAGTTCAGCCACGGGGTTAATAGTGCTACACAAGTGTCACCCACCCCTCAAATAGTTTTTGCAATTGGTAACCATTTACATACAAAGTAACCCCATATATTGAAGTTTAGGTCACGGCGAAAGTTTCTTCGGATTACGGTAGCCCAAGGGTCATTGCAGTATGACTCTGCATTACATGATACAATAAAAGTGGCGGCTTATGACTAGACAAGATCCTCTATATCCTACTAACATAATGGCAATAGCTCATTGAGGACCGGGGCGTAAGTTCCGGTGTCTCTTTGGGAACGGGCCTATTGGTTCGTCTACTGCCGCCTATCTAATCTAAATGCACGGTGCAGTAAAATGTGGCGAGAACTTCTTACACTACAGGCTCTGCGTGTGATATGGTGCAGAATTTAATGAGAAGTAGTTCCTCACCATCAGTCCATAACTTAACTAATGCACGGTGCAGTAAAATTTAGTGGGACCTGCACGCGCTGCAGAAGCTTCTACTTCGTAGCCAATTGTTTGGCCTTTGGGTGGAAAATCGAATCAGTTGCAAGCGTACGTTTCTGTTTGATTTTCTGTGACCATGGCAATTCCGTGCCGTTTTACACCTTCTAATCCCGTAATCCCGGAGCCAACACACGCTGAATTTGATGAGTGGATGGTCAACATGCACGTCGTTCATGGTAC
>LQNS02007215.1:14482036-14495538 GCA_001587735.2 Parhyale hawaiensis
TGCGGCCTTGCCACTCTGTGACCCGTAGGAGCCACTCTGCGGTGGCTCTGCGTACGCTGCATTGTATGTAGGAGCGGATCTTCTTTTGGGTGTTACGCCGCATTTCCTGGAGGGTTCCTGGGATCCTAGCTACGGCGGCCTTCGTGGTTACGGCACCTCATTTTCACGAACTCGTGTTCTGTGTGAAAAGTTTTCTCGTGCCAAGTTGAAGGATTCATTGTGTTTTCACGAATTTCTTCAATACTAAGTTTGAAGGATACGTTGTGGTTTAGTCGCCTAGGGTCTACTTTTCTTGCTGTTTTAGTCAATACTATTGTACGTCGTACTAAACTTCGATTTTTGGGTTGACCTAATAAATTGTTTCACTTTTTGGAAAAATTCCCCAATACCAAGAGCCAACTTGAAGGAAATTTTGTGGTTTAACACTGTCTCTGACGGTCTGTTTTCATAATGTATCAGTCAATATTACTTCTACGAGATTCCAGACTAACTGTAACTATTCGTCTTGAGTTAACAAACTCAGGTACTGCGTGGAACTTTCTCAAGCACCAAGTACAAGGGTTGTCTTTAAAGTAAATAGCTACTATTTTGAAAATTCGGGGTGGCGGTGCTGCGGTGGACATTCCGCGCCTATACGGGCTGGTTGCCTACATCTGTTATGAGGCGCGAGCGTCACCGTTACGGAAACATTCGGCATGTTACCGCTTGTTTTTGAGTGTTTAGAATAGCTCCGTCGGCTGAGAATCCAGCTGTTACTTCTGTATAGGCCTATGCTGCTTGTGAATTTTTGCATCTTTATGATACAATATATAGTACGACGCATTGTGAGAACTTCAAAAAGCTGCCCCGCGTAATCAAAAATAAAAAGCGTGGCATAATGAGCAGGAGGATTGTATTGCTTCATGACAATGCCAGTTTACATACGGATACACGAACTCGAGATCTCATGACATAATTTGGCTGGGAACAACTTGATAACCCTCCGTACAGTCCTGGTCTAGCGCCCAGTAACTGCCCCATCTTCCGGCATTAAGAAGAAGCCTGTCGGCGGTCTTCGTCACAAGAACGCTGATATGTTCAAAACGACCGAGTTGCAGCGGGTGTCGCCGCAGGCGCTAGACTTTTATGAAGAGGAGATTATGAAACTGGTTGTACGATATACGATAGGCTTAATGTTCGCCGAAATTACTAGCATATAGCAAAGCTAATTGAGGTTCAGGCTGTGATATAAAACTGAAATTGGTAAGAACATGTACGTATTTTTTGTTTCAAATCGGTACTTACTTTTAAAAACAACCGTCGTACAGGTTTAAAGGATGTATTGTGTTGTGGTAGTGCGTAAGATACGCCTGCCGACGTCACCACATGTGTTCTTTGCCTCCGGTAAGTGTCCGACTTGCCTTGAGTGCTTAGCTATATATTTAACAGTGAATAATTTACGTGATTTGACGAGTGCGGTAACTCAGTGAATATGTAATTTGACGAGTGCGGTAACCCCGTGGATATCGCCGAAGAAATGTCGCTTATTTTTTATGATGGCCACAACACTTGTGCAACATAGAAACCGACAGTGCTCTTGTTACAATGCCAATGTGTAGTTGTGAAGATAATTGTTATTATGCCAGTGTGCAGTTGTGAAGATAATTTATGTTGCTGAAAACTCTTCAAACTTCTGTTATTTACTCGAACATTACAACGCATTGCAGATCCATGCTTTTTTCATACTTACATTTTTATTCTCGCCTACAATTTCCAACACAGTTGTACCTCTAATTGAGCATACCAGCCTTGGAATGATTCCACTTCAGTAGCCTATATGTTCTATAATTCAAAAATAAGGCTCTGTCCGTGGAATTTTGTTTTGAATGCGACTGCCGCAGCAGTCGCGTAAACACGAAGTAGCTATAATAGTGTTATTGAAATGCGTCCTCTTCGCTAAATATCCCGTGTTTTAAAGTTGATTAAGAATTGCACCATTCGGCTTCAGTTTTGGTATTGGATTGTGTGTGTGTATTTTATTTAAACCCTTAAATTTAACACTGTAGTAAACATTGCAGCACATATATATGTATCTAATTTAAAGATTTCAGCGTCCAACAGATTAAGTATATGTACAAATACACTCACACTGCGGTCTTTATAAAAATGATTAATATGACAATTAAGACCAAAGTTACAGCGATTAACGTTGCCTCGACAAGTTAACGGCGTTGCACAATTATTTATTCAGCGAATTAAGGTTACTCGTACATGACTGTATCAGCTCAGGATTGTGTAATCATGTTTTCCGGAACGCAACCGCAGCTCCGCAGCTGCGGAAGAAGTCACTTTGTATCTTCTCAATGACGCGCGTGCGATAAGGGACCCTTCTGCCGTGAGCATTGCTCGCTCTTCCCTTATCTTAGGAGGTTAATTACATGACTTACTAAGTTACTGTGTCGCAATATCCAGGGAAGCCCTCTGGTGTCGGCCACGCGCGCTTCATCGCTTTCACTCCAATTTACATTATTGGCATGGTTAATTGAAGGTTTAAGCTACGGTATTTTCTTTGAGGTACTCCTATTTTGAGGGAGTTTTCAATATCCAGGAAAGGCCTCTGGTATCGGCCTCGCCGCGCTTCATCGCTTTCACTCCAATTTACATTATTGGCATGGTTAATTGAAGGTTTAAGCTACGGTATTTTCTTTTGAGGTACTCCTATTTTGAGGGAGTTTTCAATATCCAGGAAAGGCCTCTGGTATCGGCCACGCGCGCGCTTCATCGCTTTCACGTCAATTTATATTATTGAGATATTGTAACAAAACTTTGTACTACTTTCTTCGTGGCACTATTATTTTGAAGGTTTTGTCAATGGCCGGGGAAGCTTCCTGGTGTAGGCCACGCCAAGCTTCATGACTTTCACTCCAGCTTACATTGGTGATATATTTTAGCTAAGCCTTTAGCTATTTTCTTCGGGGCATTCTTATTTTGGTTGTATTTTCTTGTACTTTTTCGTTCATTTTGCATTGCTCTCATGGGATCCTATGTCTATAGATTTCTTTCTGTGCATAACGTACATACTACTGGTCACTTCTTGCTTCTTCATTTTCTGTCTTGTTTGCCCTGTGTTCGATGGTTGACCCCATCATACCAGGCTGCTTTCGTTTCCTACAAGGGTTAATCACTGGAGAGAAATCCATTACTGTGGGGTAGACCAGCCTGCCGTGCAGATACAGGTAAGATATATTTGAGGTCATAACTTGGACAGTCCGCCCTTTAAAACGACTAGTGCACTGACATAAATAAACAGTATACCACAGTAGAAAACCTATATACACTGCTACTAGCTTAAATATGATGTTACAATAATAACATTGATTTCGCTTACGCTATGAATGCCCAGTTCTGGTAATGAAGGTGCCCTAGTGACAAAGCCCTGACGTTCTACTGGTGCTTGCTATAGGAGGCCATACAGAAGAGGGTAAGATTTTTAGATTTGGTATATTTGTTTCAATTTGTTAGTTTATCATTTGTCAGATTTGGCTAAAGCAAGTGGAAACGGTCGACAAATGTAAAGGACAAGAGTCCTTAGTGGACTACTCACATCTCCTAGTAGCTCGGTCATTTACTTGTACTTGACTACTTGCGAGAGCCTTGTCTCGCTAACGACGCAGCTACTGTGAAACAAAGTTGTAAGTATAGTCTATCGATTCCTAAAGACTTTGGAATTTTTCACTTTCAGTTTTTTTTATGAACTAAAGAGCTAAAGCACTTCCTAAAGTGATATCTAGGTGAAATATGTAAATAAAACAATGACCATTTTGGGCTTCTGCCCTTCATCAGCTTTAAAGCGACAGTAAGTTGTCAAAGAGAATTTTGTTAACACAGTAAGTTTGTAAAGGAAATTGTGTTTACACAGTTTGTAAGTTGGTGATGGGAATTGGGTTTGCACTATTAGTAAATTCATAAAGGGAATTGCGTTAACACAGTAATTAAGCTGGTAAAGGGAATTGTGGTTGCACAATTTGTAAGTTTGTAAGTGGAATTGTGTTTGCAAAATCAGTAAGTTGATTAAAAGAATTGTGTTTACACAAGAAGTAAGTTATTGAAGGGAACTGTGTCAATTCAATAAGTAAGTTGTGTTAATACAATTAGAAAGTTTTGTTAGACAAATAATTTATTGGTAATTTTAATTGTATTAACACAATATTAAGTTTATCAAAGGAATTATGTCACGACAGTTGGTAAGTTGCGTTAACATAATTAGTAAGTTGATAAAGGAAAAGATTCAGTTAATGAATTATCTGAATTAAACAGCTTTAAGAAGAAAATTGTATGGGAATAGAGGGAGAAGAGACGTAGGAGAAATTTATATATTTTTGGCGAATTGTCTTTATATTAAATAACTATTTAAATTCGTATCCCTTAATGGGCAGGCACCGTTTGTTTGTGGAACGTGCGTGTACTTAAGTCTTTATGTTAGTAGCAGAAGGTAATTTTAAAAATGAGAAGCATCCTTGGATGAAAAAATTATGGATTTGTCGTTCACAAGTTTCAAGAACGTCGTTGTTACCACTACATAGGACATTACAAGCGGCTGTTTTTTGACCTCGTTCATTGAGCTGTCGTCCGATTGCGTTACTGTGTCACTCATACGACAAAAAAGTGCTTAGTTTTCACAGTTTCATTTCACTCTAAATTTGAAGAGTAACTTTACTTGTGACTAGACAGAAATGGTGAACTAGTAAAAGTTATTTTTCCTGTTAGTTACTGGCTGCGCGTAGGACAAGACACCACGTAAACAGTAACACAGCCGGACCGCGCCAGTGCCGTAGTGGCTGGTACTGTTCACTCATTTTGCCGAACAGTTGTATGTTTTCTGTGTATTATGTATAGGTTTAGCGTTAATATTACTTCGCAGGATTGAAAAGAGTTGTTTTATCTGTTGTTTCAGTGTTTTCAATAAGAATTTTGTTAGAATATCCCTTTATCTAGGCGTTTAATTAAATGAAGCCCGACCGATATTTTGTTAACATTCTAGCTTAAAAAAAAGAATAACATTGATAACAACTTTCCAAGATACCGTCCTTATAAGCTTACTTTCAGATCAAGCTAGGTTCTGCCGTTCAGGTGTAGCAGATTGGATATTGCACAGAAGATAATTTGCTGCTTATTAGCTACTGATATTTCGGGAGACTAATCTTTGTGCTAGATTATGAAATTGACTTACTTTACTATCTCCCTAAAGTTGCGAGTACTTGCTGTTAATACTGTGAAATATTATAGAAGTGCACTTCCACATTCCAATTCGCAACCACAGACTTCACTCACTGTCTAAAATGAAATGGTTTTTTGTCACCCACAAAGAAACTTCAGTGCTGAAGCTGAAGTGTTATCAATGCTATATCAAATGCATTTAATCCCTACACACTGTATATACACTGTTGCGTAACTTGCGTTTACACATTAAATATCTGGAGATTAGAGGTTGTAGCCTGAGCCAGCTGCTCAGCTCGCTCGATGAGGTTGCGCGAGTGATATGGTCACCCAAAGAAAATCCGTTCTCTACGTTAGGCAGAAAGAAAACGATCAGCAGCTCTTGCTTTCAGGGGTAACTGAAGGCTGTTTTGGGCTCATGGTACCACTCCATTTCAAGGGACTAACTAATGACCGTGTTCATCAGAGCTGGGGTTCGGCATTTTTTGTACCGTCGATATCGGTATTCGGTAGATGAAAACGGGTCTTTCGGTTCGGTATTTCTGTAGATTTCCAAAATATCTACTGAATGATTCGATATTTTGGTGCGGTGAATAAAAAATTCTTAATATAAATGTATGTATACCGTTTTTTTAGGCTCACAAATTTCAACTATGAGTAGAAAAACTCACAATAAATCGATTTTCATGAGTGATAAATGCTCAAAACTCCTTAGTTTTCGAATTATAATGACTTGAAGAAATTTAAAGCTTTAAGTATTTTACTCCGTGCGCGCAAATGTTAGCGCTAAATTTGATCGTTCAGCACGTTTTCCGACCACATTACTGCCCACGTGTTTACACTGTATCGATGTTGATCGTTATTTGGGCGAATGACATGAGGATTATTAGGCTTGAGCCCAGTATTGATTATTGTGAATGTTACAAACCCCTTCGCGAGTAAAGTACGCTTCATCTGTGGAAAAGAATTAGCTTGGAGAAGTTGGGATCCCATGTTCTCTGTTGCATGAGCCACTCTGAAAATTGTACACAAGGTTCAAAATCTGGTGGCAGCACCCCTTGCTTTTTTTTTGTAAACGACATGGATGTAAACTCTGACAACGTAGTGTCCGCCATACAGTAGTGTGATTACGTTAAATGCTAATTGTGAAACTGCAGATATTTTTTCCTAACCAGGAAATATTTTCAGTTCTTATCGTAAAAATAACGTAAAATGTTTTTGTGGGGTTAGAAACGAGCTGAACTATCAAAACTATTGCTAACATTGACGCGCACGTAGCAAAATACTTGAAGCTTTAAATTTCCTAAAGTCATTATAACTCGAAAAGTAAGGAGTTATGGGCATTTTATCATGCATGAAAATCGATTTATTTGAGTTTTTTTTACCTATGGTTGAAATTTGTCCGTTAGAAAAAAAAAACACCCGGTACCTATATAATAAACACATTGAAAAGCCTTTTAATACATTCTAGAGCACACAGAACACCTATTTCAAGCCTTTAACTAAATCACTCACTGCCAGTTCAAGTTCCACTAAGCTCGGAAGCACGTAACAGTTGACTGACCGAAACATTATGACACACTACGCCCATTTCTCAAAGTGCAACGTCTCTTCTCTCCAATGAAGTGTAATACAGCGCGAAAGAGCTTAGCTGAATGAAAAGCAATCGGATTTTTCTAATGTCTTCCAAGAAGGATGGTGGGTCATAGAGGGGTACAGGGCTTCAATTCGGTATTTATTCTGTACCGCCGTATCGATATTCGGTAGTTAAAGAAACGGGTCATTCGGTTCGGTATTTCTAAAAAATATACCGAATGATATGGTATTTTTCGGTATTTGGTTCGGTATTATTATTACATCATCGGGCCCGGGCCCCCACGGAAAGGAAGCATGACCCAAATGGAACACCTTGCCACACCGGGAAGCCCGAAATACTGCTAAAGGAAATCCAACAGAAAGCCATTTACAGTTGACTTAAATGCATGCAGGCGAATACGACCGAAGGCTGTTGCCGGCAATGAGTTCCAAGCCCTAACAGACCAGAGTACGTAGCACCGACCGGCGACCGAATTGATTAGTTCGGCACCTAACATTGTCCGAAGTGGAAGAGTGCGGACCGACCGCAGCACGTGTAATTATCCTAGAGACCTTCAGGGCTGGGACAGAAGAATACAACCAATGCCTCTCATTATTGTACACCTTATAAAACATGCAGAGTTCGGCCACCTGTCTCCTGTGAGACAGTTTTACCAGATCATTATCTGCGCACAGCCTGCTGGCCGAACTAACAAGTCGGTCCAACAGACGTATGTGACAGTCAGCAGCTGAACCCCAGACCGGTGAGCAATGCTCTCTAACACAGGCAGCAAAAAAGCATAAAAGCATCCGCGGACAACCTCACTGCCACCAAACACAGAATTCATCTTACGCAAGAGCTCAATCTTAGTTGAAGCACGTGGCACCAGTCGCCTAACATGGGGCTCAAAAGTAAGCTTCTCATCAAAGACAACACCAAGAATCTGCTAGGAGATAGACTCCTGAAGCAAAGTATCATCTATCTCCAGATGAGGATGCTGCGGTACAAATATCCGAGACTGACTGACAATCATCGACTTGTTCTTACTGACATTGGGCTTCATACTTCAGGCCGAGCACCGTGCAATATAACGTGATAAATCCCAATTCAGAGACTGGGCGACAGCATGACGCATGCGGGGAGCAGGTATCACTGCTATTAAAGTGGAATCGTCCGTATAGTTGATTATTGTGTATTCCAGCGAAGAGAACATGTCACTGGTATTCAGAACGAATTACAGCAGGTCAAGCACGCTACCCTGAGGAACGCCGGTCTCCATCGCGACGCACTCTAAACGCCATCAACAGACACACTCTCCGTTCGCTCAGAAACAAAATCACGAATGATTGGCAAAACCCTACCACCCACACCAAACGACCCAAGCTTGTATAATAGACCCCTGTGGTTGACCCTGTCACATGCCGTGTTAAAGTGCAACTGTACAATGCGTGCCTCTGACCGACACTCTAGCGCAGACTGTAAGTGGTGTAGCACAGACAACAAGGCGTCACAAGAATCCAAACCAATTCTATACGCAAACTGACCAGCAGGCAGCAAACCCATAACTTCAGCAAAACGACCAAGCATACAAGCGACCAATTTCTCGAACACTTTCGACAAAATGGGCGTCAGCGTAATGGGCCGGTAGTTGTCGATATACGGTGGCACTGGACCCTTGGGAATGGGAGTAATATTTCCAGTATGCCAACAACGGAGAAAAATTCCTAACTGTATCAGGCGCCGGAAGATCACTGCTAGCTTAGGGACAAGAACGCCCGCAAGCTGCTTATAAAACAGAGGAAACATACTCTCCAGGCATGTAGGTTTTAAAAAACTTCTTATATATATGTATATATATAAAAGGCACATTTAAAAGTCTTTTAATACATTCTAGAGCCCATGGAACATCTATTTCAAGCCTTTAACTACATCATTCACTGGTAGTTCACGCTCCACTAACCTAGGCCTAAGACGTGACAGTTGAATGAGTGAAACGGTATGACGCACTACGCCCAATTCTCACAGCGCAACGTCTCTTTTCTTGTATAAAGTGTAATACAGCATGAAAAAGCTCAATTGAACGAAAAGCAATGGGATTTTTCTAATGTCTTCCAGTAAAGACGGTTTGTCATAGAGGGCTAAGAAGCTTTCTCTTTTGTAGGCGCGGGAAATTCAAATGTACCGAAGAAAGTCATTCGGTATCGGTAGAAGATTCGCTAAAGATTCGGTATTTCGGTAGTTGAATCTACCGATATACCAAATTTCATTCGGTTAGTCCCAGCTCTGTCATTTAGCAGATCGTGCGAATGCGTTTACTGTGCCACTCATACAACAGAAAAGTGCTTAGCTTTGGATCTGCGTTTCACTTCACTCTAAATTTGAAGAGTAACTAAACTAATGACACCTGTCGAGGAAATTGATTTAGCGGCTAACATTTTAATACTTTTCTTCCGGAAACCACGATTGGGATCGTATCGATTCTGCATAACACTCCCGCTCTTGGCAAACAGAACACGTTGGAAGGAATTACGTGCGGACCGCCCATAAGAAGACCAAAACGACTCTATTCTAAATAGCATTGTTTGAAATTTCGATTGTGACATACGTTGTTCCATATAGAGCTACGTTCATGTTAATGATAACGTTCCTTCTTTTGTTTTTCAGGTACGTGAGGCTGCTGTTAACTGTGGACAGTGCGCCTAGTTACCGTGAGTTACATAAACGTTGGTAAATGTTAGTTATAGTTGGTAGTTGAGAAAATTGTTGACTTAATTTAGGCCAACGCTTTCTGTCGGTCCATTTGTCTAGCAATAGCAAACAGTTAAACGAATTGGCCTAAGCAGTTTCAATTTTATCGTAGCCTTCTTTTCCAGTAAAAATTATGATTTGTCTCTGTATTGTTATCGTTGTCGTACTATTTTTATAGCATTTTTTTTTCTATCACTGCTATTATCCTGTTTTTCATTGCCAGTCAATCTGTTGGATAATTTTGAGACACTCATCACAGAAGTAAAGTGTCCATACTCAGCTTATTCAGAAGAAATGATTACCAATAACAATTAGCGACTCACGTTTGCCGTTAGGCTCAGTTGCAATGTTGTACAATTCGTAAAAAAAAAAACGCCTAACTTCGCAGCGAAATTTAGAAAATGCGGCAACTGTGGAGTAATTTACTGTTTAATGCTGATATACCTTATATTTTACAGCCCTTATTGAAGAAATTAATTCTTTCAATGCCTATGTAGTCGCATGTAAGTTCTAAGCTGCACTCGTTAATTCTATTTTCAGTTGTCAATTATCCGAAGCTTCTCGTTGTTTCTTTTTATGAACTTAGAAGGCATTTCTAGCCGCTGGTCCGAAAGTTCCAGGATTTTTTCTATTTATTTACGAGTTTGTACTTACTTGAACTATTTCCTAAATGAAATGATGGAATATGATTCGGAGCCGAGTTCCAATACTCAAGGGTAAGGTATATTTTTCTCAATTATTTAGTTAGTCTTCATAAGCCAAAATTCTGTAATCGCTGGAGCCGTAAAATTGCCAAATCTTATAACCTCCGCCAAGGAGGGTAAGTTTTCGTCGAGTAGGTATATCTGTCTGTCTGTTTGTTTGTTTGTCTGTTATCTGTCACCAAAGATAACTCAAGGAGTTATGGACGGATCTTAAACGAAATTTACAGGGATTTGTTAGGTATGTTATGAGGAAGAGATGATTAACTTTTGGTGAAGATCCGTCGATCTGTTTGTTTGTCTGCCTCTTTTTTTGTTAATAACACATCTCAAAAAGTTAGGGGGGATTTTTGTGAAATTTTCCACGAGTTTTTAGGTTTATTACGAAAAGTAAATGACTAATTTTTCAGACGAACTCTTTTCGTTTGTTTGTCTCTGTGTCTTCATGAAATTTACAGGAATTGTTAGTAATGTTCAAATACAGTAATGATTGAAGTTTGTTGATGATCGGTTGGTCTGTTAGTGTATTTCATTAGTGTTTGTCAGAATGTTTGTTATCACCATAACTCGAAAAGTCATGAACGGATCTTTAACAAAATTCCAGAAGCCGTTTTTACTGTGAAAAGGCACAGGTAATTATATTTTGGTGTTGCTAGAAAAAAAATCATGGTTTCAGAATCAATTCGAATATAACATTACCTTTGCCTTGCTTGGCGGAGGTACAGTATGCGCTTTCAGAGTGCTCTAGTTCATAAATAAATAAATAATAATAACATGTATTTCTCCACAGGCGGGAGGTATTCTTGGATTATTATATTGCAGCTTACATTAAAAATTGTGTGTACATTAATTTGTTGGAAATATTACAGCTATATATTCACAACCTAACCTACATGGCTCAGTGCCACCACATACCAAACGAGTTAACCAATTGTTTTTAGTTGTCTCGTAACAACCACCCGCTGCTTTTCAAATTTATTTATTATCTTTTTATTTATTACAATTTCATGTACATCTTTGTTCCGTTACTGTTTTTGAATTAATCTCCAATTTATGCAATAATCATCGGATTTTTCTGGCAACTATTGCCTTATGAACTTCATGTACTTCATCGGTCATCGTAAATTTTCTGACTGATGACTTACTGACTAGTAGGCTATACTATTTCATGGGAATTTTCTCTAACTGTACTTGTTAGTTCACTGCATGTTAACCCTTACGAAATACTGAAGAATTCCCAGGGCTGGAAAACATACTTTATCTGTGTGCCTTCTCTCGCTGAATATTTATCTCTTGTAAGTCAAGCAATTTCTTCCTGCCATTATATGTATTGCCTCGTGAAATAAATGCTTTAACGGTGGACGTCATCTCGTTAAATATTATCTCTCGTAAGTCAAGCAAATTCCTTCTGCCATTATATTGCCTCGTGAAATAAATACCTTAACGGTACACGTCATCTCAGTGGCTCGTAAGACAAGCGAGTGCCTTTTGTCTTGATTGCCTCATGAAAGACTTGCATTAGCGGCAGCTAAATGAGCTTCCTCAAACCGGCCGACATCATCAAGCGGTCTATTGCTCCGGCGTACGTGACGTTACTGCCAAAGGAGCTGCTCTGTTTATTCTTGTTTAAGAAGCGCCTTCCGCTGTGCTGGAGGTGGGAGGCGCCACGTCCTGCTGCCTATAGAGTGATGGATGGGGTGAACCGATCGTGTGCCCTCTTCTTCGGGGAGGTCTTGTAAGTTTTACCCTTTGAGGTACCAGTTAAATGTCAAATTCGATGAAAAATAGTGACCGATGGAATGAACCGAGCGTGTGCCCCCTTCTTAGGGGGTCTTGTAAGTTTTACCCTCTGGGTACCTATTAGACGTCAGTGTTGGCGAAAATTGTGAAATATGGATCAAATGATCGTTTTCCTCCTCCTTGCGGAAGTTCGGTTGAGTTTATAGGTTCTGACAGTGTCCTAGTAAAGCGTCAGTTTCGATAAAAAATGTGGCGGATGGAGGGAAGTGCTCGGGTGCCTTGTTTATAATCATGAGGTCCCTTAAGTTCGAAAGTTTACCGTCTCAGTCGCCTTACTAATGTGCGGTAACAACTAAAAAGTGAAACGATAATAAGTCCCATTCTTGGGTGAAATCAAAGCAAGGTCAAGTTTTCCGCTCTCTTAAGCTAGGAGATCCTCATGCACTGGTTCGTGCTGCAGATGTTTGCCCGGTGGAACCCCGAGGAGTGCACGGCACCGTCAGTAACAGATGGCTTAAGCTATTGCATTAAATGCCGAAAGGCTCATATATTGCAACTGTGACCCACCAGCCAGGACAATTGTCTGAGGCTCATATATACCAGTACCAGCTCCCAGCCCCGACTGGAACTTTCTCATTTTTGATTAGGTTAGTGCCCCCGCAGTGGACTTAAGGAATGCCAGATATGCTGATGCTGCAGTTCCCATTGCAAGTAAAAAGTTTCGTCAGCGAGTTCAAAATCCCTAGCTTTTGAAGGCTGTATCGATCAACAACAACAACAACAACAAATTTATTGGTAGCATTGGCACTATACTTGCAATGTGCCGAAAAAGTAGCAGTGGCCGCTGCGTAGTTGACGACCATCTACATGTTTATAGCTTTGCCCAGTTACAGACTGTGACCTAATTGCTTCCGACCTCAGCGACCGCTCGTAAGTACCCTATGGGCTTGATGATAGATTTTTACACCGATTCCTTTTAATCCAAACCCTATGACTCTTTCAGTCAAATTAAGTTGTGTGTTTTGATTTCATAAAACATTTTGTAAGGCACATAATTCCCTAATTTACGTATAAGTTATACTGCTCGCTAGCTACTGCCATGCATTGCTGTCCATATTCAGTGTGATCTGTGGTGCAGATGTTTGTATACGATCGTTACCTGATATGTGCTACAGTTCCCATCTTGTGTTGTAAATGTCTACAACAGATCATTATCTGATGTCCATTGCCATCTTGGTAAAAATTTCCTCTAAAAATCATTAGCTGATGTTGGCTACCGTTTCCAAGTTGTATGATCTGTAGTGTAAATGTCTTCAAAAGATCATTACCTCATGTCCGTTGCAGTCTCCATGTTGTATGATCTGTTTTGTAAATTAATGGCTACAAAAGATCATTACCTCAAGTGCGATGCAGTTTCCATGTTGTATGATCTGTTGTGTAAATTAGTGGCTACAAAAGATCATTACCTCAAGTGCGTTGCAGTTTCCATGTTGTATGATCTGTTGTGTAAATTAATGGCTACAAAAGATCATTACCTCAAG
>LQNS02007215.1:14514912-14528550 GCA_001587735.2 Parhyale hawaiensis
AGAAAACTCGATATAAACAGCTAGCTACTAGCTAATTAAAATCAAAGTATTGAACTGAAGAAAGTGAAATAGCTATATGCCTACATCCTTTTCATAAGCTCACTAGCTATCTAATAACAACTATAACTACTACTTCTAAATTTCAGTAACTTCCAGCTTATTAGTACATAATTAGACGTGCATCTCTGAAATGAAATAACACAAAATTCAATAAGTTATAGGTTTTTACTAAACATAAACAGTAGTTGACCCTAACTGCCCTAACAGTCAAACAGATTCCTGAATAGAAACACATTAACTCATCCATTCAGTTGTGTGACTAAAATTTGATGCTTTCTTGATGTAAAACTGTTTATTTTACAATCTTTATGAATGGAAACCAAAAAGTTGAATAAAAGCAGAAAAAAAATGTTTTTTGGTTGGTTTAAACCATGATTGTTTTATTTGGTTTAAACCGGCCAACCCTGGTTAATGTCATTTTTTATGTCTCCCTAGCGGGGAAGTTTTTTTTAGTTGTCATCAAATTTACAATTTTATTTTTTCTATTTCGACCAAATTTTAACCCAATACCAAGTCAACACTGCTTCTTTTTGATGATGGATGAAACCCGGTAAATGAAAAGAGGCACTGACGAATGGGTAAAAATTTAAGAGTGTTAAAGATCGCACAATCAGGTGGCCATTAAATATCTTCATCTGAAATCCACTGTATCTGCATTGAAGCCTAGAGGATTTCAGAATAAAATACGGAGAAGGCGAAGCTACTTGATGAATTTATTATATACTTGGATCGGTTTAAAACTAAAACTACGCACTTTTCTGTTGTTCAAAACAGATACAACAGCACTTTTGAACGCTGTGAAGTATGAACAAGCGGCAAAAGACTAACGCATCTACAGAATTTTTATTTGTTCATACAAAAAGTGTGTACACACTTCAAAACTAGAGCACTCTGAGAGCGTATACCTCCGCCAAGTAAGGCAACGGTAACGAAAAATTCAAGTTGGCTCTGAAACCATGATTTCTTTTGTATCAACTCCAAATCTAATCATTTGTGCTTTTTAATAGTCTGAACAGTTTCTGCAATTCTTAAAAATCCTCTCATAATTTGTTTGAGCTATGCTGCTAACAAAGATTATGACAAACATAACTCAAGCATACAAACGAACCAACCGATCTGCACCAAAATTTAATCATTTATGTCTTTTAACATTACTCACAACTTCTGCTAATTTCATAAAGATCCATTCATAACTTTTTGAGTTATTGCGTAACAAACAATATTACAAACACAACTCAAACATAGAAACAAAATAAATCAACCGATCTGCGCCAAAATTGACCCATTTCTGCCTTTTAACATTGTTAACAACTCCTGTAAATTTCATTAAAATCCATTCTAAACTTTTTGAGCTATTGCGTGACAAACATTATGATAAACACAACTCAAACATAGAAACGAATCAAATGATCTGCATCAAAATGTCTTTAACATTAATTGCTAACAATTCTTGTAAATTTCATGAAGATTCACTCAAAACTTTTTGCGTTATTGCGCTAACAAACATAAAATCAAACACAGCAACAAATATTCGAACGAACAAACAGATCAACACAAAAATTTGTTCATTTACTCATTGTGATGTACCCAACAACTCCTGTGAATTTCATAAAAATCCGTCCATAACTTTTTGAGTTTTGGCATTGAGAAAATGAGGCAGACAAACAAACAAACAGATGGACGGATCTTCACCACAAGTTAATCATCTGTTTCTCCTAACATACCCAACGATCCCTGTAAATGTCGTCAAAATCTGTCCATAACTTTTTCAGTTATCTTGGTGACAGATAGAGAGACAGAGAGACAAACCGGACGAAAACATAACCTCTTTGGTGGAGGTAATAAAAGTTGTTGACAGTCCAGCTTGCCAAATGCGAAGCGTATCGCATCAGTAATGTTAAAACGAGAAGAGGAGCTACTCGGTGTATTCTATTTCTATGGCACTTTAATGACAGGGGTGGGAATTGGCGGTTCATTGCACCCAGCCACAAAAATATAGCCAAATGGTGCAAATTCTTTTTTTTATTATTTAGCCGTTTAACCAGTGAGGCTAGGCTGCGCCCATGGAGGTGTAAAATCTATTAAACCTCCTTGCATACGCCAACCGTTCACAATTATTCTGCCAGCATCAAAAATCCACCCTAAACTTCGCTTACCCCTTTACCGGCTAGGTGGACTTTGAAATCCACTTTACAAAATGTGCCAATATATGCTTTAGAGACAGAAGAATTTGCTCGTACGCCCATGTAGTCTCTGAAGTACATTTCTCTGCAGCAATTCACACCCAGTTCGAAGGCTTGCTCACAAGTTCACATTTCAAAGGCTACCGTCAGTAACATACTAACAGATTGAGTAAGGTGAGGTTAAGGTGTGTCTGACTAGCTGGAACTCTGATGGTAAACCCTTACGGAATCAAATCCATGCGAGATAGGTTTATGTAAAAATTCATAGACGTTTATAAGTATATGAAGAGCATTGTCTATTCAGGAACAGCCATTATTTTCTAATGCTTATATCATAATTCGTTTTTTTACAGTGGATTTCAAAAGCCACGTGGACACTCGGAATGAAATTAAACTGTACTTTGGGATCCACTTGGGCACTGAAGCCAGAATCTGCTGCATTGCATAAATGTTCGTGCTTACATTTTTTTTGCGAATAAACTACTTTACTGTAGTTTTGGAGTAGTTAAAGATACAACTGTACCAGAACCTAACCTGTCATGGAGAAATTCAGATTAGGAAAAGATGTTAGGCTGCGAGTTAAAGCATTTATACAACAAACAAAGCTGTACAATAATAAATAACTTGTGGGGGGAATGAAGGCTCATACCCCTCAGAACCTTTATATTTTCAAGATTTATTTTTCCAAAATAGAAGCTATATGCCAGACGGACAGGCAGGCGAAGTCTTAGGCAGCCATTGTGCAAGGCTAAACGGAGCAAAGAGGAGGATGGAGCGTGGACCTAACCTGAAAAACCTTTTTCGATTTTCAATGCGGTCATTATGCGGATCAATCACAGTTTTGTCGTAGAGAGATGATGCAGATACCGTTGGATTTGTAATTGATTGGTGTTTACACATATTCTCGCTAAATTGGACAATTCACAATGGTTTTGGAGTTACACTGAAAAGTCTACGGTAAAAAACTGAAAACTTAGAAAACAAACAATTTCCAATTTAAATGCATTTCGATTCAAAAATTTGAAAATCAGTGAGCATACGTTTACACACGTTTACGTGAGTAAGCATACGTTTACGCTTTTGCAAATCCGATGGTATGTGTATCATCTCACTACGACAGAAACCGTAGGAGTTGATCCATTTTGAATATGGCCCATTGTTGCCCCATCATTGCCCACTATCTCGTAAAATAGTGCGAAAATGGGAAAAAATGTTATGAGGAAAACCCCACTTCATTTTCTACGATACACAAGTGTACTGAATCTCGAGTCTCTAGGTCCCTCAGGAAAAAAGTTTTATTTTTCACCGCACGGTCCCCTCAAGTGCCATATGGCCAGGTGGATGTCAAAATCCACTTTCAGTATTTCCTTAGAAAATTAGTATTTTTTAAAAAACTTTCATAGAAACAGTTTCATATCACCTCAAAAATCATGAATAATACAACAGAACATTTTTTTTTGCTAACAAACCAAAATGCGGACGGTAAAGGGTTAACATACTCATGCACAACTAATGATGGTGTATTCCATTGACTGCCTGGCTTAACAACAGCGCTGCGTTTTATCTAAGACGTTCCAACCATTGCATTTGTTAACTATTAAAATAAAATGGAAAAAAGGGTGGGCGCGCCAAGCTGGACAGTTTGGCCGAAAATCTCGACATCGGTATAGTACTACGATAATTTTAACCTTAGAGCAACGGCAAAGAAAACAGCAATTTCGTGAAACCAAAAACCACAATTTCAAGCACATAGAACAATAATTAACTTCCGCTAGGACTTCGAGAAAGAAATAACGCTCTTATTCTCTCAAATAAATTTACACCAAAACCTGGGCGAAAAAATTCAAATTAATTTCTACTTACCGAGACAAAGATGAAAATTTTTCGTCACCCTTGTGAGGGATGCCGCCGTTGGCCCACACCCGGTGATTGTTTGTGCCTGAAAAAGAGAGCAAAACATTCGTCAGCATCACTGTTTGTATGTATTGAAAAATATGAAGCATATCAGAAGAACAACTAGTTCTGCAAGCTTAAGCTAAGTTACGCCATTTTCTTAATTTGTTCTGTAGAGTTACGTATTAAGAAGCAAAAAATAAGGTACTCATTATCCCTGGTGAAAACTACATTTTTTCCCTCACCAAAACATAAAAGATATTTTTTACTGTACCCTATTAAAAACAACAATTTTTCCTACAGTAAAACAATAGCCGCAACAAAGCAATTCTTCGTAACGACAGCGCCAATAATTTCGAAAGCACAGCAGGCGATAATGCAAAAGTCAGACATTAAATTTAATTCTACACTCCTATTTCTTTGTATCGACATCGCCAACAATTTCGACAGCATCGCAGTCGATGATGGAACAGCGCCAATAATTTTAAAATCATCGTAGGCGATGATGGAAGAGTCAGGCATTAAATTTAATTCTACAGCCCCATTTCTTTGTAATGACAGCGCCAATAATTTCGAGAGCGCCGATCACAAAAGCATTAGGGCAGTTATGAGTCGCAAGCGCAGATAACAGATGACCTGAGCTGGAGGGGTCGGCGCGATAGCATCGGCACTTGGTTGGAGTCTGTAGCCGGGACCGACATACGGCGATGTGCACTGCGCGTAGGACCGACGTACGGCGATGTGCACTGCGCGTAGGACCGACGTACGGCGATGTGCACTGCGCGTAGGACCGACGTACGGCGATGTGCACTGCGCGTAGGACCGACATACGGCGATGTGCACTGCGCGTAGGACCGACGTACGGCGATGTGCACTGCGCGTAGGACCGACGTACGGCGATGTGTACTGCGCGTAGGACCGACGTACGGCAATGTGCACTGAGCGTAGGACCGACGTACGGCGATGTGCACTGCGTGTGAGACCGACGTACGGCGATGTGCACTGCGTGTTGGACCGACGTACGGCGATGTACACTGCGCGTAGGACCGACATACGGCGATGTGCACTGCGTGTGGGACCGACATACGGCGATGTGCACTGCGTGTGGGACCGACGTACGGCGATATGCACTGCGTGTGGGACTGACATACGGTGATGTGCACTGCGTGTGGGACCGACATACACCGATGTGCACTAAGCGTAGGACCGACATACGGCGATGTGCACTTCGCGTAGGACCGACATACGGCGATGTGCACTGCGTGTGGCACCGACATACGGCGATGTGCACTGAGCGGTGTAGCTTCGCGCAAATAATCCTCCTATTTTTGAGGGCCTCAACATATTAACTCTTTATATTATTAACAATCAAAAACAGACTTGAGACCCATTCAAAATAGCGTTACTTCCCTATAGAAAATAATAAGCAAATAGCCCATTTTATCTGACGCCATCTCTTTTATAGATATCAGCTCTTCACCGGATAGTTTCTAATAGGATTTTTACGAAAATATGAAAACAAAATGATAATTCTGACGCAGAAGGGTAACAGTAGCTTCGGATGTAATCGGTAATTTTTATCGCAATCAAAAGCATGATTATTATCGGTCCATACGTGATTGAGGGAATTTTCAAACACAAAAACAAATGGTTCAGTATAAAAAGGGCCAAGGCATCGCATAATTTTTCCTCTGATATCAACGCTTCTACTGTTATCGGCGTCCGTAGATGCCGTAATCATTTTTCTATCGTTAGAATCAGCGGGTTAGTTCAGTCAGACTAACAGCGAGTTGGCCACCACAGCCACATAGACTACATTATACACTAACTAGAGGGCCCAGGCGTCAAATATGACGGCAATACTTTTGTGATAGAGCTTTTTATTGTTTCGGTTCCCTGTATAAGTTTTGCCGTAAAATAGGTCTCATACCGGCAGGCGTAATCTTCCATTAATGAAACGCAAGTTGTACAGCCATGAAGCCATGAGTCTTGTAGGAGCAAAATATCTCTCCCCCAATCCCCCCACGAAAGATAAGGCGCGGATATCAGTTGCGAATTGGCCATACGTTGAGCAGTACTAAGAAAATATATGCAGTCCAATGAATTCACCGGAAATGCTCAGGACTTACCGTAACCTGGATACCAGCCGATAGCTAAACATTTAGGGGCAAAATTTGGTTGGAATGTAAATTGACTGTAAAAATTCGTCTGATCAGCGTGAAGTTTCAACTGCTACGAAGAGATTAAGGTAAAGCAAGCATAAGCGCAATGGATTATGCTCGAAAGGAACGAAAACTCCAACGAAGGCCGACCCTCTCGAACTGCTGCGAAGATAGTTAGCTAAAAAGATATACGATATAGGCCTAGCTTATGCCCAACAGGATCAAAAATTCCGTCAAAGGTACCGCCTATCATCTACCACGCTCAGAAGAATTATCATCATCGTCATATGAAAAAGTACCATTGAAGCTGCTTGAAAAGTACCGATCTAGTTGCGAGAGCGAAGCGAGATTCAGAAAATGCAATGCTTCCACTTTTTACCATATATTTCAGAAGGTATATTTGTCACGCTTACTCCAGGGGCTAAAACTTTATGGTGTCTCAAGCTGTTTTGCAGTAGAATGTTCTCTGATTCATATCCTGAACAGGGTGATGGAGGGAAGGATCAACCAAAAGAGCGAGAGTGCCGGCAAGCGCTGAGCGACCAACAACCATGCAATATACAGTATAGTGGATATATTTCTCAACTGTTCTCTGCTACTACAGCTTGTAAATCGGCAGCGCTGCAATAATTTTTTACATTCTGCACATTAAAACACACTATTTGATAAAATTAAATACACTCACTGAAGTATAAAAAAAATATTACATCAAACAGGGCAAATAATTAGAGAAACTTTAGTTTAAAAAATAAACAGAACCATTACTTGCTTTTAATGCCAATGCACCGAAGTGATCATACCGGGTGTCTCATAAAATGTTACATTTTCAATTGTCTGTATCTTATATACCGAAATAAAACTTGAGAATCTGCTGCAAGCTATAATGTATATTGAAACAGCAGCCAACGGAAAATGTAACTTTTTTAGACACCCAGCCCTAATAAAACAGAACAATAACAAGGAAAGCATTAACATCGGTGCGGCAGAGCAATAGTCAAAGACAGCTTACTATTAGTGCGCAATGATGTAAACCACGAACGTGAAGTTAATGTTGAGGCTTAGAATTTAAAGAGAAACATTTAATGCAAGAGCACACTAGAGTTAATCGAAGATAAAATATGATGCAATGTTAGAGATTTGTGGAGCTAATAACGAATGAAAATTGAATATTTTGCCATATAATGAATCACACAGAAAATAATATGCCCCAGATGAGATAAAGATATAATATGACGCACAAATGTATGTCATGGAAAAAATCTATTTTCAAAGCCGTAATCAATTAATTACAGAAGAAAATTTCATACGTTACCAGAGTGTATTACCGAAAAGAAAATCTTACTGTTAAGGCCGAAGAGTGTTCGTTGTAGAGTGTTGATAAAGTGGAAATTTTACTGCAGTAGAGATAAATTATTTTAGTCCAAAAATAAAATGAAAATAGAGCTGCAAAGGGTTAGCCGCAGACAAAAAGTTTATACTGTGCCAGAGTGTTAATCGTAGAGAAAAATTTAATATTAGTGCGCCGGACACACTCCTCCGATACGGTCAAGCGAGGGTCACAGGTCAGGAGGGAGGGTCGCGTGAGCACGCAGCCCGTGGAGCAGTCGATGTGGGCAACGGAACTGAGGTGTCGGAATCAGAATGTAACTCGGATCATCGTGATATTTTAACGCTTTGAAACAGTTCCATTGGAGTACTTGATATGCTAAGCCCAAATGTTGATTAAATATGCTACGCCCAAACGCATATAAACTTTTACAATAGATTCCTTATTATGCTAAGAATAAACGCTGTTAGATCAGGTATAGTTCAGTAGTCAATATGCTGAGCTTAATCTTGTATTGGCAAGCAAAAGCTTTAGCACAACAAACAAAAAGTTATTATCTTTACAGCAATATTTTGCATCATCTTACAAGTATGCTACGACCTTAATACTTGGGCCAAGAATAATATTCCAATCTTATAGAGGTCGAAATAAAATGTACCATGTTCTCAAAGTTCAAAACATACGTTGTAGCACTCTGGGCCTTTTGTTATCCTGGTGCCAATTTTCTCACTGACTCTATTAATACCAGGCTGTGCTACCTCGACACAAAGGCTTTTCATCCCGTAAGAATACACTGCGACAAAAACTTTAAAAAAAGTAACGCAGCCTTGTACAAAAAGAGTTAACGCACACTGTCCCTTTTTCAGGATGTTGTTGACAGTGCTATTACAAAGAGAGTAAGATTGAAGGGACGTGCAGCATGTTAAGTAAAAGGAGAAACCCACGCGTTGAAGCGGTAAATCGGGAAAGGCAGCAGAAAAGATAATCAGTGGGACACGTTCGTTCCACTATCCCAAGATTTTACAGGGTCAAGATCATATCGAAATAGAGAATAACACAGAGATATATTCTCATTCATTTAGACTGCTGCAATATAGATCATTGATATAATAACACAGAGTATAAAGACTAGCAGTTAAATGGTCCTAAAGATTATCTCCATAGCTATTACATGCCTGTGGAAGGTAATAAAGAACAATTCATTTTAAGTTATTAGACGGAAAGAGTCTATCAAGTAAACTACAACATCTACGGCGTCAAAAGACTGATGGTTCGTTATCATTTAAAAGTTTACCAGCGGTCTTTCACTTGTACTAGAACCTGAAGGTTTTTAAAGCACAATTCTTTACTATTTACCACGCTGCAGTCTTTAGTAATAATGCATTGTAAGCGGTCCTAAGGCACAATTCTTTAGCATTTACACGACAGGGGACTGGACTCGGCTTACTGAACCCGGACGACCTCGCGACAACAAATGTCTACGGTGCCCTCCCGCTCCCCAATGGCCGCGGCGTGTGCTGCGCGCATCACAATTCATCTGCCATTTGAAGAACGCAGTTAACGCCCACGCAAACTTCATTAACGGCCACTTGGAAAAGATACCGAGCGTGGCTACGATATGGGCAGCTTTTTGAAGGAAGACAGGGGTAGAAAAAGGCGAAGCAAGGCGACACACGAAACGAAGTTCTAGCGCGAGACATGGAAAGAGGCCAAGTTAAGGGTGGAATATGGGACGAGACGAGGCCAATCGGTTGAACATATGGGACAAGCCGAAACCGATCAGCAGAACATGAGACGAGCCGAAACCAATCGTTGGAGCATGGGACGAGTCAAAATCATTCGGTGTAACAAGGGACGAGCCAAAGCACATTTGTGGAAGATGGGACGCGCCAAAGCCAACCGTTAGAACATGGACAAAACCAAGTCAATCTGTGAAACAAGAGACAACCCAAAGTCAATTGGTAGAACATGGAATGAGCCGAAATCAATCGGTCAATCGGTGTAACACTGGACGAGCCCAAATCAATTGGTGGAAAAGTTTGCGAACCGAAATCATTCGGTGGAACATGGGACGAACTGAAATCTATATCGTTGGAATATGAAAAGAGCCGAAGTATTTCAGGGAAACATGGGACGAATCGAAATGTTTTGATGAAGCATCGGACTAACCGAAGTCAGTCGGTAGAACATGTAGCGAGCAGAAGTCTAAACTATAGAGTATAGGGCGAGCAGAATTCTGACCTGCAGAGTATGGGGCGAGCCAAAGTGCTTTGATGGAGCGCGGAACGAGCCCAAGTTTCAATGATGTATGGGACGAGGTAGATATTTTAAACTATACCGTCTAGAGTTCTAGAATCAAAGTTCTAATCAATATCCTCCTATTTTCCGGCTGCAAACTTGTTTGGACGTAGACCACTGAACCACAGCTACTGATGAGCCTTATGATTGGTACAAGTTAGAGTGAGGCACCGCGTTCCAAGTCGCAGTCACCAGGAGTCTAAAACAAGTTCTACTCACACGGGTGGGTGACTCCGTCGGTCTGATTTAGGTACTGAAGCATTATTACCGCGGGATTATCAGATGGCTTATTACCTGGATAAAAGCCTATGACGTAGGATGAATTAAGAGGTAGTTAAATCGCTGCTATTTAAGATGGATCGACCGATCGTACTGCACCCAGAGGGTGAAGATGGCTGGCAACGCACGAACAGCAGCAACAATCAACCAAGCAGGTCGAAAGAAATAAGGTACGAAGCAGTGATTTGTGAGGAGATTCCAGTCTAATACAGCGCTTCATTCCGCAAATGACACTTGTTCATCTCGACTTCATTTGCGGAACTGGAAAATACGGCATCGTTGAATCGAAATCAATCGAATGCCGGAGATGCAATGCGGTGATTTTATTGGGGCTAGTGAACTGTAAAAAAAAAAGAGTGCATCGTACAATAAAAAGAAGTCATCTTAGATTTTATCGGTCCAGTTGAAGAACAGGAGTCATTTCCACTATCCTCGGGAGACTTCTAATGGGAGACTGCGGACTGCGTTTCCCAGGGGTGTTAGATACGGCGGAGGTCATTGCTGCGCGGTCAGACCCTTTGTCTTCTCTCTTTCTCCCTACGTTTCTGAGCAAATTTATCCCCTCCTTTGCTAGATCATGTACCTATTTACTGCTAATTTATATCGCCAAGCAGTCAGGAAATTGTTTTACCTCATTCTCCCTTCGTTTCTTTATTAATTCGTTCTCTAGTTTGCTACTTCATATACGCAATCGCTATACGTATAAGTACTGTCTACCTCTGCTTTCTTTTGTATTGAGCAGAGTTCGTTCCCCATTTGTTAGTTCATCTACCGCGTCAGTGCCACTAATCACTACCGAGCAGTCAAGATACTGTTCTATCTTTCCTTCTCTCAGCTTTGGATAAATTCGCTCTCTAGTTTCGTAGTTTCAGTCGATGCGTTCAATCGATGGCAATAACGATTATCGATATGCCGGTACATGCTTTGTCCCCTACTCCCATCATTTTTGGTGCATTCGTCCTCTCGTTTGTTAGATTATACAGGGACAAAATGGTTCGAAAGACCAGGTTGAGGTTAAGAAAAATTATGCATTTCCGTGAAGGCGACAGTCCCCCAAAATACAGCACACCTCCCTTTCGTTCATCCCAATTTGTCAATTAAAGCGGTAGAATTGCAGCAACCCTGTTAATATCTTGTACACTGTGCGTAGGGAAATAACTGGGTTACTGTACTTGTGAAAAATCCCTTAAAAATCGAATAGTGAAGTAGGTGACTGCAGCAATTTTTTAATGTATTTTGCCAAATATATTCCTCGGAAATTTACGTGGTTACTGGACTTGGTATGGCATTCTCGCTAGAAAATTAACTACACAATAATTGAAGCAACTCTCCTAAAACCATTTCATACTGTTTAGAAAGACTGTGGGTAGTTGCACTTGTCCAAACAGTCCTCAGACTGAATGACAGACAAATGGCACACGCAGCGAACCTCAGGAAAAATTACGTAAGCTTGATGCTGAAATTTACGTGGTTGCTGTACTTGCCCAAACATTTTTGACATTGGATGGCAATTATCATTAGTGCATCAATGCACTTAGAAACACCTTGTACTTCAGTTAGAAATTTTTCAGAGTTACAGCACTTGTCCAAATTTTCCCTCGGTCAGTGTCGGACATGGACGGACGCCGCAGGCGGGAGCTGACATAAGGGAAAAAGACCAACTGGCAATAAGAAATTAAATGCGCGATTATGAAACGTAAAACATTTCGCTCGGACCTGGTGTGGCCACAAAATGAGGCTCGATGAGAGGCCGCTCCGGAGCAAAGAAAACACGGGATGGCCCGTGAAAATGTCTTCATCGTTAGCCATAACAGGGATGGGCGGGGGACATAATGACAATATTTGCAGGTATAAAAGGGACGCTGGGAACTTTGACGTGATTACAGGAACAGACCCGATAAAAAGACATCGTAAAATCAATAAAAAATAGTTAAAACGACAAATAATTTTAAAACTGCCTTGATTTTGATACAAAACCTAAACTTTAAAATTGAGCATCCACAGAGTAGATTGTAAATAACCAATTGCGCAATTCTTATGTTGAAAACCAAGTTCTTTTCGGCTTTTTTCAACTTTTTGGAATATTAAAACAGGGAAGACCTTAGTTTTTAATATACTCTTAACCCAGAAACGTATAGTGTGCCTGTTTTGAGACGCTAACCCTGTTTTAACCAGGTTGAGTTATTTCGCTACATGGGTTCTTTTGCCCATTGTATTCTTACGGGGAAAAAGGGCGTTGTAGCGAGGTACCCTAGCCTGGTCAATGAGGGTTATTTCTGCTTATTTTACTAGTAATATAGGTTTGCTTTGTGCGCTAATGGCTTAAAATAAGCTCAGAAAGTCGTAGCATACTTTGGGAATATTAAAGAAGAGCTGCTGAGGAACACAACGTGAGTTAAAGAAATCAAAACGCCCCTCTGGATTGCTTAGTAAAGTTACATAAAATAGGCACGAAGCTCTTCATATACCTAATTTAATGAAACAAATCCCCTCACGTCCAACATGTCATCTTATGCTGAGACAAGATGAACTGAAAGAGATATCTTAACTGTACCGAAAAATATTGCTACCGAAACGGTGATGGTACAGTTAGTGGAATGGTCCACAGCTCGAAGATGTTAATTCTCGAACCAAAAATTCAAATAAAATATAGTAATATATGGACTTGTTAGATGGAGGCATTTCTATTACTGGAAATCAGGTGACGGTATTGTTATATAATGGCAAGCAAAGAATGTAATCACTTGTATCGTTCATTATTCATACATACATACATTGGTCAATTAGTCAAACTGCGTCCTAATTCGCATTAAATTCTCACATTCCAGGACTGAGACACACACACGTCGTACTACAAAAAGCATACAAAGACAAAACGAAACAGTAATAGGGGAACGCAACTAGCTGATAAGGGAGCGGTGCGCAACTAGTTATTATTTGCGATATATTTAGGAAAGCAACTAGTCATTATAAGGGAGAGCAACTAGTGACGGCATTATATGGGAGCGCCGCAATGAGCTAGAATATATAGGAACGCAACTAGCTGTTATATGTATGGGAACGCACCTAACTATAATATTGGAATGCAAAAGTCTTCTTATGAGGGAAACGCAACTACCTATACTATTGGAACGCAAATAACTATAATATGGGAACGCAACTAAGTAAATCTGGGAACACAGTTAACTATAACATAAGAAGGCAGCTAACTGCAATATTGGCACGTAGCCAACGATAATTTGGGAACACAACTAAATGTAATATGGGAAGGGAAGAACAATAATATAGGAACGTAAAATATGCAAACACGATTACGATCAGCCACGAAAAGCAACACGAACTTGGGTTATGGGAGTTTATTCTTGTCAATATACGGATAAAGAATTTGACAAAAACAGCTCGGGGGTGGGGGGGCAGCAATGATAATCATGCAAGA
>LQNS02007215.1:14540449-14556378 GCA_001587735.2 Parhyale hawaiensis
CCTTTAAAGCCTGTGATCGCGCAATCAATCGATCGATTTTTGCGCGATCGATCGATCATTGCGCGTTTGAACGATCCACCAAACGCGCAGCGCGATCGATCGATCGCGCAAATCCACCAAACGCGCCCAACACCGATACTCATCTCCAATACCGATCAGCATCGGTGTACTGGAATTTGCAGCACGGTACATTGGTACCAAGGAGGTGTACCGCCGATCTAATTCGATGGCGATCAGCACACCGACACTGGTGAGACAATGACACGTGCAGCCAAGAAGAGGATCCCATGCAGGCAGGTGATGACCCCTGACATTCGATACCAAGTGATGTCAGATGAATTCATCGCCGACTCATAGGACACGGCGGCCAAAATTCCTAGATATTAGTCACAGATTTTCACATCTGTGAGCACCCACACCGTCCCATATAACCGAAGGACGTCTGGACGGGAAGAGATGGGACGGGACGGGTGGGAGCGTCCCACGCTGGGACAAAAATCGACCGTGAGAGAGCGACAGAAAACTGGAGAAGTGGAGCTACTGCTGCCGTCGCTGGAGTTGCATTTTTGTCGAGGACGGACGAATAAACCAGAACCGGTCAGATGCACTGGCGGGTCCGGTGCCGTGTTGCCATCCAGAGCGAGACGTGCTGCCCGGAGTTCGATGCTCCAGAAACAAGAAAGTTTATCAGTGGCTGGATAGTTCCCAGTAATTGTTGCAGTTGCGTGTCCGATGGCCAGCTTCACGGCACAACTGGCATGTCATTGAGAAATTAGCAACATGTACAACACGGGAACCTAGAGCAGGAAATTTGCAAGACTGGCAGAGGGCATCGTCGCCAACGACGGAAAGGCCGAACAACTACTGTAGTAAGCCGCTATCGTATGGTAAAATAACGCACAAAAGCTGCAAGTAACGAAAAAAAAAACTAACTGATAAAAAATCAAAGTTATGAACGACTTCCAACATCTTTTATTACTTACAACTAATAAGGTTAGGCTAAAGGAATTCTTCAGTAAAATAATATCTTCAAGACGTTACTGCTTCACACACAAAATCAAAACGCATGGTGCACTCACCCATACAGCCGCAACTACAGAGCTTGTAATAAAATTGTCGAGAGTGAAACTGAGTTTCTCTCGTCCCTGATACAAGTTAGCTTATACGGGGAGCCTGCCTGTCAAACCGATCCAGGCTTGTGTAGACGTCTATCATTTATGCAAATTAATCTCTCCCCAAAGGCCTTCGCAAGCTGCGTTACTCAGCAATACTACTCGGCAGTCGTACTACCACATTGCTCGGCAATACTCCTCGGCAATTCTGTTGTCACATTGCTTAGGAATACCTACTCACTGATGATCATGCTACCTCACTGCTTAGCAATATTCCAGGACAAGCGTGCTGCCACATTGCTGAGCAATACTCCATGACAATGATGCTGCCACATGGCCTAATGAAGGGCTATGAAAGGAATATCACGATTTGACTGGATTTTGTATACAGTTCAGCAATGGTAAACATGAAACCCAGAAGGTTAACACTTCAAATTTGTCAAATATTTCCAGCACGTTTCATAAATTCAATCGTTTGCACAGTTGCAGAATGATAATATTATCTGTAAAATGCATCAACATTTCAGAGACAATGTTATTAGCTGCAGTCAGTTAAATCACATGAAAGATTTCTGTTGATTTTATAAGGACAATATTACTGCTCGTTCGCACAGTGAATTACGTACGTAACCTCCAAGTCAATGGTATACAGTACATTGAACAGACCGGTGGTGTATGGCTTCAAGTGACTAAAGAGTATCAAGCAGACCACTAGTGACAAAAATGCATTAAGTTGACGCTGATGCATACCATAAGTCACAAAAATGAATTGAGTGGACTAATAGTGCCCACCGTCAAGTTACTAAAGTGCACTGAGCAGATAGCTGGCGCATACCCACCGTCTAGTCACTGCAATGGATCCGCTTTTATTTCTAATCGACGCGTCTCGTTGAGTGAAATTTCTAACTTTGGGAAGACGATCTTTAATGCATACATAGGGACATATATAGGAACGCTTTCAGCGAGTGCCTATACTGGACGCCCTTACAAATATAGCGTGCGCCTTTAGTGTCAGGAGTGTCACCTAATGGTAAAAATTGCACATGCAGCAATCGGTGAATTTTTTGTCATTTTTTTTTATTAGGAGCTGGTATTGGAGGACTTCCCGTCGCACACGCTGACCCCGCGGCAATGGCGATCTGCAAACCCGCCACTTTACTGACAGCCGCCTTAAATTGACCGGAATGATTAGAATCCTTTGATATTCTTCATCTTTGCCAACTGAATCTACACTCCTGCACTATTTTAACCCAGATATCTATAGAAGATCATTTCACCAATAGAACGATTTCTAGGAAATCTTATGCATCATGATGGATCAACTGCGTTGTAACTAAAGAATCATTGTCCTAGATATTCGATACCTGCCAGACAGCAAGCGAGTCGACTGTCCCTGCTTATCTGCAGCGCGTCAACCATTTTCAGAAGTTTTCACATTACAATCTTATAGAAATCAATCGTTTTGCTTAACCTTCAAATTACAATATCACAGAATATCAACCTCTCTGTTTAGCATTCAAATTACATTATCATACAAAGTTAACCGTTCTGCTTGGCTTCGAATTACGGCATTCAGAAAGCCGGCTGGTCTGCTAGGCCTTCAAATTATCAAATAGCAAGTATTACGGAAGTGAATCGTATAATGCATAGCTTTTGATAGCAAAAAAAATACAGAAAGCTAATGGCTCTTGTTATCTTTTAGCTTCCAACATTGCGGAAGTCAACAAAATTGACTGACCTTTAAATCGCCAGCAATGTCAGAAAGTCAATTCTTTTGGTTGGCACTAAAATGTGCGTCAACAAAATAATCTTGACAACATCCTCTGCAAACTTTTTCCTATGGAGCAAAAAGAAATCCCAGCAGTCGCCGCTGCAGCGTCAAATCTTAGGAAAAAAATTTGAGAGAAAAAGGATGACAGGCGACCATGATTGAAGCCAAACAATACGAGTGAATTCAGAAATGACATACAACAGACTAGGGTTCAAAGCACCCTAGTCTGTTGTATGCCATGTCTGAATTCACTAGTATTCTTTGGCTGCTGGGGTTTCTTTTTGCTCCGAGGCGGTAAAGAGCAAACCAGGATGTTCTGAGTTCTTAGACATTAAAGATAACATCCATGATGCGGAAAACAAATCTATCCACCTGGTAGACAAAAGAACTATAAAAGTTCTTACCAAAACACTAACTTATGCTTGCGAAAACGTAAGGCAGAGTTCCAGGCTTTGCGTAAAAGAAATTGCAGAAGGGTTAATTATACACACATGTATCCTGCTACAATAAAGCATTGCTTTTTTATATTCGTATAAGACTTTTTTAAACATTTTGTAAGTAGGATAAGTACCCATTTGCCGAACTAACCCTATTTCCGTTAGTTCGGCAATTGGGAAATTACCTTGGTTGTAGCACTACCCCTCTAACGACTAGAGCCCAGGTACCTCACGTTATTCTTAAGACCTGAAACTTTTCAACATCCCCTCATGCACTGAAAAATTATGACATTCTGTTGTCCCAAAACCAGCACGTCTTACCGTGTACTGACCTGCCTTGGTAAGCAAAGTACACCCTCAGGCGCGCTGGATTTGATTCAATAACGTGCCTTACTTTCTTCAGTGATACGCTGAAAAATGTAGAATGAAAATGATGCGCCCACAGCTGCAGTGTGTAAATGTCGCCAACTGCAAAGATCATGATGTGCCCACAGCTGCAGTGCGTAAACACGTCTGAAAAACCATGATGCACTCAGAGCTGTAGTGTGTAAAAATGTAAAAATCCTGATGTACCCACAACTGCAGTGTGTAAACACGTCTGAAAAAACATGATGCGCTCAGAGCTGCAGTGTGTAAAAGTGTAAAAATCATGATGCGCCCACAGCTGCAGTGTGCAAACACGTCTGAAAAACCATGATGCGCTCAGAGCTGTAGTGTGTAAAAGTGTAAAAATCATGATGCGCCCACAGCTGCAGTGTGTAAACAAGTCATAAATATCATGATGCGCCCACAGCTGCAGTGTGTAAACAAGTCATAAATATCATGATGCGCCCACAGCTGCAGCGTGCAAACATGTCGAAGAGAAGAGAGACAGAGCTAAAGCAGCTCGGTTACGAGCTCATCGCTTCCGTTCACTGAGGAAAAGAAGGAGTCCGATGTACAGGAAACCACAGCCGCTCGAGCCACCGCTCAATGAAATGAACCAAATGCTTGTAACGTGGGGTGTCGCCGAAGGATTTATGGACTTTAGCCGTTCCTCCAGTTACACGATTTTGCAGGTGAAATGCAGCATTATGGCGAAGGATCAGGCAGATGGCGTAGATAAAGTGCCTAGATAAAGTATTGATACCTGGCAAATTATTTTATTTTGTGTTCCTAATACTAAAAGATGCTCAACACTAGGATTGTGACTTTGCAAAATATGCACGCATATTCTGTCCATTTGTGTAACTGAATTTTCATTTTTTATATAAAAAAAGAATGCCTATGCATACACTTCACTAGTATAAACTATGAAAATCAAAATTCAGTCATACAACTGGACAGAATATGCGTGCATATTTTGCAAAGTCACAACCCTACTCATCACTAATACTCCACAGCGATGAAGTCGTTGCAAGAATGTAAACTTAAATACTTTTAAGACTAAAGGTTTCACTCAGGTTCTACAGGGGTATAGGTTTAAGGGCTCCAAACTTACACCAGTATAGAACCTTTAGTTTTAATTAAGAAAGAAAGCCTCACTCAAATTATTTACACGTAACTATTTGAACTGCTATTATTTTATTTACAAGTTTTCATTGAAATTACCCCTGTATCACACTCTAGAAGGCAAAAATATAGTTGTAGTTGCTCAAAGAGTTTACCTCAGAATCCTATGAATAGTTTCGTTAAAGTGTCCAGTGAAATTAATTAGGTGCAATACTCCAGAACATTATAGTTACCAGTAATTATGTGCTTGAAACACGCTAAATTTCCATGAATATTTTAGTTACCTGAGCTCATTGAAATTATCGGGGAAAATTCAAGCGGCTAGAAGGGCTGCATCGCCGCCCTTCAGCCACACTCCGCCCTTGGCAGTCAGAACAACAAAAACACATGAAAAAGTGCGGCAGAAGCAGGAATCTCCCTGGAGAAAAATGATCACCTGCTGTCGTTCAGCGATCATCTTGGCTGCAAATTATGCCTCATCACAAAGCAATTTCAGCAAACCATTACAAATCACCTTGACTCCTTGGATAAAATGCACCGTATTATTTGCATTAGGAACAACCTCAGCGCCTGTGCTACAGTGAACTGACGCGCCCACAGGACTGAACTAAAATCAAAAACTTATATCACGAGGGTTAGTTAAACCCCCGAATATGCTATTGTAATCATACGTCTCCGACTGGATCACTTTTATAATACTGAAAACAGAATCTTCAGATATCATGTATCGCTACCAGCAGAAGACAACAGTGATCACAGCCAGCAGACTCACGATACTATGAAATATTTGACGCTAAGTCTAAAATCGATACAAAAAATAGTACAAAAAGTCATTGCACTAAAAAATGTATCGTTTTACAAAAAATAATGACCACACAACACGTCATTAAATTACAAGCTAGTGCTACAAGACAGCATGTCAGATACACAGATAAACAAACAACTGTACAGACGGATCACTGCAAAATTTGATCATATGCTCTTGGTGACATTCCTACAAGTTCCTGTATATTTCGCGATGATTCGGCCATAAATGTTTGAGTTACGTCGATAACAGGCAGACAGAGGAAAAGGCAAGCAGAAGTTCACTTTTTGAATATGGTTAATCGTACAAAATTTACAGCTTAATACTAATTTATCTTGCAAACTTTTAGGGCCCATGGGTTCCTTTTGATCACGTTCCAAATACTGATATTGCGATAAAAATTATGTATTTTTATTATTATATGGGACGTAAAATAATGCCCATTCGGGCATTTCATCTGCGCTACGCGGCCGAAAACGTTGGGTCCCTCCACAGTATGCATGAGGCCAACCTCGAGGTATGGGCTAGGTTCTTTTAGAATAGGTAAGGTTCGTTAAGAATAAGTGACGATAGGTTTCGATCAGCTAGAATAAAGGCGCGTTCGATTGGGCAGCGAAACTAAGTCTTTGAAGCTAGACTAGTCTGAATTTCCTGACAGGTGCTTGGGCTTCAACATGTTGAATTCAGAGTCAGGCAGCCACCCTTAATCGGAAGCCCTTGAGACTTCTAGAAACACAATCTTGCTCCGTAATGTGAAGTTTTCGGCCAACTCAACATAATGGCGTTGCTGCTAGCACTTGCAGCGCGACTCAGAGCGACAAAGTCAAAGCTTCGGTCTGAAATTTCAAACAACTCAAGCCTCGAAGGCTTAATTTCGGTGCCCTATCGAACGCGCCTTAACTGCCTAACTTTACTTATAGCTACATATACTATATCTGATAAAAAAAGCCACATACAATACAGTTCTAAACTTTGTTGACACGAGGGTAAAAAACGTTTAAAAAAAACACGTAAACGTACGTAGAAATTGTCACTAAAACACACGGAGGTAGGTGGAGCACCTGGCACGAGACGCTACGTATGTTGTGTTTTGTACTCCGAGGACACGAGCGTGCTGTAGCACAAGGCTCGCTGGGTGGAGTCTGCACCTTGGCTGGGGCACCGTTAGGGAGAGCCAACCTATGTAGTCTGGCTGACTGCGACTCCCAGCACCTTGTCGTGTTGCAGACGGTCGTGGCGTGCGAGAAAGGAAACATCGTTCACCTCTCAACATCTCAATGAAAAATCAATTATATCAACCTCTCAATTAAAAATAAATTTAAAGAGGAACAGCACTATGGAAACTTTACAGAGATGCTGAAATAAACGCTTTCATAGGAATAGCACTATGGAAATAGCCATATATATATATATAGTCACGGGCCCAATGACGGGTTAAAAAGTGACCAAATGCATGGTCCCCGTGGGCGTTACAGGGTTAAATTAACCTAACGTGTGGACTCGAGATCTATATTCATATTACGGAGGGACCAACACCCAGGAGGTCAGGGTTTAATAGGTTAAAAAAGACAACGGGTAATCTTTTTGTTTGGCGGTATGTATTGTACAGTGTACGTACATCTTTAATGGATGTTAACCATTTCGCATAGCACAGTGACCATTTCCGAAGGGAAGTTGGTTAAAGAATGCTGCAAACCAATGAAAAATTTGAGTTGGTATTTAACTAATTTAAGATAGGTAACTCAAGTAGTGAGTTCATGTTCAACAGCATCATTCCAGAAGTCTCGGGCAAGTCACATTAGAGGTGATCCCGTCTCGTGCTTAACAATTCTAACCGCCAAATTTACAGAAGATAAAATCGCCCTGAACTTCAGCCCATTTTTCATAACTAATATTAACTCTTTCCCGAGTGGCTGAAAAAACGCTCTTGTAGGAACATCATTAATCAAGCAGGAACTTGGCCGCAACAAAAGTTATAATCTTGAATCAACTTGTGGGGCTGCCAAAAATTCTGTTAGGGTATATATGTATGAAGTAACCGTACATGGTCACTCGCTGGTGGAGTGCAAAGAAAAAGCTGCGTAAAGGCCGCCAGGAACCAAGTCAGCAATATCTCCATGCTCGCCATCGTACATATTGAGGCTTGAAACAAGCCGTCCTTCTCTGCAACTGTTGAACGAGTCAGCTGCCCAAGCGCCTTTGGTGTGCCAGGTCAAAGTGTTGCCATTGCTTCTTGGTAACAGGTCACTGAGGTGACAATAGTTTCTTGAGGGGTTTTATTAATATATTTTCTTCAGATACCATCGATATATAGTTACTCGTATTTTGAAAAAGAGAAGAACTGCAAAAAAAAAGTTTTTGTGTTCGAATTCAGTGAATTGCCATTGTACCATAAACCTAAATAAATTAAAAGCTTCAACCTATTAAGTCGACCATATTAAAGAGCCATTCAAAAGCATTATTCCACTTTGAGTTTACATTGAAAATTTACGAGATACTATACGTGAAAAGAACTGAAGCAAAGATTTGTAACATCTTTAATTCTTTCTAATAAAGAAGAGTCGTACTTGGTCCTCTAATATTACCAAAAAAAAAATTTCGCTCGAGTGCAGCTAAGAGATCAAAACACCAGGTTCAATATAAATTATACATTCCTTGCCAACCTTAAATACAACCCTGAAGCAATGTTTCTCTTGACGCCCACAGAAGCGAATGATATTAACAGCTCTTTTACAGAGAATTTCGCACTCTGAGCTCAAGTTGGGCCATTGAAATCAATAGAAGCAGAGAACTGTAACTCTTCATCTGATTAAAGCTGATACTCCTAGATGGAATATGGCCAATAATAAAGTTTAACCATAAACAAGTTTTGCGCTGAAAGACACTGCATGAAGCAATTATCAGCAGCAGAACCGCTTGAAGGACCTATTGCATTCCAGCAAGTTTACCTACCTGCAAAATAAATGCTCCAGCTCACACCACCGGAAAACAAGCAAAAGTAGCAGCTCCATTCAAAAGAAGTCTTACGTTTCAGATACAAGGCAAAACCTAAACTAACTATTCTTTACTTGGGTCTGATTGGAAGAGGATAAAAACAACAGCTCTGTTTGAAAGAAGTATTACACTCCGAGCAAAAATCAGAACTGAACCAATCGTCACTTAGCACCAACTGCAGGTAGACAAAGGCGACAATTCTGTTCGGAAGAAATATTGCACTCCAAACACAGACTACGAGCTAAATAAATTCTTTACTTGCCTCCAAATGCAAGCAGACAAAAAGAACAGATCCATTTGCAAGAAGCACCGCACTTCGCGCACGAGCTAACCAGAGAACAAATGCTTCACTGGAGACCCGCTGAAGCAGATGAAAGTGACAGCTCTGTCGTTACCGAAGCAAGCAAAGATTTAAGTGTAGCGACTTGCAAGCAGAGACGGCGGGTGCGCTCCACTCACTTTCCTAGCAAGTCGTAAACAAATTCATGGTAAGCGAGAGCGCTGTTGGGACAAGGAAGTTTCATGCAAATAAGGGCGAGCAAATCTCGTTCGCAATGGCAGTTTAGCGAAGCTATGAGCATTAAAATAGATTTAAAACCATCAAAGATCGGCCACAGGCCTTATCGAAGGGGCTGTAGAGGGCGTGTCAAGACCGAGTGCCTTACGTGGAGCACAAACAATCCTATAAGAAATGCTGGTGATGCATCCACGTTTCTCCCATCCACTAGTATTGTCGCACGTGCCAAACGTAGCAAGTAAATAGTAGCTGAAAATGATGCGGTAACTAAGAAATACAAGTATATAGAAGTAGTAAAAAATCGATAACTACAAAATAAAAGCATAGGTATAGCAGCTGAAAATGATGCGAAAACGACATACTACCGAAAGCTACAAGGAATACCATGCGAGCAGACTTTTATTTTTATCACACAAGAAGTTTAGCAAATGAGTAGTATAGCCTCGTTAAACAAAATCACGAAAAAGCTATTAGCAAAATCACAAAAAACTATTTGCACGTATGCACAAGTTTCTACCACACAGATAAATCTAGCGAGTTTGTAGAAGCGTGTAGCAAGATACCAGAAACAGACCAAATAGTTCGGAGAAAGATCTAATTGTGAAGTAGAAAACGAGCCCCAGGCTTTAGGTGTTGCTCCATGACACAGCTAGCACGGACATGGAAGCTTACGATGGTGCAATACCAAACAAGTTCTGAGAACGAACCAGTTACCAGTGCAGGAAATTAAAATCCCTCCGGCTCCAAGTGGTGCACAGTGATGCAATGATACGTCCGGTGATATCGATGCATCACCTTGCACTATAGGGCGATGCAGCACACAATGATGCAGTCGTAGACCGCAACAGTACATGACTCTTGGGTCCAAGTGGCCTCTGACGCAGGCGGCCAAAATGGCAAAAATGGGATTTTCTCAAAAGCTATTATAAACATGTCTAAAAACTGCCATGCAGGCAGGCGCCCAAGTGCGTCCCCGCCGTATCCAATACACCTTCTCCGCAAGAAAAATATTCGGAACTTTAGAATTTTTTCTTCAGTATTAGATAGGGGAAAAGAATAGCTCTAGAGAAAATAACATTTTTCCGTTGCCAACTTTTGGTCGCCAGCGTCAGACCTAATAGTCAAGTACTGTTGCGGTCTATGATGCAGTCATATGTGCACTGGTAAACATCAATTATATTGAGATAGGTGATGCATCACTACGTGCTGAGGTAATGAAACACACAATGATACTTTCCTCTACTCAGTGAAGCCAACTACTTCGCAATATGATGATGCTATAAACAGTGATGTAGTCATTCACCCAGTGATGCCAACGCATCACTTCGTGGTAACTGCTAAGGCGATGCAGCACACACTGAAGCACTCATAGATTCGGCAAACACGAAGAAGGCGAAAGCGCTTCACACCCTGTTTCAATTATAGTTGCTCGGGTCAATCGTGCTCGGCGTGGGCGGACCCTGTCATGAAAGGAGAAGAATACCTTTTCTCTTGACCAAACAAGTAAGGGTGCCATGAATAACTTTACTTATCTACAATCTTTTATCAATGAAATTACAATAAAATTTTTACTGCCAATGAGATGCATTATAGGGTCAATAAACACGGGATCACAGCACTCGACAGTGGCTGGGATTAATTAAGTACCATGAAATACGGAAAAACTTGAAATTGCCTCAATGAAATAAAGTTTAAGTTTAGTGATATAAGCTGCAGACTAAAACCGTGATTAATTTTAAAAAATAAAACTCCCATAAAATTTGGTTTTCTAGAAAAAATTGTAATTCCAAGAGAAATCCTAAGTCATAGGAAAGCCGTAGTCCATATTAACACTTTAAGTCTCATAGAAAATAATATTTTCCAAAAATAAATACAATTCAGAGGAAAAACAGTTCCAAAAGACACAGTAATTTCAGAAATTAATAAAAATTTCTGGAAAAACAGAAACAGTCGTAGCTCCTCGACAAAATGTAAAACCACTAATGGGCGAAATAAATATATACATATATATATACTCATATCATACAGGGACATATAAGTTGCACGGAAATAACAACTATTATAAAGTTCGCAGTAAATGGCTCGTTGTAGGAAAAGGTAGCTATGTTCCCATTCTGCGTAAGATAACAAATTTCGATCAATGTCCGGTTTAGCTACAATGGAGATTTTCATGATTTAGTTGACTTATTCAAGTAATATGAGGCATTTTAATACTTTTTTCATGAATGACGTTTTCGTCTCATATGCTTACTTTCGAAATATTTGACTTTGAGGTTCCCATTGTATTGCTAAGGGAGAAAATAACCCCACTCGCACAGTGTAGAGGCAAACCTCTTTTTTATCGGGCTTTTTGGGTTAGGTTAGGTAAGGTTAGAGAAGGTCAGGTTTGGTAAGGTTAGGTAGGGTGACGTTAGGTAAGGTTAGGTAAGGTTACGTTTGGTACGGTTAGGTTATGCAAGGTTAGATTACGTTAGGCAAGGTTAGGTTAGGGCAAGGTCAGGTTAGGTTAGCTTCTAATGGGGTCACTAAACTAACTAAATCATGAAAATCTCCGTTGTAGCTAAACTGGATATTGAAAAAAATTGCTAACGGAGTTTACCAAACGGAAAGCCCAATATGAAAATCATAGGCGATTATTGGATATTACCCAATGGTGCTTCTATAGGACATTGGCTAGTTGTCTAACAATTTCCGATTAGGAGGTTCGTTCATCTCTTTGATTCGCGGCACGTCTTGCATCTCTTTCGGTGAAGCTATTCGTAAAGTTGTACGTCGTACTATCGGCAACTGCAGCTGTCACAAGGTAGCAGAGCAACTGCATCCTCCTTAATTAATTCTTTACGCCCTAGTTCCTGTGGTGCATTAATTCATCACACTTTTGTGTATCAGATGCGCATTCGACTTGTGTTCAAAATTCTGTTCATCTTACGACATTATTCCACAGCCGGAAAAAGTGTAGCCACGCCCGCCGCATATGAGATTTTTCAAAACGAACAAAACAGTGTTATGAAACATAGATTTACTTACAAATTTTGAAGTGATTAAGGAATATATACAATCTTCTTTCACCAATAATATTGGCAAATATAGCTACAAATTCTAGTACAATGTCAATGCATATTTTTCATATTATTTTTGCAAGCACACTGCCAGATATGGGATGCATAGATACGTACGTTGGTATTCTACATGCAGTAGAAACAGCAGTTAACTCAAGGCAATCGCAGAGGAAAAAGACACGGTCACACTGAGGGTCCGACGGCCCCAAACATCTCAACTAAGAATGGAAGTCGAAACTGAGCGCAAATATGGACACAGAGAAGAGCCTGCGAGTGGCCAGCCAACGCGAGTTACGAGGCTGCTTGAATACGAATGGAGCTCCTGAAAATGGTCCGAACGCTTAATTTATCACTTTCTCCGAGCCACTGCATGGAGTCCGGTGATCTTCATCCACGGAGTGATTGAGTTGGTACATCGGAGCGAGCAGGTATTTCCTCTGACATATAAGTCTCCTGAAACGCATATGCGTCTCAATACGCTCACTGGAATACGCCCCAGCTAGCTCAATGGAAAGAGATGGTATTTGGTCTTCGTGGACGAACTTGGACTTGGTGTCTAGCGTTCACAAATTTTATAGAAAAAGGGAACAAGAGATGAATACGGACATAGATGCCAAGGAAGGACGGTTATTTCATCTCATAGATGGTTTTTAGTGGTTAACACCCAAGTACATGATTAGTTGCAAGCAGCAGAAGAGCATGCCTGATGTTTGTGTTTGAACTCCTCGAACATTCTAAAGACGGAATACTGAAGAACGAGAAATGTGTTCTGTGTAAGTAAAGGTGTAGTAACTCTTTGTATTTGTACAAGTCTAGTATCAGAGTGAATGTCATTTTATATATCTATATAGAAGAGTATATCAAACACAATAAAAATGTATAATTACTTGCGTTGCATATATTCTCCAACTATCGCAGATGCACTGTTTCAATATTCCTAGAAAAGAGGGAAATAGCAGTGCCAGAAGAGTGACTGGTATTCCAACCAAATTGCGTGCTAGAAAATTTTGGTTTTGAAAGCCAAAATAGAGGTAAGTGCGTGTACACCAGTGAGCGCGATGTTACACTGTCTTTTTCCTCATGCAGTAACTTCATTGACAATACGTTAGCATATCTATCATTCACTTGTCCAAGACTGTCAGCCCGAATAGGTGCAACACAAAAACTTTCATTTATAACACTGAAAATACTTAACTGTGTAGTTGCCCCAATTTCCCACTCCCAAATCCCGAAAATCAATCGTCAAAGCTAGACAATGGCACTCCTGGTTAAGTTTTACGCAATGAGACTTTCATAATATTGCAAATCTAATACTTTGTGGTCCCATTTCCCTCCAAAACCGTGAATTTTTTTTTTTCCTAAGGGAAAGACTTCAGGCCTGGTTGAAAACTCGTTACTAGACTCCTACCTTCGAACAACACCAGCTTGGCAGCAACGCTACGAAGTTTGCTATCCAGAAAGATAGGACGCTGAAATATCATCATGCGAACTATCAGTTGACGCACAAACGATGCACTGTTACGAGCAGATACTTCATTTTCCTCGTAAGCTGTCGATGGACAAGAGATGCATTGTAAATAGGATAGGTTCTGCTCCAGCACAGTGATGTTCTTCAATGATAGCAGCTCCGCCATGAATTAAGTAATCGAGATGTGATGTTCCGCAATGATGAGAACTTCACCCTTAGTCGGCTAACGAATTGCGTTGTTCTGAAACGAGAAACTTCCTCTTGAGAAGGTATGTATTACAAGGCTGAGGTAAAGATCTTGCGACAGCAGCAACACCAGGACTTCGATACAAGAAGCTCGAAGTGAAATGCTCCACAGAAAAAACAACAGCTTCTGAATCGCAAGCCTAGATCCTAGCCACAAAAATTTTAAAATAAGTAAAATACTCAAAAAAAAAAAGCCCAAAGATTCTGAATCACAAGACCAAAACGTCGATACAAAATTTCCAAGGTGTGTGCAACACGCCGAAGATGAAGATAGTAAGTGTTGGATCGCAAACCCATGGCTACGACATAAACATTGCAATGGGCGTGTGAAATACGCCACAAGTGAAAAGAGTCTTGGATCGTAAGGCCANCTGCTGACCGCTCAAGAATATCTTACCAGTTGCCTCGATAATTAACAAAATAAGAGTATCAGCTGAAGTTTGGATGAAGTAAATCTCAGAAGAGAGTACACATCACGATGGAAAAGATTGTTTAGAGAAGCCGTATGCATCTACATCGAGTGGACTTCAACGTAGTCAAGGAAAGACCGGAATTCAGCTATACTGTTCGAGTGCCATCATCTGCAGCCTGGAATATTTTCTACCTATCAGTTTTCTATAAAGCTTAGCAGAATGACCACAGTCTTCAAGCAGATAAATACACTGTTGAAGCCAGAGCCCAGAGCTAATTTTTGCCTATCTATTTTGTTAAGAGCGTGACACGAAACCTATAAATAAATAAACTAAAATAATAATATATAAACTCACGACGGTTATTCTTAGTATAGATATAAGAGTATATCAAACACAATAAAAATGCATAATTACTTGCGTTGCATATATTCTCCAACTATCCCAGATGCACTGTTTCAAAATTCCTAGAAAAAAGGGAAGCCAGTGAAAATGGCACTGCCACAGGACTGACTGGTATTCCAACCAAATTGCGTGCTAGAAAATTTTGGTTTTGAAAGCCAAAATAGAGGTAAGTGCGTGTACACCAGTGAGCGCGATGTTACACTGTCTTTTTCCCGATGCAGTAACTTCATTGACAATACGTTAGAATATCATTCACTTGTCCAAGACTGTCAGCCCGAATAGGTGCAACACAAAAACTTTCATTTATAACACTGAAAATATTCAACTATGTAGTTGCTCCAATTTCCCATTCACAAATCCTGAAAATCAATCGTCAAAGCTAAACAAACGCACTCCTGGTTAAGAACTACGCAATTAGACTTTCATAATATTGCAAATCTAATACTTTGTGGTCCCAGTTTCCCTCCAAAACCGGAATTTTTTTTTCCCCTAAGGGAAAGACTTCAGGCCTGGTTGAGAACTCATTACTAGACTCCTACATTCGAACAACACCAGCTTGGCAGCAACGCTACGAAGTTTGCTATCCAAAAAGATAGGACGCTGAAATATCATCATGCGAACTATCAGTTGACGCACAAACGTTGCACTGTTACGAGCAGATACTTCATTTTCCTCGTAAGCTGTCGATGGACAAGAGATGCTTTGTAAATAGGATCGGTTCTGCTCCAGCACAGTGATGTTCTTCAATGATAGCAGCTCCGCCATGAATTAAGTAATCGAGATGTGATGTCCGCAATGATGAGAACTTCACCCTTTGTCGGCTAACGAATTGCGTTGTTCTGAAACGAGAAACTTCATCTTGAGAAGGTATGTATTACAAGGCTGAGGTAAAGATCTTGCGACAGCAGCAACACCAGGACTTTGATACAAGAAGCTCAAAGTGAAATGCTTCACAGAAAAACAACAGCTTCTGAATCGCAAGCCCAGATCCTAGCCACAAAAATTTCAAAATAAGTAAAATACTCAAAAAAAAGCCTACAGATTCTGAATCACGAGATCAAAACGCCGATACAAAATTGTCAAGGTGTGTGCAACACGCCGAAGATGAAGATAGTAAGTGTTGGATCGCAAACCCATGGCTACGACATAAACATTGCAATGGGCGTGTGAAATACGCCACAAGTGAAAAGAGTCTTGGATCGTAAGGCCAAAAC
>LQNS02007215.1:14586486-14607537 GCA_001587735.2 Parhyale hawaiensis
GACGTGTACCGTTAAGGTATTTATTTCACGAGGCAATATAATGGCAGAAGGAATTTGCTTGACTTACGAGAGATAATATTTAACGAGATGACGTCCACCGTTAAAGCATTTATTTCACGAGGCAATACATATAATGGCAGAAAGAAATTGCTTGACTTACAAGAGATAAATATTCAGCGAGAGAAGGCACACAGTAAGAGAATTTTTTCCATGGTGTAACCTACTAGCCCTGGGAAATCTTCAGTATTTCGTAAGGGTTAACATGAAGCGAACTAACATGTACCGTTAGAGAAAATTCCCATGAAACAATATAGCCTACTGGCCAGTAAGTCACCAGTCAGAAAATTTACGAAGACCGATGAAGTACATGAAGTTCATAAGGCAATAGTGGTTAGAAAAATCCGCTGATTATTGCATATATTGAAGAATAATTCAAAAACAGTAACAGAACAAATACATACGGCAAAAAGTAATTAATAAAAAGATAATAAATAAAATTGAAAAGCAGCGGGTAGTTGTTACGAGACAACTTAAACAATTTGAAGTAGAGCACTCTGAAAGCGCATACTGTACCTTTGCCAAGCAAGGAAAATGTAAGTTAAACTCAAATTGATTCTGAAGCCATGATTTTCTTTGTAAAATCACCAAAACATAATTATCTGTGCCTTTTTACAGTAAAACCAGCTTATGGAATTTTGTCGAAGAACCGTTCATGACTTTTCGAGTAATGGTGATAAACATTCTAACAAACACTAATCAAATACACAAACAGACCAACCGATCATCAACAAACTTTAATCATTTGTACTTCAACATTACTAAAAATTCCTGTAAATTTCATGAAGACACAGAGACCAACAAACGAAAAGAGTTCGTCGCAAAACTTTAGTCATTTACTTTTCGTGATGTACCTAAGAACTCGTGCAAATTTCATAAAAGTCCGTCTCTAACTTTCTGAGATATGGCATTAAGAAAAAAGAGGCGACAAACAAACAGATGGACGGATTTTCACCAAAGTTAATCATCTCTTCCTCCTAATATACCTAGCAAATCCCTATAAATTTCGTTAAGATCCGTCCATAACTCCTTGAGTTATCTTGGTGAAAGATAATAGACAAATAAACGGACAGACAGATATACCTACTCGGCGAAAACTTACCCTCCTTGGCAGAGGTTATAAGATTTGAACATTTTACGGTTCCAACGGTTACAGTATTTCGGCTTATGAAGACTAACTAAATAACTGAGAAAAATATATCTTACCTTTGGGTATTGAAACTCTGCTCCGAATCATATTCCATCATTTCATTTAGGAAATAGGTCAGGTAAGTACAAACTGATAAATAAATAAAAAAAAATCCTGGAACTTTCGGACCAGCTGCTAGAAATGCCTTCAAAGTTCATAAAAAGAAACAACGAGCATCTTCGGATAATTGACAACTGAAAATAGAATTAACGAATGCAGCTTAGAACTTGCATGCGACTACAAAGGCATTGAAAGAATTGATTTCTTCAATATGAGCTGTAAAATATAAGGAATATCAGCATTAAACAGTAAATTACTCCACAGTTACCACATTTTCTAAATTTCGCTGCGAAGTTAGGGGCTTTTTTCGAATTGTACAACATTGCAGCTGAGCCTGACGGCAAACGTGAGTCGCTAATTGTTATTGGTATTCATTTCTGCTGAATAAGCTGAGTATAGACACATTACTTCTGTGATGAGTGTCTTGAAACTATCCAACAGATTGACTAGCAATGAATAACATGATAATAGCAGTAATAGAAAAAATGCTATAAAAATAGTACGACAACGATAACAATAGTGAGACAAATCATAATTTTTACTGGAAAAAAGGCTACGATAAAATTGAAACTGCTTAGGCCAATTCATTTAGCTGTTTGGTAGACAAATGGAATTTACAGTGATCAAGTGACAGATAGCGTTGACCTAGGTCAACAATTTTCTCGACTACCAACTATAACGAATATTTACCAACGTTTTTTGTAACTCACGGTAACTAGGCGCACTGTCCACTGTTAACAGCAGCCTCACGTACCTGAAAAATAAGAGAAGGAACGTTATCATTAACATGAACGCAGCTCTATATGGAACAGCGTATTTCATAATCGAAATTTCAAATAATGCTATTTAGAATAGAAACAGACGTTTTGGTCTTCGAAAGGGCGGTCCGCACGTAATTCCTTCCTACGTGTTCTGTTTGCCAAGAGCGAGAATGTTATGCAGAATCGATGCGATCCCAATCGTAATTTGCGGAAGAAAAGTATTAAAATGTTAGCCGCAAAATCAATTTGCTCGGCAGGTGTCATTAGTTAAGTTACTCTTCAAATTTAGAGTGAAATGGAACTTAGATCGAAAGCTAAGCACTTTTCTGTTATATGAGTGGCACAGTAAACGCATTCGCACGATTAGCTGAATGACAGAGCTGGGACTACAGAATGAAATTCGGTATTTCGGTAGTACCGGCGGTATTTTCATTTACCGAAATACCGAATCTTTTCTGAATCTTCTACCGATACCGATACCAAATGGATGTACCGAATGACTTTCTTCGGTACGTTTGAATTTCCCGCGCCTACAAAAGAAGCTTCTTAGTCCTGTATGACAAACCGTCTTTCGTGGAAGACATTAGGAAAATCCCATTGCTTTTCGTTCAGTTGAGCTTTTTCCTGCTGTATTGCACTTCATTCAAGAGAAGAGACGTTGCGCTGTGAGAATTGGGCGTAGTGTGTCATAATGTTACGCTCGTTCAACTGTCACGTCCTTCCTAAGTTAGTGGAGCGTGAACTGCCAGTGGATCATAAAGTTAAAGGCTGGAAATAAGTGTTCCATGGGCTCTAGAATGTATTGAAAGACTTTTGTATGTGTTTTTATATATACATATATATAAGGAGTTTTTTAACCTACATGTCCGGTGGGCATGTTTCCTCTGTTTTATAAATAGCTTGCTGGCGTTCTTGCCCCAAAACTAGCAGTGATCTTCCGGCGCCTGATACGGTTAGAAAATTTTCTCTGTTGTTGGCGTACTGGAAATATTACTCCCATTCCCAAGGGTCCAGTGTCACCCTATGTCGCCAACTACCGGCCCATTATGCTGACGCCCATTTTGTCGAAAGTGTTCGAGAAATTGGTGGCTTGTAAACTTGGTGGTTTTGCTGAGGTTATGGGATTGCTGTGTATAGAACTGGCTTGGGTTGTTGTGACGCTTTGTTGTCGGTGCCACACCATTAACACTTGGACTTTAGCACGGCGTTTGACAGGGTCAACCTCAGGGGTCTATTATACAAGCTTGAGTCGTTTGGTGTGGGTGGTAGGGTTCTGTCAAGCATTCGTGATTTTGTGGTTGAGCGAACGGAGAGTGTGTCTGTTGACGGCGTTTTGAGTGCCTCAGTCGCGGTGGAGTCCGGCGTCCCTCAGGGTAGCGTGTTTGGCCCGCTGTTATTCGTTCTGTATACCAGTGACATGTTCTCTTCGCTGGAAAATACAATGGTCAACTGTGCGGACGATTCCACTTTAATAGCAGTGATAACTGCTCCCCGCATCGGTAATGCTGTCGCCCAGTCTCTGAATAGGGATTTATCACGTATTAGTGCATGGTGCACGGCCTGGAGTATGAAGCTGAATGCCAGTAAGACCAAGTCGATGATTGTCAGTCAGTCTCGGACACTTATACCGCAGCATATGGAGATAGATGATACTTTACTTCAAGAGTCAATCTCCTTGGTGATTCTTGGAGCTGTCTTTGATGAGAAGCTTACTTTTAAGCAGCATGTTAGGCGACTGGTGCCACGTGCTTCCACTAAGATTGGGCTCCTGCGTAAGATGAATTCTGTGTTTGGTGACAGAGAGGTTGTCCGCAGATGCTTTTATACTTTTTGCTGCCTGTGTTAGAGTACTCCTCACCGGTCGAGGGTTCAGTTGCTGACTATCACTTACGTCTGTTGGACCGACTTCTTAGTTCGGCCAGCAGGCTGCGCGCAAATATAGATCTAGTAAAACTGTCACACAGGAGAGAGGTGGCCGAAATCGGTATGTTTTATAAGAGTTACAATAATGAGAGGCATTGGTTGTATTCCTCTGTCCCGGCCCTCAAAGTCTCTAGGATAATTACACGAGCTGCGGTCGGTGCGCACTCTTTCACTGCGGCGAGTGTTTGGTGCCGTACTAATCAGTTCGGTCGCCGGTCAGTGCTACGTACTCTGGTCTGTTAGGGCTTGGAACTCATTACCGGCATCGGCTTTCTGTCGTGTTGACCTGCAGACGTTTAAGTCAGCTGTGAATGGCTTTCTGTTGGATTTCCTTTAGCAGTATTTCGGGCTTCCCGGTGTCACAAAGTGTTCCATTTGGGTTATGCTTCCTGTCCGTGGGGGCCCAGGCCCGATGTTTTAATAATAATACCGAACCAAATACCGAAAAAATACTGAATCATTTGGTATATATATTGGAAAAATGCCGAAATACCGAACCGGATGACCTGTTTTTTTCACTACCGAATACCGATACGGCGGTACAGAAAAAAAAAAAACGAATCCCAGCTCTGTAGCCCTCTATGGCCCACCTTCCTTCTTGGAAGACATTAGAAAAATCTCATTGATTTTCGTTCAATTGAGCTTTTTCGCGCTGTATTTGCATTTCATTGGAGAGAAGATACGTTGCGTTTTGAAAAATGGACATAGTGTGTCATAATGTTTCGCTCACTCAAATGTCAAGTGCTTCCGAGCTTCGTGGAGCGTGAACTGGCAGTGGGTGTTGTAGTTAAAGGCTTGAAATAAGTGTTCTATGTGCTCTAGAATGTATTAAAAGGCATCTCAAGGTGTTTATTATATAGGACCAGGTATTTTTTTAGGCAGAAAAATTTCAACTATTTGTAGGAAAACTGAAAATAAATCGATTTTCTTCAATGATAAAATGCCCAAAACTCCTTAGTTTTCAAGTTATAATGACTTGAAGAAATTTAAAGCTTTAAGACTACGTGTGCGCCAATGTTAGCACTAGTTTTGATAGTTCAGCACGTTTCTGACCCTGCAAAAGCAGTTTACATTATTTTTACACGAAAAACTACAGACATTTCACGGTTAGGAAAAATATCTGCAGTTTCAAACTTAGCACCTAACGTATTCACACTACTGTAAGGCGGACACTACGTCATCAGAGTTTATATCCGTTTCGCTTAAAAAAAAATGCAAGAGTTGCTGCCACCAGATTTTGAACCTTGTGTACAATTTTCAGAGTGTCTCATGCAACAGAGAACAAGGAATCCCAACTTCTCCAAGCTGATTCTTTTCCACAGATGAAGCGTATTTTTCTCGCGAAGGGGTTTGTAACATTGACAATAATCAATATTGGGCTCAAGCCTAATAATCTTCATGTCATTCGCCCAAATAATCATCAACATCGATACAGTGTAAAGGCGTACGTGGGCAGGAATGTGGTCGGAAAACGCGCTGACCGATCAAATTTAGCGCTAACATTGGCGCGCACGTAGTAAAATACTTAAAAGCTTTAAATTTCTTCAACAAGTCATTATAATTCGAAAACTAAGGAGTTTTGGGCATTTTATTATTCATGAATATCAATTTATTTTGAGTTTTTATACTTACAGTTGAAATTTCTCCGCTTAAAAAAAACAGTATACATACATTTATAGCAGGAATTTTTTTATTTACCGAATCATTCGGTAGATTTTTTGGAAATCGACGAAAATACCGAACCGAATGACCCGTTTTCATCTACCGAATACCGATATCGACGGTAGAAAAAATACCGAATCCCAGCTCTGATGAACACGGTCAATAGTTAGTCCCTTGAAATGGAGTGGTACCATGAGCCCAAAACAGCCTTCAGTTACCCCTGAAAGCAAGAGCTGCTGATCGTTTTCTTTCTACCTAACGTAGAGAACGGATTTTCTTTGGGAGACCGTATCACTCACGCAACCTCATAGAGCGCGCTGTGCAGCTCAGCAGCTGGCGCAAGCTACAACCTCCAACTCTGCAGAGATTTAATGTGTAAGCGCAAGTTACGAAACTGTGCATATACAGCGTGTAAGGAGTAAATGCATCTGATATAGCAATCATAACACTTCAGCTTCAGCACTGAAGTTTTTTTTGTGGGTGACAGAAAACCATTTCATTTTAGGCAGTGAGTGGGTCTGTGGCTGCGCATTAGAATGCGGAAGTGCACTTTTGTAATATCCCACAGTATTAACAGCAAGTACTCGCAACTTTAGGGAGATAGTAAGGTAAGTCAACATCAACTTCAGAATTTAGCACAAGATTAGTCTCCCGAAATATCAGTAACTAGTGAGCACCAAATTATCTTCTGTGCAGTATCCAATCTACTACACCTGAAAGGCAGAACCTAGGTAGCTTGATCTGAAAGGAAGCTTATAAGGGCGGTATCTTGGAAAGTTGTTATCAACGTCATTCTTTTTTTCTTAGCTAGAATGATCACAAAATTTCGGTAGGGATTCATTTAATTAAACGCCTAGATAAAAGGATATTCTAACAAAATTCTTTTGAAAACACTAAAACATCAGATAAACCAACTTCTTTCCTTCCAGCGAAGTAATATTAATGCCAAGCCTATGCATATTACACAGTAAAGATGCAACTGCTCGGTAAAATGAAAGAAAAATATCAGCCACTACGGCACTGGCGCAGTCCAGCTGTGTTACCGTTTACGGAGTGTCCTGTCCTACGCGCATTAACTAACAGGAAAATAGCTTTTACTAGTTCACCACTTCTTTCTAGTCACTAGTAAAGTTACTTTTCAAATTTAAAGTGAAATGAAACTCTGAAAGCTAAGCACTTTTTTGTCGTATGAGTGACACAGTAACGCAATCGGACGACAGCTCAATGAGCGAGGTCAAAAGACAGCCGCTTGTAATGGCCTATGTAGTGGTAACAACGACCTTCTTCGAACTTGCAAACGACAAATCCATAATTTTTTCATCCAAGGATGCTTTTCATTTTTTAAATTACCTTCTGCTACTAACATAAAGTCTCAAGTCCACACATATTTCACAAACAAACGGTGTTTGCCTATTAAGGGATAAGAATTTCAATAGTTACTTAATATTAAGACAATTTGACGAGAATATATAAAATGCTCCTACGTCTCTTCCCCTCTGTTTCCATACAATTTTCTTCTTAAAACTGTTTAATTCAGATATTTTATGAACTGAATCTTTCCGTTATTTTCTTTACCAACTTACTAATTATGTTAACGCAACTTACTAATTGTACTGACATAATTCCTTTGATAAACATAATATTGTGTTAACACTATTAAAATTACCAATAAATTTTTTGTCTAACAAAACTTTCTAATTGTATTGCCACAACTTACTAATTGAATTGACACAGTTCCCTTCAATAACTTACTAATTGTGTAAGCACAATTCTCTTAACCAACTTACTGATTGTGCAAACACAATTCCACTTACATACTTTACAAATTGCGCAACCACAATGTCCTTTACCAGCTTAATTACTGTGTTCACGCAATTCCCTTTACGAATTTACTAATTGTACAAACACAATTCCTATTACCAACTTACAAGCTGTGTTAACACAATTTTCTTTACCAACTTACTGATTGTGTTAACACAATTCTCTTTACCAGCTTACTAATAGTGCGAACACAGCTCCCTTTAGCAACTTACTGTTTTAACACAATTCTCTTTGACAGCTTAATGTTACTTTGATGCTGATGGAGGGCAGAAGCCCAAAATGGTCATTGTTTTATTTACGTATTTTACCTAGATATCATTTTAGGAAGTGCTTTGTCTCTTTAATTCATAACAAAAAAAAACTGAACGTGAAAAATTCCGAAGTCTTTAGGGATCGATAGACTATATTTACAACTTAGTTCCGCAGTAGCTGCGTCGTTAGCGAGGCAAGGCTGTCGCAAGTAGTCAAGTACAAGTACATGGCCGAGCTACTGACAGATGCGAGTAGTCCACTAAGGGCTCTTGTCCTTCACATTTGTCCTTTATTTACTTTAGCCCAATCTGACAGATGACAACCTAACAGATTCAAACAAATATGCAAACTAGGGCACTCTGAGAGCGCATAGGTACCTCGCCAAGCGAGGCAATGTAGCAAAAAATTCAAATTGGCTCTGAAACCATAATTTTCTTTGTATAAACTCCAAAATCTAATCATTTGTGCCTTTTGATAGTAATAACAGCTTGTGTAATTTTCTTGAAAATCCGTTCATAACTTTTTGAGCTATATTACTAACGAACGTTATGACAAACATGAGCCGAACATACAAACGAACAAATCGAACTGCACTAAAATTTAATCATTTGTGTCTTTTAACATTACTAACTACTCCTATAAACTTCACACAGATCCACTGATTATATTTTGAGTTATTGTGCTAACAAGCATAAAATTAAAAACAGTGACAAACGAACGAACAAACAAACGGATCATTACCAAAATTTGGCCATCTACTCTTTGTTATATAACTAACAACTCAGGTCAATTTCATCAAAATCCATCCATAACTTTTTGGATTATGGCATTGAGAAAAATGAGGCAGACAAACAAACAAACGGATGGACATATCTTCACCAAAAGTTAATCATCTGTTCCTCCTAGCATACCTAACAATCCCTGTAAATTTCGTCCAAATCGGTTCATAACTTTTTGAGTTATCTTGGTGACAGACAGACAAAGTGACAAACATAAAAACAGACAAACACGACGAAAACATAACCTCCTTGGCGGAGGTAACTATTACCCTACTATGTATGGCCTCCTATAGCAAGTAGCAGTAGAACGTCAAGGCTTTGTAACTAGCGCACCAACATTACCAGAACTGTGCATTCATAGCATAAGCGAGATCAATATAATTATTGTAACATCATATTTAAGCTAATAGCAGTGTGTAGGTTTTCTACTGTGGTACTGTTTATTTATGTCAGTGCACTAGTCGTTTTAAAAGGCGGACTGTCTAAGTGATGATCTCAAATGTATCTTACCTTTACCTGCACGGCAGGCTGGTCTACCCCACAGTAATGGATTTCTCTCCAGTGATGAACCCTTGTAGGAAACGAAAACAGCCTGGTATGATGGGGTCAACCATCGAACACAGGGCAAACAAGACAGAAAATGAAGAAGCAAGAAGTGACCATTAGTATGTACGTTATGCACAGAAAGAAATCTATAGACATAGGATCCCAGGAGAGCAATGCAAAATGAACGAAAAAGTACAAGAAAATACCAGCAAAATAAGAATGCCCCGAAGAAAATAGCTCAAGGCTTAGCTAAAATATATCACCAATGTTAGCTGGAGTGAAAGTCATGAAGCTTGGCGTGGCCTATACCAGGAGGCTTCCCCGGCCATTGACAAAACCTTCAAAAGAAAAGTGCCACGAAGAAAGTAGTGCAACGTTTCGTTAGAATATGTCAATAATGTCAATTGATGTGAAAGCGATGAAGCGCGCGCGTGGCCGACACCAGAGGGCTTCCCTGGATATTGCGACACAGTAACTTAGTAAGTCATGTAATTAACCTCGTAAGATAAGGGAAGAGCGAGCAATGCTCACGGCAGAAGGGTCCCTTATCGCACGCGCGTCATTGAGAAGATACAAAGTGACTTCTTCCGCATCTGCGGAGCTGCGGTTGCGTTCCGGAAAACATGATTACACAATCCTGAGCTGATACAGTCATGTACGAGTAACCTTATTTCACTGAATAAATAATTGTGCAACGCCGTTAACTCGTCGAGGCAACGTTAATCGCTGTAACTTTGGTTTTAAGTGTCAAATTCATCATTTTTATAAAGACGGCAGTGTGCGTGTATTTGTACATATACTTAATCTGTTGGACGCTGGCATGTTTAAATAACATACATATATGCTGCAATATTTACTAAAGTGTTAAAGGGTTTTAATAAAATACACACACACTCCAATACCAAAATTGAAGCCGAATGGTGGATTTCCTCAATCAATTTTAAAACACGGGATATTCAGCGAAGAGGACGCATTCCAATAACACTATTATAGCTAGTTTGTGTCTTACGCGACTGCTGCCGTAGTCGCATTCAAAACAAAATTCCACGGACAGAGCCCTATATTAGCATCATAGAACGTGTAGGCTACTGAAGTGGAATCATTCCAAGGCTGGTATACTCAACTAGAGGTACAATTGTGTTGGAAATTATAGGCGGAATAAAAATGTAAGTATGAAAAGAGCATGGATCTGCAATGCGTTGTAATGTTCGAGTAAATAACAGAAGTTTGAAGAGTTTTCAGCAATATAAATTATTTTCACAACTGCACACTGGCATTGTAACAAGAGCACTGTCGGTTTCTATGTTGCACAAGCGTTGAGGCCATCATAAAAAAATAAGCGATATTTCTTCGGCGATATTCACGGGGTTACCGCACTCGTCAAATTACATATTCACTGAGTTACCGCACTCGTCAAATCACGTAAATTATTCAGTGTTAAATATATAGCTAAGCACTCAAGGCAAGCCGGACACTTACCGGAGGCAAAGAACACATGTGGTGAAGTCGGCGGGCGTATCTTACGCACTACTACGACACAATACATCCTTTAAGCCTGTACGACGGTTGTTTTTTAAAAGTAAGTATCGATTTGAAAGAAAAAATACGTACATGTTCTTACCAATTTCAGTTTTATATCACAGCCTGAACCTCATTTAGCTTTGCTATATGCTAGTAATTTCGGCGAACATTAAGCCTATCGTATATCGTACAACAAGTTTCATAATCTCCTCTTCATAAAAGTCTAGCGCCTGCTGCGACACCCGCTGCAACCCGGTGGTTTGCCTCCATCAGCGTTGTTGCGACGAAGACCGCCGACAGGCTTCTTCTTCATGCAAGAACATGTGGCAGTTACTGGGCGCTAGACCAGGACTGTACGGAGGGTGATCAAGTTGTTCCCAGCCAAATTATGCCATGAGATCTCGAGTTCGAGTATCCGTATGTAAGCTGGCATTGTCATGAAGCAATACAATCCTCCTACTCATTATGCCACGCTCTTTATTTTTGATTACGCGGGGCAGCTTTTTGAAGCTCTCACAATGCATCGTACTATATATTGTATCATAAAGATGCAAAAATTCACAAGCAGCATAGGCCTATACAGAAGTAACAGCTGGATTCTCAGCCGACAGAGCTATTCTAAACACTCAAAAACAAGCGGTAACATGTCGAATGTTTCCGCAACGATGACGCTCGCGCCTTACAACAGATGGAGGCAACCAGCCCGCAGGCGCGGAATGTCCACCGCAGCACCGCCACCCCAAATTTTCAAAATAGTATTTACTTTAAAGACAACCCTTGTACTTGGTGCTTGAGAAAGTTCCACGCAGTACCTGAGTTTGTTAACTCAAGACGAATAGTTACAGTTAGTCTGAAATCTCGTAGAAGTAATATTGACTGATACATTATGAAAACAGACTGTCAGGGACAGTGTTAAACCACAAAATTTCCTTCAAGTTGGCTCTTGGTATTGGGGAATTTTCCAAATAGTAAAACAATTTATTAGGTCAACCCAAAAATCGAAGTTTAGTACGACGTAAAATAGTATTGACTAAAACAGCAAGAAAAGTAGACCCTCGGCGACTAAACCACAACGTATCCTTCAAACTTAGTATTGAAGAAATTCGTGAAAACACAATGAATCCTTCAACTTGGCACGAGAAAACTTTTCACACAGAACACGAGTTCGTGAAAACGAGGTGCCGTAACCACGAAGGCCGTCGTAGGATCCCAGGAACCCTCCAGGAAATGCGGCGTAACACCCAAAAGAAGATCCGCTCCTACATACAATGCAGCGTACGCAGAGCCACCGCAGAGTGGCTCCTACGGGTCACAGAGTGGCAAGGCCGCACCAAGGAGCCACGCTGGGAGCTAAAGATGTGCAGCATTGTCGTGCCGGGATTAAGAAATGAGGAGACGACAATGCTCGGGGTAGCTGCTGAAATTTCCCTTGACCTTTTCCTGACCAGTGCTACGTAGGTAGCTGCGGTATTAAGTTAATAATACACTGTTGATAACGTCATGTATTCAGCCATCAACGTAGACATTAGCTGCTGGGAAAGATGAAGAAAAATAACCGCTAGATCTGTAGGAAATGCATTTATAAATAACGGTAGCTTCTAGTTAAAATCGTATATTCCTTGAATAGAAAATAACTCCAGCGATATGTAGCGAAAATTGAAAACGTGACATTTTTATCGCTTTATAATATCATCCATACCGGGGACATCAACAATAAACTCATTTTTCCTCGCATGGTATTTGGGTCCAATGCATTCTGTCAATCCTGTCCTGTGAAACTCATATTTCAATACGCCATCACCTCCTTTAGTTAAAATGTGCATTATAAAACAACGTATAGTTTAGAAATAAAATAAATACATTATAGAGAAACACAAAACGTGTTCCAGAAATCACTCTTGATGTAAAGCAATGTCATCCGCTTCATTATACAAAACCTAAAATACCTGCGAAAAAAAAGTTTGACTGCAAGTTTTACAGCTGGATAGAACCCATAGCAATATAATTATGATCTTCGAACCATAACACTGGTATGCACCTAGAGAACATCAACAATTATACCTGCAATCGTGATCTTACTAAAGAGAATTAAGCGGTTTACCGTGCGTAATATTCAAGGCCTACACACACGCACCCACACCACTCATACTTAGTAAATCCAATGCAAAATTTACGACATTTCTAACCAGAATACTCTGACTCACATACAGGCAAAACAAAGAACTACATTGTTTTATTACAACAAAATACGCGACACTCACAAAAACAAAATCACAAATCTCATGTAATAAACTACACAGACAAGGGACGATCCGCCTCATTAAAAAAAAAATTAGTGATACTACTAAGCGGAAGAAATCAACCTGTTTCCTTTTGTTAAGAAAAAAATACCGTAACCCTACCCATGACATTGAACTATCATTGTCATCGCAAATGGATACAGGGACAACAGTGAGAAAAAAGATGGGAAACTGCCAGAAAATTGGTAGTGGGTGAAAGCTCGGGAAGCTCAACGCATTGTGGTTTTTCTTGTTGACATTGGGAAATAGAGGAGGCCGAGTTCGAAAAACCAACCCTGACAGAGCAATATGGAGAAGGACGTGTGAAGCATGCGCTTCCGGCGGGATTGCACACGATAGTCTATACACTTGATAAAATCCAGTTCTAAAAGTAGAATGATGGTACAGACCACATAGTCCTATACTCGATCGTAGAGGATGTGCGAGATTAAGTCATAGCCACTGGAGTTTTTGTAACCGAACCGATATACGCCTATGGCTTCTCGAAGAAATAGAATCTACGGCTTGAATGGTCACAAAAATCTGATAATCGGGGTTACATAAGTTAAGATGAAGGCGAAGAAAAAGTCAATGAAAATAGCTTGCTGCAGTTTTTTTTTAGGGGGGGGAAGGGGCAATTTACGGTTAAAGAACAAAAATAGATGACTGTTAAACGGTTGAAAGCCAGCAGCAAATTTCTCAGCCAATGAAGCCGTACTAAAAATCTCGATGAGGTTACATTTATAGTTACTTTTACAGAAGTAAATCTAAATAGGAGTCTATGTAGATTATGTAGCACAAATTTCTATAAGCGTGCAAATCGGAAAAGGTAATGAAGGGATTAACAAGGCCGACTGAAGCTTATCAACGCAATCTACCCTTAACGGTTAACACAATGTCATGTTACCTAAGTTGAATAAGCAAATGAATACACGAGAGCGCAAACAAAATTACAATTCGCAGTGAACTTCTGATTTACTCATACCCAGAAAAAAAGAACATTTTGGAAGAAACCGACAGATGGAAGCAAAATTCCTCATAACGTGGGACACGTAAGCAGTGAAGGAATTGTCATATCTATTTGGAAAAGACTTGTTAATATACATTCCACTTGCGATGATATCTATCATTAACCACGGAGCACTCTGCAGGAATGAAACTTATTAAAGCTAGAAGACACAAATCTGAGAATCGAACAACCAAAATGGAACTTTAACGCTAGTTTACTAAGGGCGTGCTACTTCGCTGTAGGAGCTCTTTCTTCTAAGACCATACAATCGGAAAAAAAATCTCTAGCTGTAGCAAAAATACACAGCCTGAACAGGATAGTGTTAATCTACATTGTTAACAAATGGATGCGTAAATAACGTGTGTGTTACATGCTCATACAGAGTGAGGATGTTATGCGTAAGATACGCATAACTACGACAATCATAGAAAACAGCATACTTGACTGCTGCTCCTTTTCCAAGTCAGTCATAAGGCTAATTGTGTGAACTTCAGTCAACCGTTTTCTAACCAACAAATTGACTTCAAAGGAAACTATAAGATCTTCAGAGAACTATAAAAACTGTACCTATTAACGAGAAACACAAACTCCACAATATGAAAAAGGGTGTGCGAGAAGTAAATCCCTATAAAATTTATGGCCAAAGCAAAGACAGTAAGATAAAAAGAATTTTTTCACACACCAATGATGTGTGTTGGCATAGTTTTCAATTACTAATGGATTAATTCTCTGCATCACTATAATGATTTGGTTTTAATATGAGACCTCTATATGTTTATTAGCAAACACGGTGTGGAGGTTTACCTTATTACTCACTTGCGAAGAGTGAACAATTATGAACTTGTGTAATCTAAGCAAAAAAAACAAATAAATAATACAACCCAAAATAGCTTCAGATCCTCAAATAAATACATTTTAAAACGTTCCTCTGCTGTCACAGTTAGCACACGCCTGTCTATTCTATCCACAAGTCACATACCATACACTGATTTTTCACAGAACAAAACATGTGAAATTTTTAGTGTCTTTCGTTTCACACAATTTGCCCGGAACATCACTACTCTCAGCATAATTTGTACGACGAAACTGGCGCACGGTCCCGTTACCTCTTGACTACGCAATGTGGAGAGTAGGTAACAGCGGGTAATTATATCATTACCGTACGCCTGCCCCTTTAAATGACTCACAGTTACCTTCTTCGTTCGTAGCTGTCGGTGAGAATGTCGGCGCGGGGCTCATCTTCGTGTAATTGCAGAGCCTTGGCATTACCGACACAAGGACGAAACGATGAGCAATGAAGAGACGAGCACAGTGGCGGGTAGCAGTGGCCGACTGGTAGCGGCCGACTGTGGTCTTATATACTGGCAAATTATAGATATTACTGCACCCCTAACTGTTAACCGTATGGTACCGGCAAACTGTAAATATTACTGTCCCGCCAACTCTAACTCTTATGGTACCGGTACACGGTATATACGAAAATTATTGTATCGCCAACTATAAAGTCTATGGTACCAGTAAATGTAAATATCATTACCGAAATGTAAATACCGAAAACTGTGAATCTTATAGTACCTGCCAATGTCAATATATATATTATTGAACCCTCAACTGTAAACCCTATGGTACAGGGAAACTGTATACATTGTAGCACCAGCGTATGTACATACAACGGTACAGGAAAATAACAAATACTGCGGCACCGCTATAACTATGAATTTCACGCTACCGTCTATCTACAGTAATACTGTACCACCGACTATGAATTTTATGGGGCCATTAAAATGTATCGATTATTATACTGCCAGCGGTGAATTGTATATTGGCAAAATATACAGTCAATCTTTCACGATGGACTATAAAACCCCTAAATGACAAGGAACGCTGAAACGCATTGACAATGGGGAAAATAATGGAAGCACAGCCAGAAACGAACAGCACAAAATACTCGATAACTGGTATCTGAACCTCAGTGCAACAAAATGATCGGAAAGAGATGCAAAAACAATCCAGGGTTGAGAAGTTATAACGCAAAAGACCAAAACAAAACGAAAATAAACAAAAAAGGACACTAAAAAATTCGAATAGAGAAGAGTGAACGCAACAGTTGAAAATATTTAAAAAAGATACTCCAACAACGGTACGGGAAAAACTGAACCAAGCCCCAACAGAAAATTGGCATAAACAAATAGCCGATTCCCAATTTAGGCATTTATAGGCATTTATCCGACATTAAGGGATACCCTTCACTATTTACCCACAGGCCGGCAACAAATTCCCATAAATTTAGGATTGGGATATAGTCGAGAGAATTCGATAATACTGAAGATTTGTCCTAACTATTCCGAGCCGGGAAGAAGCTTAAACTTGGAAGTGAGGAGGTTGCGTGCTAGAGCTCAATTGTTGCCATTGACAACTCAAATTGCTTTTTGAGCATAATATTATAGCAGCTGAGGAGCAGGAAGCAGCACGGTCCGTATCATGCCGTAATGAATATAAGACAGACAAGATGACAGGATTAAGACAGTCATCGAAATGCGTCATTGCGTAGAGCACAGTACAAATGGATTTGCTGCATGCATTTCCTACGCAAATGGATATCCGGAGCGTCTGAAAACACACGGCGTAACTAATATCCTCATCAAATGCCAAATAGCAACACTCGCTCGCTCTTATAAAGGCATAGAAAACTGTTAGGTGATGTATCCAAAATAATCTTTAAGAGCAACAATTTTCGGTTAAAGATTTGAATGGAGCGTAGTGAGCTTACTTAATTGAACAAAGGGCAGGTTCGACTGGGCGTCAACATTAAGCCTTCGACACTTGATTTGTTCGAAACTTTGGACAGTGGGCTAACCCAGGTAGCAAACTTTGTTATATTATTTATCAGAATAATGTTATTATGACATTATTATCGCTATTCTAATGCTGGGGGTTGGTCACATACTCCATCAAAGCGTATGGGTAAGGCAGGTTGGAAAAGACGATAAAGAACAGAATTGGAAAAAGTATGATACATGGAGTAAGTACAACAGGTGCAAAGAAATATTTCCTGAAAGACAGAGGAAAGGCTAATGTAGCCTGCCCTAACAGGGTGTCTAGCGATCAGGACTTTTAAAATTCCCTGAGTTTCCCTGAGATTTCCCTGATTTTGCTGAAATTTCCCTGAGTGTCAGATTGTCCATTTACCTCTCAAATAATGCGATTACCAATGGGATATGGGCTCAATAAGACTGAGACCCCTACAAATCACCTTCACAATATTAGGGTTTGCAGCAAAATAGAGCTAGACAGTCGTCCACTTTTCGCCCTTTCCCCGGCACTACAAAGCAAATAATCCTCATACGATTCAGGCTCTGGGGAAGCGCCACATTCATAAAATAACCCCACAAAATGAACACCATCCGCTGCTCAGCAGAAATTCCCCGAGTATTTTGATTCTTGGTCCTTTTTCCCAGAGTTTCCCCAGTTTTTCCTGAGCGATTTTTTTCCCCTGAGTTTTTATGGTTCTCCCTGTTTTCCAGACTGCTAGACACGCTGCCTAACAAACTTTTGGGCCGCCCTAGTAGCTAAAGCCGTAAATCTGCTTTTCGGCCGTCCAAAAATGCAGTTGGGAATAGGATCCCCCAGGTGAGCACGTCTCCCAATGACGGGCTTGGAAAACTGCAGGAACGCAACAAAAATTTGATCCTTTGGCCTGCCCTCTCCCACCACCAACAATAGCTGAAGCGCAGCAAGTAGGCAGCAAGTTAAAGGGCCAAATTCTGTAGCACAAATCACAGCAGGAAGCCATGAGCTGTACCAAATTGGCAAGTTAAGGACAGGAAAAGATTTCAAATACTCCAAACACGATTAAGCACGCAGCCAGCAGCAGCACACACCTCTCGATCATCGTGTCAAAAGGAAGCGCCAGTCTCCTGCAATGAACGTGATATTGGCTGAAGGATGAGGGTCATTACCATTGGAGAACTGTCAGCTCCGGAGAGGAAACCAAGCCACTCCTCCATCACGGGCACTCAAAAGCTTTCTCGACTTTCCCTACCAAACTGCTCGAAACAGGAAGGCTTTGTGGGCTCCTTATTCTCATCCCGGAATGCTGAAGCTGAAGCACGCACGTCCATGATTTATAGCCGTTCTACTTCGCATTCTTCCGAGCTTTCCAGGCAACCCAGATGCCTGGATGACCGAAGGTGCCATGCCGGCGATCTATATAACTGGCATCCCAGGCTTGACCGATAGCGATGCTGAGATCAACACACATGGCATGATCGTGACACCCTCGCTTGCTTTTTACAAACGGATATGCGATGTGCAAGGACCAATTTAAATTTTAAGTGGAACTTTGCAAGCCTGCATGTAAGTTGTTGGAAGGGAAAACTGGTAGTGTTAAATAGCACGAGTAAACTCCAGGATGATAGCAGATGTATGAAATTCCCATCTTAACAGCTGACTAACTGAAGAGTTACTAGCTATCTACAAACATTATGACAAATGTCTGAGAAAACCTCTCATGTGCTGATAGAAATACTATCAGCCCATAGTAAGTGGCAGATACTGATGTCCTAAGTTTCAGCCGGTCAAGCCTATAGGTGTTGTAGTGACATAAAGTTGAGAAAATCTCTGATCCACAAGCACATGTATGAAATCTTCTAAATGTAACCAAAATTCTACCAACATGAAGTATTGGACTCAGCTAGTTCATAATGCATAGGAAATAGATTGTTAGCTGTTATAGTATCCGCAATAACAATTTAAAAGCGGAAGCTATAGTAGTGCAAGTTGTAAGCTACAATAGCATCTATAGGATCGACTAGTACACCACGACACCTACGGGAAGCTTGTCTCAAAACGACATAAATAGGCAGCAGCCCATTGTATCTACAGGAACTATTGCAAAACGATGGTGCTACAGCTCGATATAGCGTGTCTCATAACGAAACAAATAGGCAAGGATCAGAAGATAGTTGCAGCGAGGAGGCTATTACAGTCGGCATGGCCGGCACTGACAGCCTATAATCGGAAGTCCAGCGACCAAGAAACTCGACTGTCGACGCACAAAAACTGCTCTGCAGAACGACTCAAGCGAAGCAAACTCCCTCGCCGTGTCAGGGCGTTCAGATCCGACCTATTAGATACTAAGGCACGCCGTGGGCACGATGTGCAACCCAAGTGTACCTGTTAGACGTTAACAATACACACGCACGCAGAATGGTATGTTCAATAGGTATATTTGCAGCCATTAACAAAAGTTTTTCGTAGTATGGATTCCACGGTAGGCATGGGCAAGCAGAGAAACCCAGCAACGATAAAAAAAGTGTACCTATTTAACAAATTAATATATTGTACGTACGTTCTCTGGTTACCATCAGGGATTTGAGTTATTGCTACCAACGTACCGAATTGCACACGAGTAAATATATGAATTTCATCTCTAAATATAGTTAGGAAAATTGTGCATAACTACATTATTACTTTATAATATTCAAGATTTTATAGTTCGCCTATCAGACAAAAATAAAAATAGGTAATCCGCTACGTATCTGTGAAAGAACTCTACTTTAACGATGCCAATTTTATTAAATTACTAATCTACCCGCTAGACATGAGAAACATTACCAGTATATAAACAGTTCCTCGATAAACACCCCATTCTCAACAATACGCAAAATTTTTCCAAACAATCCAGTCCATTGTGCTACCTAATGCATGGCTTCTTATCTAGTCATATAAAAGCAACAATACAAAATACTTCCTCGATCAGAGCCCCGTCATGTTCAACACAGTATATCACTTCGAGTACATATGAGAAGCTATACAGAATAAACATTCACGCAGATCTGCGATGAGTACCTTATTAAAGCATACACGTTAATTTATGCTCCTCTGAGAATATAAATCCAACAAGGACTACGATAAGCACTTTACTACAGTACATTTATCTTTGAAAAATCCTAAGAGTCAAAGAAATCGTTGATAAGTACCTTTTTACAGTAAAATCACCATTTTACATTCCTCGTAGCATACGCAACCAGCTCTTTGCATGATCTATCTCATCCTTATTACGGTATATTTAGTTGATTCTCGGCATATCACTTATTAGTACCGTACTTGAAGAACAGTACATTCATCATATACTCTGAGAACATACAACCAACTCTTTTAAGGGCTCCTTCATACAGAATAATCATAATATTTTACTCCTCCCAGCGCATACAACCAACTCTTTTACTGACTCCTTAATACAGTCTATTCATCATTTTATTCCCCTTTGCGCATATTCAAAGAAATCTTCGATTAGTGCTTCAAGAACAGTATGATCATTACTATAAATATGCTCCTCTGGGCAGAGAGAACCAGATGCTGTGAGACCGGCACCAGATCGCCGTCAATGAATGAGACTCTATAGTTCGGAGATACCCCTCGGCGTGACACTCGAGCGCTCCAACCTCCCGCCGCAGCCGGCGAAAAGGTCAACTTTCTCCGGTGCCTGCAGTGGTGTCACTCGCGGCTTCTCGCCAGATGCTAACTATCAGTTATTGAAATAGGAGAAACTCTGTCTATATTACGTTAATTGAACACTTCAAATGATGCAACCGCAAGCGATCAACAAGAGCTAGAGTCGAATGTAACTAACTATGACCTGTCATAAATATAAGAGAACTTCAGTCGATATTACTATGTTTATTATTTCAGTAGACGATTTCAGATTAAAGTAAACGTAAAAAATTAGAGTCACCATATAGTACTGAGCCCAACTAACTTTCAGCTTAAATGCGAGTTTTTCGTATTATTTACTCATTCATAAGAGACTAATGAGCAGTCGTGCCGATTACATTAGAATGGCTATAAATTGAATAAACTTTCGCCGATATTAGCATCATTATTATGATATTTTAAGTCTGCAATTCATACATTAGTAAGAGATCAAAAAGACACATTGCGTACCATTGTTCAGTGCCTGCGTTCCACTGATACGAGAGAAACACACTCACTTATATTTACTGTATCAAGTGTCACGTCTCACTCTTGCATTTCCCGTATACGAATAACACTCTTCGTGCGTATCATACATAGTATTTCAAGCACTGCACGGTTAAATTACGTCATCAAATTTTTACATCGTTCCAACTGGCACTAGAATCGGACCAACACACTTAAACCTAATACCATCTAAAACTGATGCAGACCTTAC
>LQNS02007215.1:14609479-14629601 GCA_001587735.2 Parhyale hawaiensis
TTTTTTTATTATATGAAATATCAAGAAAATTTACATATTTTATGAATTCTTCGGTAACCCATCTAAAGTCTCATGTCAATAGAAAACCCTCTTATCGTTGTTAGGAATGTTTCAAGGATTCCAAAACTGTCTTTGTTTTTAGTGTAGCATAAAAACTCATCGACTTACGTTCTTTTTAAAATTTATAAAAAATAAAACAAAAATAAAATCTCATTTTCTGAAAAAAAACTAAGGGCTAAACTGAAAAAGCTACTCGAACAAAATGTTTTTATTTTTCGATTTTACATATTATGTGCAAATCGGTTCAACAATAAAAAAAAAATTGAAACAACCCCCTTAAAGCCTATAATACTGACTTCAAGAAATTAATAAATCGTATTTTTTCAAAACAAACAAATTATTTTAATACAAGGAGTCTACAAGAAAATTATTTAAATACATTAATATGTATTGTTTCAAAAATCTTTAAATTTATGTTTATAATACCGCAATATCAGAAGTAAAAAATAAAAGGGGACAAAACAAACCAAGAGGCGGCAGACAGAGGAAGAGATAACGGCCGCTGCTTGCATTTCCTCTGTCGGCAAGTCGATCTGGAGAAACGCGACGACCTCAATTTCAGACAAATGGTTGGTTATTGCAGTGATTTTAGGCGAATGGTTAAGATAGTACAGTGAAAACTCGTTACTCGAATTTAATTCGTTCCTGGAGACGGATTCACTAAGGAGCAATGCAAGTAAAAAACAAAGCATGCGAACTTTATATATTCTTTCATGAATATATAGGATCTATACCAGTATAGATTAAAAACTTTAAATGTTCTGTTTTGAAGGCATAGTGGAAAACTAGGACTAAAAGAAGTGCACTGGCCAGTAAACAAAAAAAAAACAGATTAGATAAGCAGAGAGATGCGAACGCATGTCCAAGTCAAGGCAAAAACAGAATATTATTACGTCACTAGTGGACCCGCGCGTGGAAGAATTCACGCGGTAATCGATTTGCTTGCTCTCTTCTCTGACTTGCCATTGCCACATTTTCCCGTGCACTCTCCTTCGCAGCTCTTATTCCCTTCTGACATCTTTGATGCTTCAAGTCTTTCTTGTCACTGTGCCCCATAGGCGCTTCATCTCTCTCCATTGCATGGTAGCATGTCTTCGTTCTTGAGACTATCGTAGTCTCGTTCTTCTTTTACGCTCCATATTCTCTTTCTTAATTAAACGCGCGTCTTTCAAAGTAAATCTCAAGTAACACGCTGCAATAAACATGAATGGAACCCTCCTCAGCTTATTTATGCAATATTAGTGCACCATATCCATAATACCGTCTTCCATACTCAAATATCTGCTTCAATGAAGTGCCGAAATTTTGGCGGCTGAAGTGAAATCTGCTCTTTCAGAGAAAAGCAGTAAGCTAGAAGAAATAATTGCCTACGATCCGTGAAATAATTGTCAACTGCCCTTCGTGAGTGCTCCGTTGATCATACGCGTATTTATATGTTGTGACCTGAGAGAAATCAGTTATAGAATCGGACTGCAAAAGCTGTATATACATATATTGTTCGAATTTCACGAAGAGTTCCAAGCAAGAAGTGCATTCAGATAAAGGGAAAAAGATCCAACCATCGCCATCTTCTGCAACTCGGCCATCGATCTGTACAAAATCTGCAACCTGGCCTGTTTTTCGCCCGTCTGTTTCCTTCAAAGCGGACACGAAATAAATAAAAAACACCAATCGTGTTATTATATTACGATTACAACTGTTATGTAAATGTATATCTTATGCCTTAACGTGAGCACTTGGATTCGAATTATTTAGCGTAGCTGATATTTCCTCGTTCCGCTCTCCACCTGTCACTAAACTTTTTATTCTTGTACCCATCTAACTTATTGACTCAGAACCCCCACCGATCTTCTGCAATTAATCATTCTTGCACAGTCACCCCCTTAGCAGGTGTTTTCCCATAGACGTCTGAACGATTTTTTTTACTCACCTTGACATAACGGCATTAGTTCATTGAGGGCTACAGTCTAACTCCTGGCTTCTTCCACTAAGCAGACCAGCTGGTTCGTCTATTACAAGCTATCAAATCTAATCTTATTTTGAACACGAAGCATTTCAGACCTCAAAACTTTTGCAGCTGTCAAACTTTTAATGGTTCTGTAATGGAACACTCAATTTCAAGACTGCACCACTACATTGCTGACCACCAAATGCTCTAAAGCATATTTGTGCATTGCGTTTCGGACGTTCAAGTGCTGGAAGGTACTTGGTCCAAGTTGTAACAGCGCGGCATTGGAGAACCAAAGTCGCAGGTGTTTTGAGTCATCAGCTGATAGGTTGCTCAGATTTTCAGTTTTGTTGACCTCGCCTTTTCAGATTTTTAGAGCAAAACGTCAGTTTGACTTTCCAGTTTGCAGGCCAACCTTTTATTGAACTAAATAAAGTCATATCCCACGCTTAATGTTTTGTATCCAGGAAAATTAACGGAGAAGAATGAAGATAAAGTCCTGAAAAAGTTTGCTCTAATTCAGGAAACCTTTTCCTTGCCATCCGAAGCCTAGTTTAGGCAGATGCGCTCGCTTTTCTATAAATTGCAGCAAAGTCGCGACAATTTATACGATAGACCACAATTCCAATTAATCTAACAACTTCGAACGCGAACAGCACGTCGACAGTAGTGAGAAAAACATACCTAAATAATTCCCACGCGATGCACGACGAAAATTGCCAAAAACCTTACTTCGGTCTGTGCGATAAGCGGCCCCATTGTATTGCTAGAGTGAGTAATCTGTAGAGGTGAATTTCAGTAGTAATTATACCGCCCTAAACTTACCTATTGTGATGCGCGATACTTTTAATTTTACTATTGCTGTAATAAATCACACGATACATAAACACCTGTCTCATTGCATTATATATGATCATGTTGCCTATGAATACCTAGCACAATAAACGTCGGTTGCAAAGTATCTTCCATCGTATCTAGATATACTATAAGTCCTTTTTACAAGTACCTCGCTCACTAAACGCCTGGCATATGATGCCCTATTTTCTGCGTTGCTAAAATACCTCGCATGGTCTGTCAAATGATGCCCGACAACACAACTTATTGTTACCACAATACCTCACATCAGAAGCACCCGAGCCATAGGGCGCCAGACTAATTTCAGTGTAGTTGAAATACCTCGCGCATTAAAAGTCTGTAGGTTGCCGTCTCATTACGGGCGCTGGCGAAGAACTTCACACAAGAAACGCTTCTCGCATGGCTAATAAAAATCTATATCAGTGATTTGCCTAACACAATTACGTCCTTTCGCTTGTCCTGTAATGTCTGACTGCAGTGTGCACATGGACAAATCCCTAGTCAATAAAATCAAATGGCTCAACCAAACATTTTCGATGAGAGAACTAAAATAGATGCAACTCGTCGTGCTAAGTACGTATAACAGTACATGCTCGACCTCTTAACCCTAGAAATCCAACTGATGCTAGCACATTAACTAAAGAGTTCTCTGTCTGTAGTATATCAAGTAAGAAGAACTATTCTTTTGGTCCTCACAATTAAATCTCCGGATGAAGCTTCTGTTACGGTAGCCAGCGACATCTCTACGAGATGGCTAAAAACTACACAAGGTAGACGCCGGTGGCACAGTATCGAACCTCCACTTCAGTACTACGTTTTCCCCTCACAGTCACACGTATGATAAACACTTGCCACAGGGTTCTTCAAGTCTATGTCAGCGTTAGTTAAATAACTTCTGGCATTGCGTCTGACGTCCAATTCTGTTGACTTAAATCACACGCGCGATAAACGCCAGCCGCATGACGCTCTCAACGTCTATTTCTGATTTACTTAAATAGCTCACAAGCACGATAAACGCCAGTCGCATGGCTCCTGACGTCTATTTCTGCTTTACTTAAATAGCTCACATCCACGATAAACGCCAGTCGCATGGCTCCTGACGTCTATTTCTGCTTTACTTAAAAAGCTCACATCCACGATAAACGCCAGTCGCATGGCTCCTGACGTCTATTTCTGCTTTACTTAAATAGCTCACACGCACGATAAACGCCAGCACCTTGGCGTCAGACGCCCAAAACAAAGCAAGGTCGGCCGGCAGCCTGAGAGTGAGAATAAGGGGTCGTTCGCGGAGGCTCGGCAATTAAATGCAGTGTCATCAGCCGTCATTTGCGGTTGCGATTTTGAAGCTTTAAAAGAAGAGATTAATGGGAATGTCAAGGGCACGCGTGCGCGGCATCGAGCCGAGTATACAAGCAGAAGGTAATGAATTAATAAACTGAGAGAGTGAGTTGAAAAGTTCATAGGCTACGACTTTGAAGACCAAAGTTCCGTCACCGGTGGAGTGATGCTGCTGCAGTAACGTGATCAAAACATGATTCATGGAAATGAACATAGTGAGCGCCGCAATGAGACCCTTATATAAAAATAAAATATCAGTATTCAAATGTACAGCATAGCTTTGTTTTTTGTTATCAAAATAAAATTACAAGGTAACCAAAACAGTTCTGTCCGACTTTAATGAAAAAAAAATGCTTCACAGTCCACAGTAATTGCCATCGGTATCCAGCACCTTCTGCCAATGCGTCTCCTACTCTTTAATCCTCTTGCGATTAAACTCGTGGGGTTTGGACACAATTAAAGAAGTCCGTGAGGTCTTGGTGCAAGTCTACTTCATTGGTGAAGGATTTACCACAATTATGATTATCAAAGAAGTGGAAGAGGCAGTAATCGAATAGCGCAAAGTCAGGTGAATAAGGTGGATGACACAAAGTCTCCCACTCAAGTCGCTGTATGGCATCCCTGACCAATCGCGCGACATGCGGTCTGGCGAAGTAATGGAGGAACAGCACACCATTGCGATCCACCAGTGCTGACTCCTCCTGGCACAATGGCTCTTACGTTCGTTCCAGTTGCTGCGAGTACAGGTGCAAGTGACCGTTAGGCCCGTTGGCAGCAGCTCATAATTAACCACTTGACCTGACCACCAGACACAAAGTATAATCTTATGCGGTGCATAAGTCGTCTTGCAGTGTGAGGTAAAGCATCTTGGGCAGACAACCAACGCTTGAAAGTTTCGCACAGAATCAACTTTTCATCACTGGCAAGTACTCGATTGAAGATGGATGCGGTACGGTGGCGAGAAAGTAACGATACGAAGGCTGCCACCCGCTGTCTCTTGCAGACCTCCAACAGCGTGTGCAGAACCCACTTGCTCATTTAAACCGACCGGGGCCTCGGCCCCGGCAAAACCCGGCTTTTTTCAAGCCCCCGGCCCCGGCCTGTCGAAAATTTCGTGCCCCGGCTTTTTAAACTGTGAATACCCGGGGTCTGGCCGGGATTTCCTTGGGGGGAGGGAAAACACTTAAGAGGCAATAAAACAAGTTTTCTGGGGGTAAGTTTTTTCGTGTACACGGATTCATTATGAGTAACGATTCTCCAATAACATATCAAAATGCTGTCTCAAACTACTGTCACTGCAAGAAACATTGGTATTAGTTTACTTCAGTAATGTCCAATTTTTCCATTTTTTACTATTTATTGTAATCCACTCAATTTTTTATGCAGAATGTAGAGGACACCAAACTCCACGGCAGATGTGACACAACGTGCAGTAGCAGAAGTAACACGATAAGTAGTAGTACAAGCATCACGAACTATACCATTATGACATGCCCATTACTGTAGCATTACAAACTGTACCAATTAAGAAGTAATGCATCATTACGAATGCAACAACACGAAGAGCTCACTTGCAAAAAGTACTTTCACCAAATGTACGAATACGAAATGCACGATTGCGAAATAAAATATCACAAAATATAAACACAAAATGTCCTACCATAAACTGTCCCATCACGATATTCACTAGCAACTACGAAGAAGTCCTAGCAGCAGATGCAAGATGGTAGGAGAGCAGATGGCCAACGAGGGGAGCAGGTGTACCGTCGCTGCCACGTGCTCAGCGCTGTCCGCCACTCCCCCTACAGGTGTCCGGTGTCGGGGTCTCAAGGACAATCGTTCCAGTTATCATCACGCAATTAACGAAAGACAGAACTTCAACTTTACAAACAATGCATAGCGCGCTTTGGGAAAACAATGCGACTGAAGTAAATACATTAACATCGCGTGTAGAGCAAGACGTAACTACTAAATTTGTTAAGAGATGCTACTGCTTTAAATACATCAATATAAATTAAAAAGGTGGACATAGACAACAAGCACCTACTCAAGGACAGAACCTTCGAAGCCAAAGTTGTTTACTATGTAAATGAACTGTGAATCTTTTGATATTAATATTTTATTCAAAATGGCTCATATGTATAACAGATGTTAAAAATCGAGAAGGCTAGTTTTCGTATTTCAAAATTCTCAAATGTGCACGTGACTAAGCTGATTTATAAACTATTACTGTACATATCGGAGGAGACAGAAATAACAAGTGGAAAGTAAACGTTTCGAGTTTAAAAGCTACATGACGTAGGTGTAATGATGAAATAGCAACACAAGAAAGACTATGCCATGGAACCTTGCTTCGTGTTAATCCCCAAGCTCCAATACTAGCCTATTAACGACCAACGATAGAAGCATTTGCGAAAAACTTGAATTTTTATGGTGATCAAGTTAAGAATCAGCAGCGATACTCACAATTGATGACTGTCTTCGGCACAACAGTGGTTCTTCGATCTATTTTTGGTTACAATGCGTCTATTCTTTCTTGAGTTATCATAGCACGTACTTTGTTTCCTAAATACGTCACAGATGGAGAATATGCTTCTTTGAACGAGGCTGTTTCAAGGACGAAATATGGAGGAAATATCGTGAAAAACAAGAAACCAGTAGACGTAAGAACGTGTCTCACGGAAGTGTATGTAACAAAATAGCCAAATACCAAAAGCGACTTGGGTTCGATCTCTAAATCTGAAGAAGACCCCAAATCGAGCCTTGGAGCGCAGCACGGGAGTTAGTAGAGCGTGGCCGCCCGACTCCAAAAACGCCACATTATAAGATGTGCAGATACAACAGGCCGGCTTGGCTGAACAAAGAGGTCGACAGATGACGGGGAGTGATACACAACACAGCCTGCTCTGCTTACCGAGCTGCCTACTAAGGTGTAGTCAATATTTTGCGTATTTCATCATCGCAACGAAGCGTATTCTGAACAGATTGCACGGTGAATTAAACGGAATAGCTATGGCACAGCGAAGATGCTGAGCATTTCATAGTCGTCTAGCACCATATTTAGGCAGACTGTACGTTAGATTGGAATTTTCTAGAGCATGCACGGAACTGTAAAGGCGTAGCGAATATTTTGCACTTTTGATTATCCATTCTACAGCAGCATATTTGGGTAGACTGTATAGTGTATATGTTAGATTGAAATTCACCCTGCAGAATCTATGGAACTGCTTTGGTGAGTGACTACGTTGCTTAAGAGTGGACGAATTGCTGTTGTACCGTGAATATTTTGCGTATTTATTGTTCTACAGCAGCACAGTTGGGCACACTGTACGTTACAGAAAACTACCCTGCAGTGTCTTAGATGTGTCAGAGGGAGCTATACAGTACTACTTGCTTCGTTTAAGAAACTGATGCACTCCTCAAATTTTAGGTCATATACCTGCAAAGATTTGAATGCCGTACATGTTGGGTCTTGAAAAATAAGAAATAGGGAGAAATAGCACTGGCAAAGAGGCGCCAAACAGTGAAAAATCCAGTACGTAAGATATTCGAGTAAATGCCTACACTAGGATAAAAATAGGCATTAGTGATCGATGATCACTGCTACAATATCATGATGATAATACATAACGTCTGTCACCTGTTTGGGCGGGGGCAGTTGCCTGAATTTAATCACGTATCAGAATATTCTTTTTTCTGCATTTTACCTTCCACTAGGTATCCCGTTAATTTTCCCAAAACCATTAGTTTCTTAATAGGGAAACTTTAAGGGTTCCAAATCTATGCCTGTACATAAAGGTAAAGTCAACTTAGACCACACCCTCACCTGGGAAACCCACATGCACTGGTTTGTGCTGCGGGTATAGTCGCACTGGCCCCAGATGAGCAAGTGTATCGCTCAGCGGGAGCCCAGTGCTTGATACCGCGGTTAAACTGCCTTCCTTGTTTACTGGGCTCTGGGGGGTGGGGGGAGTAGAGACTCCTTCCGTCAAGACGGTGCCGCGGCACGTACGTGTGACAACTGCCGTGTCAGCACACCAAGATCTGCAAACAGCTCGTGTGCCTCACGGGGCATCGAACGAGCGATACAAGGTGTTAGAGCTGAGAACGGAAGCATGCAGCTACCGTGGCGGCTCCTTTTAGTTTCACGAGCGTGCGACATGATGAATAACGCATCTTCAGTAACAGATGCATAGCTAAATTTAATGAGAGTCTTAGCTATAGCCTCCCTATTGCATTTCTATGAAGTTTTCAGGGACAACAAAAAAACATTCTCCGCTCAATTGCCGAAGACCTGCGATATACCGTAAATATCTTTTTTTTTTTTTTTACGGCGCGTTTCACAATATTTGCGCCATGGGATTTGCGCCAGATTATGATTAATCTAATTTATATAGACTGCTCGGTGCTTCAGGAAGGCAAAAACAAAATGTAGCGATAGCTGTCGCATGAGAAATGCTTCCTTTCAAGAATCAACGGATGCGCTTTGTAAGAATGACATGTAATCACTGTGGTAGAATAGGTAAATACAAAGCTGCGTTGAATTGACAATCGTCTCCACTATCTAAATTTATCACGACTTCTTTACCTTTCATAATTTCGTTATTGATTCCTCAAACGGTGCGCCAAGGACGTGCCGCTCTACATATTTATCGTGCAAAATTAGTTTCAGATAACAACAGCTGCTCGGTCCCCGTACGCCCAAGCGCTCGGCCTCCGAACTCGAACAAGGAATCTGCACACCTGAGCATGCACTTAGCCCGCACGCCCGAGCGCTCGGTCCGCACACCCGCACGCATACCAGAACAGCCGGCCAACACATGTCTAACGTCTTCCATCAACAAGAGAGAGAAACTCTCGGCTACCTGCAACTCATGGACCGTGGATCGCGGTTTTTATAGCACATTAACGGGTCGTGAACGCCCCCGGTGTCATCGCGCAAGAATGTCGTAAAGTCAACACGTGGAGGCTTATGAGGGTTTTCTCTTAGCGACCCTTGACATTGTAGCGGTCACAACCGACCACCGCCAGCGGCACCCTACCTGCAGTGGCGTATGGTCGGCTGCATGGGCGCGGCACGAGCAAACGCCGCCGGTGATGTTCCGTGTTTGGCCTCTACACGGACATTCCTTCCTAGGAATTTGGGTAAGAAAATTGGACCTTAGGACGGACAAGGCGAATATTTACAATACCGAAATAGTATATATGGGCCTCCAAATTAGAAATGAGGCATAATTTGAATCGAAGCGGATCTCGTTTTTTTCAAGAGTTGGGAGAAGAAAATAGGCTCTTAGGATAGTAAGACGAATATTTACAACATAGCAATGTATGGGCCTACGACTGGAAATGAGCCATAATTTGAATGGAAACGGAACTCGTTTTTCAACGGATAAGAAGACAACTGGCACTTGGGACGGGCGAGTCGAATGTTTAAAATTAGAAGCTGCCTGAGACTCCAGACCTGAAGGGAACTTTCCTATGCGGTAGTATTGAGGAAAGGGCGGCCGTAGTGGACAACAATCCATGAACCTCCTGATGCCACCGAAACTTCCCTCGTAATAGTTGCAGAAACGGTTGGCATTTAAGGACAGTCGAAATGAATATTTTCAACACGAGAATGCACGAGCCTTGATATTATATATAAGCAGGTTTGACCTGTCTGATACTTTGAGTAGGTAATGTTCCAAGGACGCTCAGTAATGAATATAACTGAACTACTGATCTAGAAATTCAAGGTGTCACTATCTTATCAAAGGATGTAATTATGCAAGTTTAGCAAGAATCAATGCAAATTTTCGTTCACAGAATTTGAAGAGTTTAAAATGCTATAATAATCTTGAAAAGTACTTGTGATATCTGAATATTATACGCATTAATTATCACACGGCGGGTAAATATGACAGTTGAAAAAAAAAATGCTTCAAGGACGATCGTTGCGAAATCACCAATATTGAAATTCTACAGTTTCCAAATGAGAACTGAGATGTAATAAAAGTCCACGTTTGGTTCGTGTTTGGTGAAAGTGAAAACTCTATTTATCAAGCAATTTGTACTTTTTGTAATAAAAAAAATCTGACGAGTGACGGAAGAGTGAGCAACCAAATTAAAAAAGAAAATATTTAAACAGTACAGCAAAATTAAATTAAACTACAAGATTGTGCCTTCTATAATACTCGTCAAACCAACACCATAAATTTCGGAATACGTGGGCGCAAAGTTCGTCATTTTTGAGGTAGATTGAAACCGCATGCTGATCTTCCAGGCAACTAACAACGTATCTCATTCACCTGTGCGACTCACAAACACCGATCACTCATTACCTAGTCCGCAACTAGCCACCGCAGTTACCTCATTCGGTACCGGATCGCGATCCCTAAATTGTTAGAAACGCCGGCCAGCCTCTGCCGTCAGCAGCATTCTGCGCACATTATCATCGAGTTTATAGGAGCGTTGTGGCCGGCACCTTTGACCAACAGACCGTCTTTGTGTACGGTTGTTTCCGCTCCTTACCTTCAGACGTATCACTGCTGGCTATAGTAAAGCAAATTTCTCTTTCGGTATCAAGAATTTTCTTAAAGTTTTCTAACCTTATCTGATACACCAATTGATTGTCTAAGTGTTACTGTTGAGAAACTCATGCACTTCCCTGTAAAATTTTTTGATTACGGATATTCAAGTAACACAAAGAAAATTAAGTAGCTATTGCCAAAACAGTTTAAACAACATACTGAGACTTAGATAGACACTAAGTTCTATAAATTACTATAAATATTATCACACCTCATCATAAGGAGAAAATATGTCCAATAATACATTAAAATTTAACTATTAATCTTCTGTCCCTCAGCAATACTCTAGGCAAATTGTATTTGGCGGAAATGTTTACAAACTTTCTATCGGCGACACGGTCACGATATTGCGTACCTCCTATTTTTAGATGTTTATATTTAATGCTAGCCGCTTATCGCAGAAATGACGAAATGAACTGTAGCCGCACTTTAATACAGCACAGGTCCGTTATATGCTTGCTGTCAATACCGATAAGAAGGATTAGGTAGAAGAAAATTCATTTGCTGAAAGGAAGAGGGCCGCGGTGCCTCACCATTTTTTTTTTTTTTTTTTTAGCAGAAGGACTGTAGACAACTAAAGTACCTCCATGTGGCATCGTAGACACGAGATTGTATCTCCACTGCGAATATTGGTTTCTAACTCCATATGTACAAATTGAACAGATCAACAAAGGCAAGGGAAGCTTTTCCTATGAACAATACCGCGAAAAAACGGGATTTCGTTAAAATAATTATTTTCTGCCCTCATTTTATAACGGCACGGGCCATTAGTGAAAGTAATACTATACAATTTAGAAAAAAAAATACACATTAAAAACTACCTCGTCAGATCATCCCTTCTTGAGAAGAAAAGTAACACACTGCTATTAGGTATTAGCGCGTTCGGTAATATGACTCAAAAAATAAATGGACATAAAAATAGCTATTTTTATTTCATTTCATTTTATGTTGTACCCTCAAAGAGCATACGGTATATTGTATTGGGAGGGAAAAGCAAAGAACATACCTTTAAAATTTAATTGCTGTAAGCGCCCCTTTCTACCTTACAAAGGAAGTACACAAAATGTAAGAAAAACCTACCAACAAATCTACAATACCAATACAACTTCTCAAAAATATTGATTTAGCAAACTCAAATTATCAAGAGCGTGAATTTATTTTTTCTTTTAATAATGCCATTACTGAGACCTGTTTTAGATGCTAAGTATTTGCAAAGACCGACCTAGAGATCTATCTAATACCTTCGTATTCCCAGTCCAACACTTTTACAGAGCTAGACAAAAAAAAAAACACAGATACATTCAGACAGCGGTGAATTTTCTCCCGGCGTATAGAATTTCTCTTTTAATTTTAGAACCTGCGAGGTCGTCACGACTGCTGCATTTTGAATAACAAATTGTTGCCGAATGGATGCGTGTACACGGAGCCTGAGACAGGCGGGACACGGCTCCTATTCTGCCACGTCCTTTTCTATTTGTGGTCAAATTCAACACGTTGCCTATAGGGCAGCGGCTCTGAAAGAAATTCCATTGATATCCCAACAGTATATCATTGTCAATAGTGATAAAACAACGTTGAATTAACTTCACAAATTCAATGAAAGTTACCAAAAAATTATGCCCTCTGTTAACCACGTCCATTCCAGGTAGTGGTTGAAATTGAACACTTTATCTTTAGAAACGGAACTCAGTATAATCCGGTAGCAAATAATTCTTGTTTGTCATAAAATAGTTGCCTCGAAATTTAACAAATATATAGAGAAAATCTACCCAGGTTTTAGACAAAAATATTGATAACAGAATTATGATAGAGTACCCGTCTCGATAGGGATGAGGAATGATGACATTTATTATCTTTTCTGTTCGTGCTGTGGCGATCTCCATTCATTGAATGACTTTAATTTACGTTTTACGACTGTACACACTAAACTGCATCGTAACAGGACATCACAATTCATATAAGAGTGACTGCAGATTTAACTAACTCTACACTGGTTAAATTCACTCTGACAATACAGCTCCAGTTCAGAGTCTTACCTAATGGAAGGTCAGTTTTCTCTACTTACTTACTTAACAGTCATACAGCTGGGTCTCCAATGAGTTTCGCAATGAAAAGTTACGTTTTCCTTTCATTTGTTTCATCCGAATATTTCAGAAGTTGTTTCCAATGACACAACCAGATGGAGTCAATGGAACTTAATTGGAGCTACAAAATCAGATCATTAAAAAAATTCGCTTATAGTTTCTAGGTTTTATCTTGAAGTCGTAACGCTTCATATTTTTTATTACCGATGAGCATACATGCCAGTATACCGCGTACTCTCCACATCAGGGCACGTACGACCTATAAAACAGTATGCGAACATCACGCACATCCACCAGCCAGCAAATCGTCGCACTAATGTGCCTACTATAGCAGTCAAGGATGCTATCACAAGCCACAATGCTTATCTGCAAGAAGCATTCGAAAGTTGTATCTAGCCCGCTAACCCAAATCTTCATCTGCCGAAAAGTTATGACGCCAAGAGCCTCGACAGCAAGAGGAGGAGATGATGGTTTCCTGCTCAGTTGCTTTGGCAGCAACTTTCTCCTTATTGTGGACGACCGCTGGCTTGTTTGTCACGAGCCAACCACAGAGGTCAAATTTGGCAGCTGTAAATTAGCACGCGTTTATCAGACAAGCCGCGTCACTTGGGAGACCGAATGGGAAGATCGAGAAGCGATCTTTTGGCCTGAGAGGGCCCAAGCGTTACATTGTCGCGTGGGGGTATCGAGATGCCATCGCAAATTTTCAACGGATACTGAACGCTCGTAAACTCCCAATGGATACAGCCCCTCGCAAATTTTCGGCTGATGCAGAACCCTTGTCGGCTCTTAATAGATACAAGTTCGCGCACATTCAATGGATACCAAACCCTTCTAAATTTTTAGTAGATGAAAAACTAAAAAAATTAAGGATGCATACACTCTCAAATTTTCCATGGACAACGGACACAAAATATTACACTTTTGACACAGGTACGCTTTCAAGATTCTCAATGCACGCAAGTCCTTTTCAAAGTTTTAATAGTCACCAATACTTGCTATAAAAGCATATTTTAATGATTTTACAAGTGCACAAATACATGAAAAAAAACTCAAGAACGCAGTTGCAAGCTGCCTCGTGCACACGAGCATGTAATAAGATATATATGATAGCCTCCTGATCTTGTAGGCCTACAATGGATACTAATCTCCCTAAGAGCAGGTACTTTAATGGAACAGTAAAGTAAGTCCTACATAATTGAGCAATAGTAGAGGTGTAGCTAAATTGTTTTATAAGTAATTTGAGAGCATGCAAATAGAAAAGCAATAAGAAAATTTACACTAATGTTATGTAATTGTTATACAAGAAAAATTGGTTCAGATTCAACAGAAGCGCCGGTGGGTAGGAAAATGCTAAAGCTGGTTGTAAGGTTAAAGCAACGTGAACTACAATAGGACATTTAACTACACCGATTATAAATTACATATTTCTTCCTTTTCCAGAATTACGATAGTCCAGTGCCTCTAATTTGATATATGTATGCATGAGGTACATATATAGTAGTTCAGTCAGACTCTGGTTATCACTTGAACATACAATATATAGTTGTGACAAAAACCCTCATCAACTGGTCACGAATTTCCGTCAAAATCAGCAGGTTCTAACTCCCGTCGTCTATATCCGGGTCCAAATAAAGAGCTACCAGAAGACTATAGTTAGTTGAGCGAACTGAAGGGGCGACAATAATGTCAAACTTAGAATATCATGAAACTCATATGCTTGACAGAAACCGTGATACCTTCTGAATCAAGGACTTCATAGACCTTGCTGTAAACCAGGTAGTCATATCACATACAGCAGATATATATACTGAAGTGGGACTTGGACTATGCGAACTACTACCAACTATATATACATATACGTATCTACAGTAGTTGAGCGTAGGCGAGGAGCATCTATAGACTTTCTGGTCTACGCGGTATCTGCTTGCAGTAACTAATTGTGTGAATCGAAATTTCTTGCAAAAGATTTGCTACTGAACACTTATTTGTATTGATTCCAAGTATTCAGAGACCACAATTGCCATATTTACAAATTAGAACCAACGTCAAATAATATCCTTAAGGAAATTATGCGAGTAGAACGCGACGATATAATAATGTAGGTACCTTTAATAAATTGTCCTGAGATGCACTATTCCTAAGAAATGACACGATTCCAGCATGAATGCAATATGGATTTAATCAATTTCTTCAATCTCTTTACATAACCATCCAGAAATCAATCACACTTACTACCGTGCACTCATTACTTGCTTGATGAAATTGTATACTGAGACGCTTATTATTCTCAATCGTCTCTTATGTGCGTGTCGATGTATAGAAACGTCCTACACATATAAACTGTGTCTCTTATTAACAGCATACCAAAGTAGGTACTAGATCCTCATCCGAGAGTATATATATTTAAAACACAGGCATAAAGAAACATTAATGGTGCAGTTGTTTTAAAATTTGTATATTCATTTAGCTAAAAGCTGCCAACTTTCTTGTGGCTATGAAAATAGATCATTGTTGATGATTGTATTTGCAGTTATCACGAAATTTCATTAGCAAGGTGTATCTATAAGTAACAAATCGATTTACAGCTTATGTTTTTCGCAATTTAGTTTCAGACGCAGCGTATATTTGCACCAAACAACGTTGTTGGTAAACAAGCTCATGAGCCAAAAGCAGCAACAGGACGCGTCTTACAGCAGAGGAAGTAAGGACGTCCAGGAGATAACAAAACTGGCGCGCTGCAGGAGGACAACAGAGGAAGGAAACAAAGTTCCGGCAGCAGAGACAAAAAATAGTATGCGTCGCAGCTACGGATCGCGGTCCCAGTCGGTCACGACGTGCCCGCCTCTCCGTTAGAATTTCCGGACGCTGGGTACAAATTGCGGGTCTTCCGTGCTCCAGACGTGCTCTTTAAAGTTCTTTATGCGCAGTGCAAAGGTGTGGCACTTCAGTTTTATTGAAGGAGACCATGGATTTCCAGTGCGACACCTGTGATTTATTGGCACCGTTGACGGGAAGGACGGCGACTATGCAACAGCAAATAGCAGTAGAATTTAAGTCAGGTATGTGCAGTTCATTGAAAAAATAAAAGGATGAGAGTGTGACTTGATTCAATAGTTGAACCCTTTCATACACAGTAATACCACATGGCCCGGTACGCTATAGCTTCTCAGCTAAATTACGGTCAAGATAATAGTTTTTCGAAATTGTCAGAATCTTGCATTTTTTTACTGTTGTGCAACTTGAATGACTCAAAAATTTTTATTAACAGGAGACTCAGTAAACTACTAAGCTAGTAGCAGTATGGCTAAAGATATAATGTATAGTAATATATCGTAACCACAACCGGCGGGAGAGTTTTTTTTGCGCTGCATGAAGGACTTATTGAAAGAGAAAGGAAAGTGGATGGTAATAAAATATGTAGTAAAATTTAAGTCGAATCTAAAAGCGGAATGTGAAACTTACTTAAAGTAGTATAACGAACAAATCTCGTAGCAGCGCAAGAGATCTACAGAAGTTCAGAGTTAGGGTCAAAAACTTGATTAGACAGCATAACACCCCCTACTCACAGCAAAAAAAAATTAAATCAGTCTGGAAAACTTTGACTAGCACATATATACAATCAACCGATGACCAATTAGAAGTTTTATGCTTGATACAATACGAAGAAGAAGAAACAGCCACAAGCTGCGCTAGAGACCGCAGGTATCGTATCGTGCGTGTCGCCACTTCCTTCGGACATTATTCACGTTTGGAATTCTAAAGAATCCCACCGTTAAATGTAGCTCTCAAAATATATCGGAAGCCTCTCTCTTTTCCAGATCGGTTCCACCGGCTCACACCAGCGCTTCTCGACGTTTAGAAAGTACATTCTATTACCTCTGTATGTCATAAGAATTAACAATTTCTTTAACTTAACAAAATTGAATCGCAAAAGAAATGAGTGGAAAAAGGAAACAATAAAACACATTTCAAAGCAGCTCAAAACCCTCTGAAACGCAATAACAAAGTAGTTTTAGATACATAAAATTATTGTTCCGACGGAACTGGCACGTACCTGTAAACAGGAAACATTGCGTGCACGTATCATTAGAAGAACTTCCAGTAGTTATCACTCATCGGCTGCTATGCCGTGTTTAGAATAGTTGGGAAACCACTATCTCATTTACGTTCAGTAATAGGCATAGGACTAATCCTAATGTGAGAACAATCGGAAAGTCATAAAGTGCAGCAGCTCAATTTGATATTCACTGCACAAGATACCTACGCATTTCACATAACTTGCTGGCCTGGGAATCTCTGGATCAGAAATCCAGAATAAGGCAAAACTCTCAGCAGAAACTGAATTACCATTTACCAAACTTCCAGAATTCCATCCCACAATGAACTTTAGAGTTTATAGTCGTCCGAATTCCATATTATACTGAAATTTGCTACTTGGCATCAAAAATTCCACAGTAGAGTGAACTTCACAATTTAGATACCACAATATCGTGTACAAGTACATGTGAAATTCACAGATTTCCCGTCAAAATACATTCTTCGGGTGAACTTCACTGTTTAGACTTCAGAACTCAAATCAACCTTAGAGTAAATTTCGCAGTTTGGCGTCCAGGACTCCATCGTTTACTGAAATTGGCAATTACGTTCTTGAATTCAATAATTATCTTTAACCCGTTATCGAACCAAATCGAGTACGTATTATCTTTCCAGATAGTTGCCTCTTTTGAGGTTACCCGTACCAAACTGAAACGGTTTTGGAAAACAATTATTCCGTCGACTGGTCAAAACCTGGTAGGCATTGTACCAAATGCCGCCTTGGAATCGCACGCACGGTTCTGTTAGTGACACCCTGAGTACATTTCGCCGGGTTTCGGTCCGGCAGGGCGGGGGTGAGCCCCAGAGGCGTGGGGCAGTTGCTGGCGTTAGTAATTAAAACGGGCAAAATAACGGCGGCGGCGGCTGCGTCCGCGCGGCAGCTGGTGGCCATGCGGAGGTCAGTTGCGCTCACACGGAAATTACAAGCTGAAGCTCACTGCTTAATTGTAGCTACAACCCTCACCCCTCGTATTGAAGTAACTCCAACGCTATTTAGAGCAAATGAAGTTTTACAGAAAAAAATTAAATCTGTATTGCAAAAAATACTTTTTTTTAACGAACTACAGTTTTCATGAAAAGAACCAAAGTTGAAATTTTAAAAATATCAGGGTCGTTGCAAATTTAAACTTCAGGTATTTCACAGTTAGTCACTTTCACGCAACTTCAGATTTTTATTTAAATTTCATGTAATTTGTAATTAGCTTTTGTGGTTTGAATTGAGCTTTAGTCTTCTTATAGCATTGTAATTACGCTTACCTCACAACCATACAACTACGGCTACTACTATTATTACGTCGAGGCTTAGAGAAATACCTCCAGAACTGACATAAGCCAATTAAGAGTGGTTTCTTTGAACTATCCAAAATTTAAGCAACATTTGTTATCAGACACCACAGGCCCTTGGACTCCACTGATCGGCAATCCTAAGTACTTCTATAACTATTAATGTGTAAAATCTACATTGGCGGACTAAAATCAAGCGCCCTGCTTTGAAGACAATTTTCCCCAGATTACAACACACTCCGTACAATTGGTGTAGCTACCATACCCAACACGGGACGACAAACATTCAGCACCGAACTAAGACTAGGAGCCAATTTTTAAGTATCCAAGCAACAATGAGCAGCGAGAAACACGCTGGTATGTCAGAGATTTGGGTTAGCAGAGAACTCAAGCGTGCACGGCCCCAGCATCTGCCGTTAGGGGAGGCGTGAGTGTCACCCGGGACCTGTGACCCGTACACGTGCCGCTCTTGCGCGGTCCACGGGAGAGTGGTTGGTGTTGTGACTAGTAGCTGTGACGTATGGTAGACGGTAACGTCTACGACACGCCCCCCCCCCCCCAAGATGAAGGAAATTCAAACCCGCACGTGAACTGAGCTACACCGAATTTTAATTAATGGATCTACCGAAAGTGTTGCGTATGAGTTTTCAGCCAGGTACACAATCTCCAGGGGTTCGTTCTCACCTGAAATATGCCCAACGGGTTTTTGAAACGCTGCCACTATGTTCTATCGGTACACAGTGATGTATTCCACTGTTTCTCGGGAAAGGTTACAGTAATTTGAGGCGTGTTGATCATAGGTTCTGATACTCGAAGTATATCACCTGTCGATTCGGAGTTATTAGCAGGACATAATTCCCTTTGAAGCGGAGCTGTCGAGTAACAGAGATCTCCAATTAAGGTGTGTAGTATATTCCCTACAAATAGAGACTGGCGCCGTATAGTGCGAGCATTCAGCCATAGATACAGTCTCTGGAGAACACTGACAGCACTAGATATTCACAAACTCAACATATATACAGTATATCCTCTTACAAGATCTAGGCCAATAAAGGACACTAGTAATCAATGAGACATACCCTGATGAAGGCTGTTGAATACAAGAATTAAGTCTCCACCAGAAAAAAATAGACAGCAACTGACATGTGTTCACTGACGCGTAGCTCCCGCCGAGCCAAAGAATTGCATGCACATCCTATAATATGATAAATTCGTATTCATATAGCAATCCTACGCAGAACGAATAATTTAGGGGGTTAAAATAGCGGCACGTTGCAGATTATTCCAGTATCAGGTGAGGGTAAATGACTTGTTAATATTCGGCGAGGGGCCTTCTGTCTCGGTGAATAATAATAGTAACTCTAAATTGCAAATCAGTAAGCAAATTAGGGTAGTGAGTATCACAGCCAGGTTATAATATTGCGCTTTGCGCAGCTGTAAACATCATTTAAAATTAGGCAAAACGTGACTCAAAATATGCATTGGATTGTCAACAGCTGCGTGCGCACTGCAAATCCCGCAGCGTGACCATGAGGCTCTAGAGAAGTGGCAAAATAATCTACATACAGTATAATGCAACGTGCAAGTGATCAAATTTGTTTAGAATTATGTTGCAATCCTACACAATGTATTTTCAGTACAGTTTGACATAGGAACAAACTAATGCTAACGTTATGCGCTGCTCGAGTATCAAGTGGAATCGAGTTTTCAAAGATATCAGTAACAATTTTTGACAAACGACTCCCACTACTAAAATATATATATATATAAATATTGATAGACTGTTCACCAACACTTTGACCGCACTGTTCCGCTACGCACTTCCAATACAAGGCAAATTCTTTAGTCACCCCATATGGACATGATCGAATAGATACTCTAGTTCC
>LQNS02007215.1:14631867-14670933 GCA_001587735.2 Parhyale hawaiensis
GCGAAAAGAAGCCGCTAATTAAGGCATATTATTGGTTTAAGGAACACCGCAGAGGCCATTAGGCTGCATTACGGAGCAAAAAATCCATTATAGACTCGGGAAAAAATCGCCAGCGCGACGACGGTGGTAATGACACGGGTCTCCGTCAGGGGGGGGGGGGGGGACTGGACGGCAACAACTGCAGGACAGACACGGCCAGGTGCACAGTTCCTGCGGCTGACAAATGAGGTTTGGTGGCATCATCCGAGCTTTGGATAATGACAGCAGGAGACGATCGCTTTGACTATGCAATATTAATAATAACTATACTACTCTCTCTGTACTGAAATAGTTGTTCCACAGCCATAAATTTCAACTGCCTCGTTAGGTACTCCCTCACCCCTCTGAAATATATAGTTGTTCCACAGTCACATATTTTAACTGCCTCATCTTGGTACTACAAAATGAGTCAACTGAAATTTGTGGCTGTAGAAGAACTATTACAGAACAGAGGGACTATTACTTTATTATCCTAGTAAAATTCTTGGATGCCTCAGAAGCTTTAATCGAAAAACGTCTCGGGGGCGGTTAAAAATTCAGTTAGGGTAGTCATAGACCGCACCATACCTTGACTGCGCACTGAAATCGGATCTTTCGCAAATGGGCCTGGAGTCGCATATCTGTAATCTACGATAAAACTCATCCTAATCCACCTACAGACTTGAAACAGAAACCAGTACTGTACTCTGTGGGGTAGTCATTTGCAAACAACATGACAAGGTATACTAATGAAAAACAATATGTATAATGACACAAAATATTAACAGAACAAGTATCATTTGCCATCTCGCATACAGTGGATGCACCTAACGTGGATTTTTGTGCTTAATCCTTGAATTTTGAAGAGCTAGCATGAAGAACAGAACTAGATGGTCTCGAAAACCCGTTTTCAGAAGCCCTCGCTCGTCGTGCTTCCCCTCGCCTATCGATGAAGGAGCACTACAATCAGTACCCAATAATCCGTTGTTAACGCTGAGAATCGAACCCGAGACTGCCACACTTGGTGTTGACGCTCGCGACCACTCTGCCAAGGAGACGGGCGAATGTAGAACGACAGCAGGCAACGTTTTCTTTTATTGATTCGATGATAATAATAATGTTTCATTAGTAATTCAGCGTGCATGGCATGTAAAAACATGAAAGGTAACCTATCATTAAATAATTCGACAGTACAGAGAACTGGCCGAGGAAATACGTCTGACGTACTACATACACTGGATTGCGGCTCGTGGTATTGCCTCATGTCTGAAGGCAACAGGCGCAGCCACTGCGAGCGCATATTAAGGTTAGATCGTTTGTAGCCCGGATTACGAAATAATTTTCAGAAACATTAAGAATGGACCTGAATGCCGAAGATATTAACTGCTAAAATTTCCTACTTAGCTATCAAATACACCCTGTGATTAGAGTTACTGAAAGAATAAAGCGGTAAAATGTCAACAAAGTATTGGTCACAAATGAAAAGTCTACATAGGGGCCGTCATGTGTCGGGACGAGGAGGGTTCACACGTACGGCGCAAGACCCTGCCAGAGTTCACGACATTTTTCATGTTACGTCCATGGAGTGTTTTATGGACGTCCCATGCACAATAATGGATCTAAACATTACAATATTCCCATTTTCTGCGGCTTATCAGGTTATTTTTACGTAAAAATTCGGTTACATGAAGTATGCATTTCGGCCATAAAGAATGCATATTTATAAGGTACACTCACTCTCAAAACGCTGCTTTATTAATAATATTTTAACAAACATTGCTGCTGTGAGCCATTTTTAGTTAGAATATCTACTTTATCATGAGGAAAACTACTCGCATATCGGATGGGCAACTAATTTGTCCATCTTCGGCGTAAAAATACGACCAGCAATTGCAAACTACACACAGACAGGTAGTCGAAAAAGAGAAATCTTCCTTCACCCCAAAAGTCATACCGAAGTCCGGAAGTGCTCGTCTCAGTTGTATCTTGACTTTCCAGGCTCACAAAGAACAATGGAAAAGATAATTTCTTTTACCCAAATACATTGAGCGCATATGCGTACCTACGTCTCTTAATCTGCACTTCATTAGATGAGGAGATTAACAACGAAGCCATTGTAGAGGACGGCCATTGTTCTTCGTCAGGGCCAGCCACATGCTTGTGCTCTCTCAAGGTGCAAACTCGTTTGCAACGCACATAATTGATGTTTCTACAATGATAAACTCTTGTATGGATTTTTCTATACATAATTAGGTACTCTAGAAGCGGCAGTGAGTGATAATTAATGAAAGCATGGTAAGATTTTCTCCATACACCTGCGGTTTTAGAAGATTGTGATTAGTACGATGTGAATGGCGAATGATAAAATTTCAAAGAGAAATATTGCATTGTAGGAAATTATACTGAAAATAACAAAACTCTGCAGAAAAATACACGTCCACTGTAACTTCAAGTTCGTTATTTTGAAGGTAGCTATTCTGTCAATTGAGTCTTGCGAGATGTGGCTACAACCACGCTGAAACACTCAGAGTTTTTCCTCCATGCTAATATAGTTGACTGTCTCATTTCATCTTGAGGTAGTCAGTGTAATCATGAAATAATAATGATAATAATATAAAAATGCTTAGACTTTCCTTCTTCAATGGAACAATAATCAAAGAAAGGAAAAAATTCGAGGAATATAACACAACACGAGCCTAGCGAGTCAGCAAAGTAGAGCAGGAATAGAACCAAATCGCCAGAACAAGTACGAAAACGGAAAGAAACATAAAGTGTGTACGAAAGAAAAACTTTCCAAAAACAGAGTAATGGAGTAAGACGTTGCTGCGAGCCATTCAGCGCAAATAATATACAATATGCTTCGGCAAGGTCTGTGTTCCCTTGTATTATGGTTTAGCTATATAGTCAGAGGGAATTCGCCCCTGTAGCAAGCTGTTTATGAAATAAGTGATAAGAGTATTAAGAACTGAATACCTTCACTAAGTGGAGAGCCACATGAACCTATCTAAGAACAATAGTACTACTGCACCTCACTGTCGATACGACCTCTGCCTACTTAGATTAAGAGAGAACCCGACAGATAAGAATGCCGCACACAATGGAAGGTTGGTTTTGTGTCAGTGATTTCTTTTTCGGTGATTTCTCTTTTGAACTGTACTTTAAAGTGATACTTATGTACAACTGTACTTAATTATTGTTGTTGAGATACATCTGTGGTGATAGAGTTCAAGACTTGTATCATAATGTGTATAGGTACCAACAACCCGTCATACGGGTTTTTATTCTCAATTTCTCAGTATCAATTAATTGAAAAGGAAGACATTTATATTCAATGCATATGTGCAGGAGCCCAAGAGAATAGTGATCTAGAGAAGAAGCAATGAGGTAGCATGTGAGGTAAAACTAGGCACCTATGACCAGTGGATCCTTGTTCTTAGGAACAATGAGTCAGGAAGGTAAGACAGAGCTGCATAAAAACTTAGGGAGTAACAAAATGGCATATAGTTCCTTTCATAAAAAACAGTGCTCTACTTAAGAATGGCCCCTCTCTAGAAGCTAATCACGGATCATCTAGTTTGCACTATCTTTTTTATTTAGTATACCAATGCATACGCTTAAACGCTTCAGTTGTGATTGGGATGAAGAGTGGCGTCATGCACCGACGCCAACGCGCTTGAAAAATCGTCTTGATAAACATTGGGAGAGACATCCTCTACAACTAAGAACACGTCCTCCAGAAGTCACAAACTCTTAAGCTCCGCAGATCAGCGGCCATAAATTGCACTTGCGTGCATGCATGATCGACTCGAGGCTGAGATCTTTTTTTTCTTCTTCTTCTTCTTCTTTTTTTTTCCTGTCATCTATATCCCCCTAACATAATGGCAATAGCTCATAGAGGGCCGGGGCATAAGTCCCGGTGTCTCTGTGAGAATGGGCCTTTTGGTCCGTCTCCTGCCAGCTATCTAGTCTAATCTACTAATCAGGTATCATTTCGCCTTGTGTTTTTATATGTAATTATAGCCAATTGATCAACTGTACCAACTGCTCTAATTGCACCTAACCGCTCAAGCTGTACCAAGCTGCTCAACTTGTACCCAGTTGTTGAAACTATACGCAACTGCTTAGATCACACCCAATCAGTCAAATTGTAACCAACTGTTCAACTTGAATCTAATTGCTTAAATTGTACCCAATTGCTTCAAGTTTACCTAATTGCTCAAATTGTACACCATTGCCCAATGCTCAAATTGAATCCAACTGAATAAATTTTACGCAATGGTTTAAATTGTGCCCACTTGCTTAAATTGTACCCAATCGCTCGAATACATTAGTTGTGATTGGGAGGGTTAAGCAGCCGCGTCTCCCCGGGACGACCACGCGTCGTCTCGTCCCGTCGAGCGCAACACCTCGCATGACTTGCAAAATAAATACAGAGAATTTGAGACCCACAAGCGACTTAATTACACCTAACTGCTATCACCTGCCGGCTGCTGCACTGGCACAACACAAGGGCAAAAACTTGCGCAAAAATTGCTCGCTCAAAGTAAATAAGAGGGGAAAATGAGGCGTTTGTGTGAGTGCCCCGTCGGCGCTGAAAGGGGCCGAGTGAAAAGAAAACGGGGCGGAAAACGGAAGTACAGACCGAGGCGGGGTCAGGAAGCGGCGGAAATGAAAGTAATGCTGGAAATAAGGAAAATGGAAATGAAACGGAAGTCTACTAATGAAAGAAGATCGAGGAAATGAAATTGAGCCTACTAGGATAAGAATAATATAAAATTTATGCATAATAGTAAACGAAAGAGCAAAAAAAAAAAATAAATTGAAACCTACTAGGAGAAGAAGAAAACGAAAATGATACAAGTAAGTTCAACTATTAAGAAAGGATCACGAAACTAGAACTGGACTCGTAGTAAAAAATTAATATAAAATGAAAACCTACTAGACAGTTGAGAGCGAAAGTGATAATTAACGATCCTATGAAACGAAAAAGATACTTAGGGATCCTAGGAACGAAAAATATACTTAAGGATCCTATGAAATGAAAAAGATACTTGAGGAACCTAGGAACGAAAAAGAAAAATGAGATTCGAACAGGAAACAGAGAAAATCAAAAGACAATGATACTGAAAAGTAATTAAACACCGAATAGGCACTGAGGCTAGGGACTAAAAAAGATAGTGCACTGAAGTAAATAGAAACAAGAAATATTTATATAAATAGAATGTCTGTAGCCATAGCCGCGCAGTACGCCAAATGCAACATTTCGTACATCAGAATTCATTATCAGATTCTTACTTTATTTCCCAAACTGTTATCATTTCTACTGTGCCGATATATGTTCATTTACGCCTTGATTGGTAGCCAATGCTCTAGTACTTTTCGGGACGCAATGGACAAGACAGGTATAGCGTGATACGAGAATTGAAAGACTAATGACGTGCCGAACATGGCACACAACAACGTCAAGACAGAAAAGAAGAAAGGGAGAAATCGAACAAGAAAACATCAGAAGAAGCAATACAATATTAAATATACTTGACAAGGCGGTCATAAGAAGCGACAGCTGTGGGAGAGTAAGCAACAATTGTGAGATGCAAAAGGCGGCTCGTAAAGACGAGGAAGAATAAAACAAGGTCAGTAGAAATAGATAAATAATCCTACAAATATTTCAAGTGCAAAGAGGCGGTAGCTAGTAAACGGTGGTGAGCAAAAGACGACGAGGAAGGAAAGGTCAAACAAAACGAAGACTGTCGACAGGAGTAGGACTGTATTCCCGGATACATTCCGTACGCAACAAGGTGGCTAGAACAAGCAGACGAGGAAAAGGTAGAACAAAACAGAGAAGGTCAGCAGGAGTAAAATTGTATTCCCGTAGACATTCCAGAAGCAACATGGCGGTCACAACAAACGGTTGCAGCAAGCAATTAGACGGCAGCGGCGCAGCGCGGGAGATGGTCTCAGGCCCTCGCGTGCGGAGGCAGGAGTCTGTCACGAATAGCGGTGTGGCAACTACCGTGACATGACAGCACCTCCCCCCCCCCCTCCCGGTGTTGTACCGGTGTGACACCGTGTGCCGGTGAGTTAGCTACCGGTCGTGTTATTAAATATTTCATTCAGTTAAACGAATCGAGGTACTCAATAAAGGTCATTTTGATAGTCAAGGATCAATTAGTTTTTACTTTAACAAAAAGTTTTATGTTATGTAGTTTCGTTGAAAAGATAAAAAAATAATCGAGTTAACGAAAAAATGTCGAATCGCAGCCCTCGAATGTGCTATGTTGACTTTTCAAAGTGGTATTTCTGAGAGAAAACAAACTTGTGATCAGTGTTTTAGGGTTAAGAAAACACTCTACTTTTAAAAATGAAGTAAATCGTCAAATGAGTCAATTATATAATGGATAGTAGACACGTAGCTACCGTAGCAATTAACCAGTGATAGTGTCAATTACAATTAAAGCTCCTAGGTTAACACCTGTGTATATGTAATAACTACACTGTCAACGCTACGTTGCTTGAGATAGCGGTAGATATTTTCAGCACTTTCTGTTGGTATGTCAGCATTTCGTTCACATGAGGTCTGCAACCACTTGAAAGTGATAAAGTGATATTAAAGGCATTATCTATTGCAATTTTATTATACCCTGGTCACTAAACCCAAAAATAACCACTGACGGTACAGCAAAACAAAGTCACAACCTCCAATCGCGGCTTAAATGTCAACAATAAACTCGGCGGATGCTCGATTCCCGTATTCGTCCAAGGCTCCCCCTTGATGCCGGATGCTAATTTTTTTTTTTCCAAAATTATGATAATTCTTGTCTTTCTGTCTCACCCGTTACCGTTACTATACAGTAGGGTGCAGGAAGCAAGGAGCGTAACGGGAGGACTCACTAGAAATTAGCATAAAAAAGGGACGTCATCATCGACGAATCTATGGCTGAGTAGCCTAGGAGTATTTCAACTAATTTAACCCGAAAAATCGTCTTAAATTCCAAAATTCGTCTCTAGCGTATAAATATATTGAAAGAATATACACTAATTTAGCAATTATCTATAGAAAATTGCAGTGCATGCTGGTGGAAACGTTCACAGCACTAGCGCCGAATTTGATCCTTTTCGGCGACCTGATTTAACTTCTTTTTCTAAATTAAAGCCTTATTTACACTTCATATTCAGTTCACAGTGCTCTTCACAGAACATATTATTCCTTACCAACAAATATAAGCACCATTATAGCCAATTCTGTACGCGAGAGAAACCACAGTAACAGTTAGCCTATTGCTCGAACTTTCTGTACTTGACGACAACATTTTACAATATTTTGCAGCTCAAGTAGCTGGCCAGTCATTAGCGGGAGATTGAATGAAATAAATCGAAAAAAATACGGTGATATGTTTAGGAAAACAACCTACAAAGGCTTGAGGTCCCACACTCAAATACTTCGACTCGTCGATGTGATGTAAATTTGGTACGTGCGGTCACAGCTAAGTTTTATTTTAGTCCTATTGAGTCCTGTTGCATTCTTTGCTTCCTAGAGGGGTGTGTCATGCACAATTTAGTTAATGAAATTAGTCAGTTATGCAGTAGAAACTTGGCATAATGACAGAAGCTTATCAGTCACCGATGAGGGAAATAAGGTTGAAATTGGCGCAAAATGATGCTTTGCAAAAGAAAAACAGATCATCTATCACCGATCGAGGGTTCCACCTTCCAAGCACACTTGAAACAAATGATGAAATGGATGAATGATGCAATGCACAGTTGGCAGTAACATGAACATTTAATCGACCACTGAGGATGAAATTCAGATGACGGAATAAAAAATTATACGACGCGCACTTGGCATAAACATGAGCACTTAATCACTCATTGAAGACGTTACGCACAATTCAGATGATGAAATGAATCAGTAATGCACTGGTGTACGTAAACATGAGCACTCAATCGATCATGGAGGACGCCAATTCTAAGAAATTGCAAGTCGAGAGCCTCCTGTTCGGTTGCCGCATTTCTTCAACGTCCCATCGAGCAGCTTTCCATTTCTGATTGGGACTCATTAAGAGAAGGGAAATCCGAGCCCTTTCCGCACCAGAGACTGTCGCCTGGCCACGGCCAGCTGAAGGATGCCCACCCTCGTCACGAGTTCTGACCTTTCTACAGCTGATCCTATGGTAGATTGTGGCGTGCCTGGTGATTGAGATTTGTTCATCGACTGTTTTCTTGCAAGTGAAACGCGCGGTAAAGAAGTGACATGACATATAGGCTTCTTTGACTGAGAGATCCGTTCATCGACTGTCTCCCTGCAAGTGAAACGCGCGGTAAAGAAGTGATATTTGATATAGGCTTGTTTAACTGAGAGATCCGTTCATCGACTGTTTTCTCACTAGTGAAACGTGCAGTAGATAAATGACAGTGGATATCGGCCTGTTTCACTCGCGAGATTAGGTGTTTTCTTGTAAATGAAATGGACCGCCAACACAAGAACAATGAGCTGCGGACTCCTTCGTTGATAAAAGCATGTAACCATTTTCTTGCCAGTTAGTTCACACCGTTAAGAGCAGTCAGTAATGGGTTTATCCGTCGTAATCTCTGCCCAAAACAAATACAAAGAAAACACATTTATTATATCATCGGGGTGCAGTACCCAACACATTAACGGCCAGCGGACTGTCGAGAACATGCAATAAGTTACGATCTGCCTGGCAGTCAAAATTCGTCCATCGATTGTTCAATGTAAGGGCGTCGGCTGTAAAGGACTGAAAAACAATTGCAGCTCGTCTTGCGGTCGAGATTTGTCCATCGACTGTTGTCTTTCAAGTGAAACAGGCTGGAAGAAAATAACATTGAAATCGATTGTAGGTTGCCATGAGGTTGAGATTTGTCCATCAACAGGTTTTTTCACTTTTTACAGTGTATAGCGAAGTATCAGTAAAGGACAGTCAAAGATGTGCATTCGATATCTGCAATAATCGAGCTCCAGAATCTCTAATTAAGGGCTAACTTTTAATGACTGGAGCGATCTAACGATGCAGTGCAGTCAGTGCATGAGGGGAATCTCACGAAGGAAACGTGCTCCAGAAGCGTTATAAGAGCTGTTTCGAAGAGCTAACTGAAACTAAGCTAACTTAAGTCTATTCTATTTATATCTCATATAACTGACGGCAATACGGAATTCCCATGACAAGTAATTCAGAGCTGCCCCCATTCCCGTCACGCGTAGGATCCACTTACTCCATATAATGGCCTTAGTACATGACCAAACTTTCGATCACTGACTGCGTCCTGACTTTCCAGTTCGTACAAGCCACCACTTCCTCGTGAACCAACTAGAAAAACTGGCCAATCATCCACAATGAAGAAGGTCTCCTTGATCTGATTACTTATACTTGCTTTCCGTATCTCCACACAACAACAAAACAGCAGAGCCACGCATGCTCCTCACTGTCACAGCTTCAGTCACTCTTTGTATTGAAAGTGAATCTGTGCCAGAGGTACTGGAACTGTGCGTTCTTTGGATCACGGGCATTGCCATCACAGCGCTGTGCACTAGAAGTGATGGGCATAATATCACATTTTTATTATCATATAATAAGTGATCTTTACAGTATATCCTCGCACCTGCTGGAAGGATGGGTTAATTGGGTGATGGGCGTTATCACCATGACACTTTATATACGTACAAATGAGCGAACGGATGGTAATATGTTCATCCAGTTAGTAAATTTAACAGTACGTCCTTTTGCTCTCATAAAGTTAGTTTATACTGTATACGTTACATGAAATAAGTTACCATTTTATTTCTGCTCTTGGTGCTACAACTCGGCTTCGGTTTTGGTCTTATCTAAGCCTTGTGTTTCTGCGTTTTGCAAGGCGCGAGATGACCGTGGCTTAGAAGGGACAAAAACCTGGGCTTCCTCTACTATCTGGGAATGGAGCTCTCGGTTTATCCATAGTCAACTATTAAACTAATTTAACGTAACAGATTTTATACATTCCCTCATGAACCACTTTGGTCGCAATAATTACTGAACTACTGCGTAAGGACCTGCAAAAAGTATCATCACAAAAAGTAATAACCAAAAAATTACACGTACAGAGACCCAGTTTAAGTAGGAAAATGGTGTAATGAATGGGCTGCCGAATTAGGTTCCCCTGTCACCCAAAAATACATTGTGTGTACGGCTACTATCAAAACAACAGAATCAATTATGACAGGTTGGCAGGTGCGTATGTTTGAACCCACAGAGCGTATAAACTTGATTACATAAAAAAATTTAACGTCCTGTAAGACATCTATTTAGATTCACTGTACTTCTGGTATCAGAGATCAACCCAATTCTAAGTTTGTTTACCTTATGAACCTGAGATCACTCTATAGAGTACCTATGGAGGGAATGGCGACACCCAGGAAGACAAGATTTAAATTCATTGTGGTGAAACATGTCACGATTGTACATATTTTAATGAACTGTATACAAATAGAGTTGTATATAGTTCTCCAGAAAATACTCCGAATTGTTATTATATTAAGAGTTTAACTTGATACACCCGTCGGTATATTCCAACACGTCACATTCACGTCAGTGCTTGTCTCTATGGAAGGACACAGCAAGTATTAATTTCTTCTAAGACCCAGTCCCAACGGAATTCATAATACAAGAATTATAGTGCCACCGCCAGCACAGCCCCATGGTGCTGGAACCCATTCCAGGCAAGCTCAGATGCACGGAAGCATGACGAGATCTGGCCGAGCAACCGCACGAATTATTGCCTTTCGAATACCAAAGAGCTGCAGTCAAGTGAAGGCAAAGGCCATAAAGTGATATTTAATCAGCATAAATTACCCTTCAGACTCGAGCCATCTTCGGTCCCGTACTGCGGAAACTGAGCGGAACGGCGCGTCGAGATTGCGGGGGAAACTAAGCGAAATTTGGTAAGGTTCATTGGAATACTTGGGCGCTTACCCTATAAGGACCAAATTAACTGTTATTTTGGCGTAGAAATATCGTTGTTTAGTTCGACGTCATCTCTAGAGTAGAATAGTTGTGATGAGATATAGTCATACAGGTGAAAAATATACGAGATAAAGAAGTCATTTTCTCGTACATAGGAGCAGCAAGCTCACAATGCACCTCATTGCCATAGCGCAGAGTACCAACCCTACAGAAGGTCTCAAAAAATGTTATTCTGATGTGCACCCAAATTTTAATTCAGAATTCTAAGACTAATTCTTTACCTTCCTCATTAGAAACTGACTTTTGTACAAACAGTACACTAAAAACACCTGACAAAACGGTCCCCGAATGAAACCCTTTGCAGATACAATAACACCATACGGTTACGGTTCTGCTTCAAAAGGATTACCACACTTCATAAAAAACGTTGTAAACAACGCTATGCCTACAAGAACTGGACGTTCTATTTTTTCCCTGTGAATTTAACAATTTCCAGCCAGAATAAACAGCACTATTCGTAGGAAGAGCACTATTTGTAACGTCTGAAGATAAAGTATGGTAGCAGGGAAATGTTTTATTAAATAGCGCTATTTGTGCAAAAAAGTTTTATTTGGGACGGCAGAGAAGCTAAAATCAAATAATAGCTTGTGGGAGCTAAAAACTCTGCTAGGGTAATAACGTAAAGGTGATGAACAAACCATTACAGCAGGTCTGAACAAGAGCGTTCCGGCGCCGACGACGTGCGTTCGACCTTTGCAGCGCCTCCAAGAAATGGCGTTCCGACTGAGAGCGGCAGCGCCCGTTTGCACCACAAAGAACAAATTCACAGCAGAGTTAGCACGGCTTTGCAAAAGCCGAGGCAACAGTAATGACGTAAACTGTTATAGAAAGAGGAGCTGCTGCTGCTCTCGAGAAACAACGGAACTGTTGTTTAATTTGATTTGAAGAGAATTGCAGCAGCGGTACAGAGACGGTCGAGGCGATGTTGAGGAGCTACNGAGTTAGCACGGCTTTGAAAAAGCCGAGGCAACAGTAATGACGTAAACTGTTATAGAAAGAGGAGCTGCTGCTGCTCTCGAGAAACAACGGAACTGTTGTTTAATTTGATTTGAAGAGAATTGCAGCAGCGGTACAGAGACGGTCGAGGAGATGTTGAGGAGCTACGTGCTACGCCAAGACTTTGTCCTAACCTGCGGGATGCTGGGATCTTACGAAGATCCCAACAATTACCAAAACTGTGCGTCCCTAGAAAAGGACATTCGGCGACGAAACCAAAAGGCTGTAACTGATGTGCGTTACTGCAGTTCTTAGGCCACTTTACCAATCCTTGGTTTTCAAAAGCCCATTCAGGATGAGGTGAACTTTGGAAGGTGCAATTTAAAATAAACAACCATCTATTGTGCCTGATGCTGCAATGGCGCCAACACTTATTTGTCATGGTAGCAAACAATGGACTTTTCTCAAAGCACAGTTGCAAATTTCTGTGATTCACAGAAAAAGAGAGCAAAGTTATATCGCAATACGCTCGCGCAGCCACCATGAAGACAGTTATAACACTGGAACCTTCTCGTACGATTTGCCAAAGGATTAGCAAATGATGGTTTGTGAACACATAAAAATGAGGCATTTAGCTAAGAAATATAAATACAGTACCATCGAACTTGGTATGTATAAATAAACCTGTGTATCCGGCAGCTTTCGTATACCGTGTGTTGATGCAAAGTATTTTCACGATGAGCGATAAAAATAATCCAACTAGTCACTATAACGTCATATAACTATATCGATGACAAAAATATAAATACCCTCGAAGAGAATTACAAGATATTTCATTCAGAATCTGCCCACGAAATATAATACACTACAACAACAGCTAGCTATAAGTCCCATTCAGAAATACCGTACATCACTGAATAGGCAGAATCATATTGGCATATCATTAGTTTTTCTTGACAACACACAGCCAGTACCAACATATGCAGTTTTCCTCAACATGATTCATGGTTGACGCGAAAACTCAAAATCGAAGGAAATATATTATCGTTTGTAAAAATGCCTTGATTTCAGAGCTTGTTTTCTTTATTATCAATCGTTTTGTGCCTCACAAGCAATTCTCGCGCATTTAACACGACAAGACAAGACCGATGCGAGATTACAGTCAGATTGATTTGATTCTCAATGTATCACTTTCGATATTAAAACCGGACAATGTTTTAGGCAACTCAGTTAATGTAAAAAGCATAAAAGGAAGAGTTACTTCCAAATCAAAGAAATTATTCTGATCGTAAATAAGATTAAACTTGCCACAACCGTTGCAGACGCGTATCAAACATAAAATATTAAATATTTAGCCAACGACCATGCTTTCTATTTTATAATTTAGGGAAGAATACGTAAAGAAATAAAAAAAAAATAATAGACACTTAGCTGCTTTCTGAAGGCTCCCTAATTTCTCACGATTGGAGCAAAAGCAGCTCTTATTCATCGCGTACATGAACAGCATCCGGAGGCTGAACTCATATTTCACAATCACAGTCAAATTAGTGGCTTCTGAAACGGTAAGCTAACAAACTATGAGACGCGAGATGACCTTTAACTGCATGCGGTGTTCTTAGAAGCATAATGGCGCCGCAAAAAAATAATAATCTCCATTACAGCATCAATAATAAATAAACAACGAGCAATTTTGTCCTAATTTTGACACTGAAGCACAAAGTTTTGGTGCGGCCAACAATAATAAATGGAGTAGCGTATCCTGGATACGCCTGAAACGCAAACGTCTGTTACGTTCACAAAAATTTTGGCCAATGAAAAAGTTACGGTTCTTTAGTTTTTTTTTTTTTTTTTTTTTTTGCAGCGCGGCAAGTAAGACGGTAATGGTTTCCCCGAAGTAACCTCTTTGATGTTTTTCATCAGCATCCAACGGGCAAGTTCAGAGGCGTGTTGTGCTACACCGGTGATTGACCCCACCGCTTGCAAACTGTGTCGCAATCATAACCCAAAAAGCGGTAACGACGATTGCGACTCGGCTTACGGTGACGCAAGTTACTGCTCAATAATAAATAAAGGGAAGACAATGCTTATACGAAAGAACAAGTAAACTCTGTAGCCTTGCAGTAACTAAATAAATTTATTTACTTCAAGCTTATATCGACGAAATAACAATAAACACCGACATTCGTGATTGTTATGCTTACAGAGCTATCGATAGACTGCGCTCTCATAACCACAACACAGGTTACGGTTATCATTTTTCGGGTTGCGGTTACCTAACTGGGTTGTGATGATAACCAAGGCAGACCCGTTTGCTCCCGCACCAACAAGGAAGGGAGGAAGTAATAGCATATGACTTACCACCATTTGCATGGACGGTTGCACCAGTAAGGTAAGCAACATGAAGTAATGAGCGTATAGGGTTAACTACTTACGACACGGCTTCTACTTTGTGATGCAGTTGAAGGATTACAGTTCATCTACCTTGGCACGGCCAGGGCCAGAAGCGCAACGTTGAGGAGAAATGTCCAACACGTGATCGCAAGCTCTCGACGTAAACCTTATTGGCAAAGCTTTAGAACAGCAGTTTTCACCATTTGTACCCCTTCTACCTACCTAAGGTCACCATACTTTACGCCAGAATCCTACAGTTCATTATAACAGCGCCTGACTGAAACGTAAAATTCAAGAAGCTACCTTAGCGTGGTCATCGTAAGCGCTGAGCACGGATGCAGAGTCAGATATAAAGGCAATGTAGAAAACTCATTGACTATGGGCACGTTCAATCGGGTCATCAAAGTCGTTTTAAGCCAAGTCCCCTTGACTTATCAGGGAATACAGACAGGAACTTTAGCTTCGTCACTTTGAATTGAGTTGCAGGTGCGAGAAGCGGCCCGATGTTGAGCGACTGAAATCTCCATTTTAAGGAGTAAGACTAAGTTCATGGAAGTCTCACCAGATGACTGATTAGGAATCTACGCCTGAAACTTGAATCAGCAAGTCGAGGTCAGGCCAGCTGCCGGAAGATTCGGACAAGTCAAGTCTGGAAGGCTTAATTTTTTCGTCCAATCGAACGCGCCTTTAAGGTCCTTTGGATGCTGTGTTGACCATATTAATGGGGACAGCATCCTAAGGTTTTACAGCCTCACCCTTTGCCGGGCAAAGACAATATCGTAGTTTGGGGTAAAAACGGGACAGGGGTAAAAACGGGAAAGTCAGTATTTTAGGCTGTCACTCGAAAACGGTTAGAGGTATCGGGAAACGGTTTGTACCATTGGAAAGAGGAGGTTTAGGGCATACTATCGCGCATAATCGGAGGTCGTCAAAAATTTTTTTTCTAATTTTGTTTTACTGTCCTGTAATTACCCCCAAAAGCTCGTGTCCCGTTTTTACCCCAAACTACAATATACGGTTATGTCTATAGCGGAATTCGTGCAGGAGCGTTGCTTTTTGGCCACCCGGTAACGGGTTAACCCTTACACCAGGAGAAAATTAGCAGTTGGGAAGAAGAATGGGAATTGTAGACAAGGTTCATATGTAATTAAGGACATTGCTACCAGTAACACGACAAGCGGAATCAAGAAAAATCGGGGAATTTGCGTGCTTGGAGTCGGACATCCAATAGTCTTAGAAGTCTGAGTCGGAGTTAGACTATACTGACGACCGCAATATGGCCTTGCCGACAGGCTAATTATATCAAAGGGTCGCAATCACAGGGGTACGTCGGAAGGTTTTGGATACAAGACAAAGTCGGATACCCGCTTGGCCCAGGAGTCGGAGTCAGACTTTCTACATAACCCTCTCTACTCTGTTACACTGCCATTAAATAATATACATGCATATATAGAGACGAAATGCAAATTGTGAATTCTATTTCCTTATGAGACATGTATGTAGGTCTTAGAAGTGCATTTGAAGCTCTAGGAATACATTCTGCTACTGCTACTGCTCTGCCTGGCAGTTTGTACTTTGAGTAACATGCACATACCCTAACAAAATTCTTGGCCGCCCAGAGAGTAATTTTTGGTATTAGCTGCTGAGGTAACCCCGAATTCTGCTAGGGTAATACGAAAAAGGCAATACTACAGCCAGCTGAAGTGATGCGCAAGCTGTGCTGTATTGGCGACAAGGCGGGGACATAGGTACTCGTGTTTCCGCGTCTAGTGAGCAATATCTGTTCGAAGCTCAGTGCCTCTTAGATCCTCATTGTATAGGTTGTGATATGCTACGGGCTGCATATTTCCAGGAAGAATAGAATTTCTGCGGTCTCCATTGCTACCTCTGATAATCTAAATTTGTTCTGGGAGATTTCCCTTCGGTTTCGAGAGCTGCCGATCACAGTCTCTAGCTTAAAGCACGATAATATATCAATGAGAGAAACAATGCAATAAATGAACCTAAAATACCTACATAAATGTTACTTACTGTGAGGCACTAAAGGATTACAGTTCACCATCCTTGACTTAACGAACGATAGAATCACAATGACGAGGGAAACAGTGCATCAAGTGATAATTATGTCCCTACACAATCGTTACTTACTGTGAGGCACTAAAGGATTACAGTTCACCATCCTTGACTTAACGAACTGCAGAATCACAGAGACGAGGGGAAACAGTGCAGCAAATGGTCATAAAGTCTCGACGAGCGCTCAGCCTTGACCTCCGATAAGGCACAACGGTGATCATAAGGAGAGTTCGCATAATTATGGACGGCATTGAGACAACCGTCCTGTATGGAAAGCGGATTTGTTTCAGTTCCCACGCAGCAATTGGAGCTTTCAGGTATACACTTAAACGGAAATAATAACTTTTGCACAAAATTGACCATATCTCATTTTTACGCGATGAAATTTTCATGAAACATGCAGGGAAATCGTGACATCTCATGCCAACACTGTTGAGTTTGTTTACATTCTGCTTTGTCTCCTCACTGACATCTCTTTGCATTTTTTCTCTTTTTGAGGTGAACGACAATAATAGCTTCTTGTATATTCTGCTAAAATGGCACGTGGAAAAAGCGCTAACTAACGAGGAGAAAGACATTATCATCAAAGAAACTGCTAAAGGCACCTCTCTTGATGTTATTGCCCGAAAAATTGGACGCCATATTGGCACAGTGAGAAGATTCATGAAGGACCCTTCACCACGGACAAAACGACCAGATACGGGGCATTCAAGGACTGTTACTGATAGAGACATAAAAAATGTGGTTCGTCAGCCACGTAAAATACCCGGGCAAACAAGTAAATTAATTTTAATTCTTACGGCTGCTGGGCTTCCTGAAGTGAAAAAACACCAAGAAATGACACCCTTTGCTCAATTGCTTTAGTCAAATCCCCTCTGAAATTGCCTTCTCTGACGCCAAGACATAAAATTTTGAGAATGGAATTGGCAGAGAAATACATGAAGATGAACATGAATCACGTTCTTTTCACCGAAGAAACCCGGGAAACCCTTGATGGACCTGATGGGTGGAGTAAGAGTAGGGGGCTACCTGGAGGTGACTGTCATCAACGCGTAAAATGTCAACAACAGGGAGGTGGTGTTATGATACGGGCTGGTATCTGGCGTGAAAATTACATCTGCATCATATTGTGACCTTCTAAAGAACGCCTGATCTAAATCCAATTGAAAACTTCTGGGAACTTCTGAAAAGGAAAATTTACGCAGATGGAACTCAAAATCTGTCTTGTGGGATGCTGTTGCTACAGCAGCAAAAGCAGTTCCACCTTTTGCAATAAAGAAATTAACTGGCTGCATGGATTCAAGGACTATTGAAGTATTTAAACGTCATGGGGGTCATGTTGGCAAATAAGACTTTTTTCAGTCATTGTAAACTTTTGATTAATGGTATCTTGTTTAATACACATTTCTGTTATTTGTGTTTTTTTTTTTTTTTGTTCCTTTGGTGGCATAAACTGTGAATATTTTGTTTTTGTGGTCAAAAAGCTATTACCGCCGCTCAGTGAAATTTGTGAAATTGACAAAACACATAATTTTTCTAGAACCAGCACGATTAGTCGTTTGAAAATTTACAGACACTATAAGCATCGTAAGTTTTACTTTCTGTGAAATTTTCACTGAAACTTATAGCCAAATAGTCGAGATGTGGTCAATTCTGCAAAAAAGCTATTATTTCCGTTCTAAGTATAAGTTTAGGATTTTCTTGCATGTAAAAGTTATGTTTTTGTCCCGCTGCAATAATTAAAGTGCTAGATTTTACAAAGCCGCCGTCCCGGGTAGTCAAAACCAGGTTTGTTTCAGTTACTCTGCAACAACAAAGAGTTTCAATTGGGCGTTCTGAGTTGTGTTACGGAGAACGTTCAAAAAGTTTTGCTAACGCGGTAACAAAAAATATTATACACTGTTATTGGGCTTTACACTCCTATAGTTACGTAGAACGTTAAAAAAAGTTTTGCTAACGTGGTAAAAAAAATAATACACACGTTTATTGAGCTTTACACTCCTATAGTACCTATGTTCTCCTGGAAGGCTTTAGCACTTCTACAGTCGCGGCATCCTCTTGACAAAGCACTTACACTATTCACAGGCAAGTGTAATTTTCAAATCTAAATTTATCCTGNACACTCCTATAGTACCTATGTTCTCCTGGAAGGCTTTAGCACTTCTACAGTCGCGGCATCCTCTTGACAAAGCACTTACACTATTCACAGGCAAGTGTAATTTTCAAATCTAAATTTATCCTGACAAAAACTCAGCGAGTTTTTCAATCAATTGAGGGAATAACCTGAAGTCACATGGTGCGAGATCACAACTGTAAGGTGGATGGTCACTGAGTTCTCTAGCAACATTTGGGGTCCCTCGGGGCCGCGCAGACGCTGGATTGCCGTTTTAGCTTTTGGGGCGACCCTGATTGTTAGTAGGGTTGCAGCTGGCGTTCCGCCACTAACTGTCGACTTTCGTCCGAAAAGTTTGTTGGGATCGTTTTTTTTTTTTTTTTCAGNGGGTCCGCCGGGGCCGCGCAGACGCTGGATTGCCGTTTTAGCTTTTGGGGCGACCCTGATTGTTAGTAGGGTTGCAGCTGGCGTTCCGCCACTAACTGTCGACTTTCGTCCGAAAAGTTTGTTGGGATCGTTTTTTTTTTTTTTTTTCAGGGAGCATCACCTTACCAAATGATCACTGCATAACTCAAAATTACACCTGCTTGTGAGCACTTTGTCAAGTAGATGACATGGCTCCAAAAGGGCATAAACCTTGGAGGAGTGTGTGCTGAAAGTGTCTGAGACTCAATAAATGTGACCTCTGTGAATATTGTTTTTGTTACTCTGCTGCCGAAGCTTTTTGAATGTCATACGGAAAAGTAAAAGAGTTACGTAACTAAATTTTACCCATTTTAGTACACCCATTCCCTCGTGATGTGCTCCGCATAAAAATACAAAGCGAACTGAAAGGCAACTGTTACGGTTATTACTCTTCCAACAGCGCCAAGGAGTGTTACCGATTCAATACATGCCAGCTGGGAAATACAATCACCCTGCGAAGCGTCTTTTTTTTTTAATTAAACACTGCAATTGAAAAGTGCAGTTATATAAGACTACAGTGCTTGATTGAAGACAGCATGCACTGATGACTGCCTCGGTAGCGCAAGCGTCACGATTTATTACTTTCGCACTCCAGTCAAGTGTTACAACATAGGCAAGTCCTGGTCCAGTAGGATCCTATCCATAGCAGTGAAATTGTTTTCTGATCCGATACCAGTCTAGAGTTACATGCGTTATATCTTTGGTCCAGCTAGTAGGATCCCAAACATAGCAATGTAACTGATTCCTATCCCTATACCAACAATTTGTCACTATTCCTGGCTCAATCCTAATAATACAAACCCTTATGTAACAGTAAAATTGATTTCTGATCCCCTACCAGCACAGTCGCGATATATTCCTAGTCCACTACAAGAATATTGCAGTGTAACTTGATTTTTTTTTATCCAATACCAGCCAGAGTCATAATATCGTCCTCGTCCAGTATAAGCTCTGGGCAGTATAATTAATTTCTGCAACGGCCCAATCGTAATTTAATCCTAGTCAAGTACAAACCAACAGCAGAGTAACTGACTGCTGATCCTATACCAGCTCGGTCATACAATGTTCATGAACATATCGAGCAAAGCCCTGCCGCAACTACGGTATAATCCAAGTGTGAACTGATCCACACAATGTCAGGGACAACATACCCCGAAGGCGAAGAGGAGTAATTGAATAAGATCTCGCATTTTGACAGCGTGGGTAAGCAATGCAAGTAATGGACGCTCAGTCCAAAATGCATGGATGGGAATTGCACTCCATGTCAGGGTTGTCGAAAGCCTAAGGCAGGAGATGCGACCCAATATACAGTGGTAAAGAGAATATCAGACAGCGTGGGAGACCATTGGACGAACGCTGCCAAGCACTGAGACCGCAACTGCAGTTAGAGGTTGAAGTAGCAAGACCCTCGGAGGCATCACGGATCAAAAGGGTGCACGTTTGCAAGAGGTAATTCAGACAATGTTTTTAACCGAAGTTACGGTGACAATAACTGATGTTGAAGGCATTTCAGAGTGCATCCAGGAAGCGTAAATAATATCTAAGGGTGCATGTCTGTATAGAGACTGTAACCGTTTTCGAACGCCGGAAATGTCAGGAGAATAACCCGCTCAGGAGGAACTGTATAACAGAAGCAAAAATGGAAGGAATGCAACCTCCAGAGACACTGAAACCAAAAGTGAAGTGCAGAAGCGCCAGGATCGTAGGAAGAATCACCGTCAGAAGGTGAAGCAACTGCAGCAAGGGCTACTATGGAAGGAATGCGACCGCCAGGGACACAGAAACCAAAAGTGCGGTGCAGAAGCGCCGAGAACGTCAGGGGCATCAATGAGTCCTAGCTCTGCAGTCGCAACTTTCACTGTCAGAGGCAAACACACACACGGGAGCTCTTTAATGAGGTATTAAGAGAAGCGTGGGAATGCTTTTCAAGGTTTAAAAGTCGGTAGCGGTAGCGGGAAAGTGACTTACGACTTCGGAAGACCGCCAACTTCATGCATTCCAAGAAGCAATGCCCTCCAGATGAGCCTATTGAAGGCTAGAGAATCGAACTGATGATCCCTGACTTTAACAAACAGCACTCTTTGACATACCTTACAGTAATAGCAGTGAAACATTCAAACCTAGCAATGGTTACTCAACGCTCAGTGACGATTAAGCAACGTTTATGTATTATAACTTCTAAAATCTAGTCACGAGGAAGTCGGCTACATATCGTTAGATTCTTCAAAAAACATAATGTGCTTCGTCCTTTCAATGTTAAGCGCTGTTTAAGGAAGAATAACAGTGGCTGGTGTGCTTTCAAAATCCAGTCAAGTGCCCAAAGACCTGTCACATCCTTTGGCTCTTGAGCGCCGATTAAATTTGAATAGCAGTATCATTTGAGGAGCTTTCAAATCCCGCCAAGAGCGCAAAGAAGTGTCACAGCCGCCGGTTCTTGAATGCTTCTAAATGATGCGCTTAGCAAGCAGAACCAAGAACGCTAAAAAGTCTTACAACGCGCCATGAGAAACCGGCAGTAAAATGCCTATAGAAACAAGACAATCACTCACGCGGCGTCTAAACGCCGTCGGGGAAACCCTCGCGGAAGTGCTGCACTATTGTTTGTAAACGATGGCGTAACATCGTGAGAAACCAATCACAATGCCCATCGACATCTGATGCTATCTGGCAGGGGAACACTCACTTTCATTGCCTGTACAAATTGTTTCCACGAATATTCGTCATTTTTTTTTTTTTTTTTTTTTGAGGATGGGTCGTGACTGAAGAGTATCCCATCCGCCTCTAATTGGCCATGGCTTCCTCGGCAGGCGCGCTCACGTTCTGGGTAAATTTGCATTGTGAGTGACGGTCGAACATCTTAACCTTATGTGTAGTGAAGCTGGGCTTTTGCTTAGAGGAGAATGTACTATCTTTTCTGAGTAAAAATACAAATTGTGACGGTAGAAAACCGACAAGAATCGCAAACACTTCAAAGCCTGTAACTTACGATGGGAAGGAACATTTTAGGGAAAGGAAAAGCGCGCTGATTGCGATAATATAATTAAATATTGATATTGGTATCTATAGCTATATCGCCCAGGGCAACAACACAGGAGGGCCTGGGACTGGAGCTAAGGCCGCAGACAGCCCCGCACATGACGGCCTAATACTACCAGAGAGGTCTTACGGCTGACTGATGAGACATTAATAAATCTTCTCTAATTGCAAAGCGGATTAACAAACTATTAATGGTGACGCAAATAGTCAATTTTTTGCAAGAAACACGCATTAATGTGGATCAGCTTTTGGCCCCATTGGTGTGCTAAAAAACGTTAATGACTGTCACCCAAAGTAGACCTGTAGCGATAAATTAGTGTTCTCTTTGCTGATAAACACATTTGCTGTATCCCAACGTACGATTTCCTTCTTAGAAAAGCCCTATGTTATTTATGAAACATTTTACTGAAGTTTCAATATATATAAGTAGGACCTATTAGGTGTTTTGAGTGGGCCGTCATGTACAGGACTGCACTATCTGTGGCATAGTGTAGTTTATGCTACAGTTAATGTAGCCCATGAGGAATCCGTTAGGGATGCGGCCTCCACGCAATCACAAAATATCTGATGGATAAACCTGCTGCTGATCCTCTATAGGCTCTATAGCGGCAGTTTCCAATATTGTTAATTCGACACTGGTTGTCATTCCGCAATATGAAAATTCATAAAATTAAAACGAAAAAGACTTTAAATAAATGTATTTATATTTACAGAAGTACCAATAGTGACCAACGCGTGTGCCCGATTGAATATCAGGCAAAAAATGTTTCTACAGCTGCTCGATCGAATCTGAAGCAGCAAAGTATCAGGGCTACCCGATTGAGTTCACTGCATCAAAGCTTTCAGGGCTGCCCGGTCGAATTTTCATTACTGCCCAAGTGAGTTGACAACATCAAAGTGTTCAGGGCTGCGGCCAGGTGCAGCGAAAAGAAGGAGGGAAAGGCCATGAGAGAGGCTCGGAAGGAACCTCACCCCTGTTGACCTGCCGTGAAGATGAGCCAACACTTAGCGTGACGCAACATGAGCGCTTCTGCCGCGTCTGCTTGGTCAACGCGCCCGCGTTCGGAAAACGATGCCAACACGGGACTGCTGCCAAATGGGTCAAGCAGGTGAGCAAATGGAGACAACGTGCCGACGTTGGGAAAACAACTTCGCGAACGCTAGAAAATGAAGCAACTTGTAAGCAAATGGAGAACAACGCAGCAGTGTTCGGAAAACGTCGCAAGCACGGAGCTAGCAGGAATGAAACCGTTGGCGCACAGCAAAACTGGGACACCATTTCTGTGAAATAACCTACCGCTGGCAGAGAAGAAGCTGCGCACTATACCTGAGCCTCGTAGATAGTACTAGAACTTTTACTGGGGCTTAAACATGTTTGAAATAAACCGTTATTATTTTATTGCCGGTCATTCAACAAACCTGCCGCCAATACAATACTTGTATAAAACGTACAGTAGCTAATAAAGGCCTGAAATAACATGAAATGACGATGGAAACGCGCAGAGAAGTAAGTTGAAGCAGCAGTGAAATTATCACACGATCACACGAAGAGAAAGACAGCCGGGTTGTGTCAACGCAAGAGGGAAAGTTCCTCCAGTTCCTCCTGTAATAGCAACATATCATACGATAATTCATCATAATTAATAGAGTGCCGTTACGCTATGAATTGGTTTATCTACCAGTGGGGTGAACTCTCTCACTGAGTACTGGCAGAGAAATTGCTATTATTAATGGACGTTACAATATATTGTTGGAAGGTGAATGAGCATTTGCATTTATGATTAAGTTGTGCGGCATCGAGTAATGGCGTAGATAAAGTACTGTGCTACACTACGTTATATAATGACTATTACATCAGTTCCAGTACCGGCTAGGCGCACTATATCACCAAGTATGAGTAGAGTTTTACAACTGCTATTACCAGCGACAAGTTTGCATATGATGCTAAAAAAAAAGTTAATCGCAAAACGATTGCGCTCGAGACGTCCCCAAACACACTGCGCAGCAACATCTTAACGTCGAAGCAGGGAGCCGTCAGCAAGTACACCGTATACGATATTTTTTATATACATCTGGCATGGATGTATATCTTTATCTTTAAAAATTACGCCCCAAGCGTCAGCAGGAAGTAATGCTAGAAAAAGTCTAACCTTAAATATTTTCCAGTTTTTACTACAAAAGTAAGCGGTAGCGATCATCTTTAAATAGCCAGCGAAACAAATCAGCAGATCGCAAAAACAAGCAGAACGATCGCAAGAAGCTAACTTGGTCTTAGTTCCGTACGCATGCGCGACCATTTGTTTTGTTTCCTAAATTGCGCATGAAACCCAAAGAGAAGCGTTTACAAAACACGCTCTCATCACGAAAGATAGTAAGAACAAAACACGACGAACACTTGCCACTTCAAAGGAACGGGTGCAGATTGAAAGCATCTGTCATGCCTGATTTAATCACAATGATGGATGTGCAGAGAATGCATGGAAGTCTCTGTATGAGCTCGGAATCTCTTTGTGATACGAAAAAAGTTAATACAAATCTAGGAGAACACGACAGTGCTCTGTTGCAATAGATGCACTTTAAATTATTGATACTTGATTCGATCACAAATAACCAATGGATTTAGAATGGAACTCTGAAAAGTATATTGAATTAATAATAAATTTCTCGCGTGATACGAAACAAAAAAGAGAAGCTGCAACTGGGAGAACATGCCGCCCATGGCCACTTGCGAGTATGAAAGCTTAATGATAGCAATCATATTCAATCACAAATGATGGATGCATCTAAGATGGAACTGTAAGTAAGTTCATCAAAATTTATGCGTGCATTTATAAAATCAATCACCCTACCAACTCTATAGGCAAGAAGCGTGCTAGAAATGACTGCGACGATAGAACTGTCAGTAAATATGTGGCGATATGTTACAAATAGGAATTAAACTGAGAAAAGGCAACCGTTTCTTGCTATCACAAAAAATACTTGTATACCCAATAGACCATTTCTCGACACACAACACTATAGTCCATCAACAATATCGCTCCTGCAGCCCCTATTTTCACAGTAACTTCAACAGGGCCCTAAAGAAATCTATAGCTACTGTTAATGATGTTCAGAAGACACGCTGACCGCGAGGCATTTAATTACTTGCTCGATTTTTGCTTTTCTTCCTTTATAAAACTCTTGGCCGCCGAAAGGGCTCAAATTGTAAGTTTCTGGAGCAGCCATACATTCTGTTGGGGTAACGACGTTACATGAACCTTCATACATGTCCGTACCATATCAAATTTATTTATGTACACATTTAACGCAATGCATGTACGCACTTGCACAATCGTGTGCAGACGTGAAGCACATTTAGTATACCAATAAACACACACACAGCTGTGTTCCACATCCAGCGTATTCACACATCTTACATGCATATTGAGACTTACACATATCAGTGGCTCGAGACTATAAACAATATGTGCAGAAGGACATCTATACCCTTCTGTGATGCACATTACGAGCACATCCATACATAGCTTGATGCACATAATGTGCACACACATACATGCACACAGTGCGTAGGTGCATGTACATGACACATCCATCTATTACACGCACATGTCCCTACATAGACACACACGTTGCAACAGAGAGACGTATACACCTCAGACCGCCGCGCATTGTCTCCAGAACATCAAGCCCAGACAATGGGGAACGACAGGTAAGTGTTACCTGGCATCAATGACAGGCAGGTGTAACGTTTTAAGTGACGGTTGGTGCATATGGCTGGCGTTACGCCACGCGTCATTGTGTTGAAGCTCCAAGCAAAACCATCTCTTGGTGTTACGCGAGGAGATGTGGCGGTAGACCAACTGCTGGTGTTGCTCGAAGTAACAACGGCGTGACGTTTGCCGCAACACGCGGTGTGAGGGTTGCTGACGTTTCGTCAGATTTCACACTGCATCCGATGTCAGTACTGCTTCTACCTGAGCTTTTACCAGCACCTAGGTCCAATAGCGCCTAGGTTCAACAGCACCTAGGTCCAATAGCGCCTGAGAATAGACACGAATTTAAGGCAACCTACGGTTATTTCATATTATTTCCAGTTTTTCTGAGTCAAACTTCATACATTCGTGTAGATTAGAAAACCCTTAGTTAGCCTAAAGCGTAAATTTCATAAAAAATATTAAATATCCGCCACCTCACAGAGAAATCAATTGCCTTTTTCAATTTCCATAGGAGTTGTCCATACGAGAACAAAAGCTTTCAATTGGGGATTAAGTAGCTAAACAACGACTGTAACCACATGGCTACATCAGGGTGAAACGGAGACGGAAATTATAATTCATATGTGACTCAGTCCTACTAGTATCGCAACTCGCTAATACACCCGAAAAAGCGATAAACTTCGCAGCGGCTACCCACATTGGGAAAGATATATCCAAACCTGTACCTATGAAGCGGAGCCAGCAATCAACGCCATAGACGCTTTTTACTTTTCTTACAATAAAAAGTATTAACGCTAAATATAGTACGGTCCATAATTGTAGTAACGTATATGCTGCTGCTGCACACAACATGCAGCATGGTGAGTCGAAGTAAGTCACTTAAATTAAGGAATGATGCAGTACGCAATGAGCTGAGTGTTCATAAAATAATATAAAGAACCTCTTAAGTGTTCGATGGACGCGAATCAGAGAAGATGATTTCTAACCCTGACTTCAAACATTGAATACGCTTTCTTGCTCATTTTGAGCTTATGACAAGGAACGGTGTAGCAATTTTACGTTTGTAATATAATTAAAAGAAATGTCTTCTCTATACCAGGGTTTGATAACACAACGGGTAAGAGAAGCAGGAATTAGCAGAATTGGGACGGGGGCGCTATGACATCTTAGGAGTTGAGTCAATCAACGCCAGACTCTCTATAAGCAGTCAATTTTCATTAATTTTTCTTCGCAGCAATTGACAACAAAGAAAACTGAAGTTATTCATTCCAACCACAGATCAAATGTCAACAATAAACTTTGAAGGGTGCTCGGCTCTCTAGAGGTTAGAGCATGATGCCGAATGTTAATTTTTTTCGAAAATATTTTTTCTACCTAACCCAGAAAGCAAAGAACGTAATGGGGGACCCACGAGAAACTTAGCATATAAAAGTGACGTCATCAATGAAGTCAACATTGACGAATGGTAAGGCTGGCGAGCCTAGAGTATTTTCATTAATTTCACTAGAAAATTGTCGCCAATTGCGAATTTCATCCCTTAAGCACATAAATAAATGAAGAAAACACATACTAATTGAACAATTACCTATAGAAAACTGTAGTGGAGGCTGGTGGAAACTTTCACAGCACCAGGGGCCAGATCTAGGCCGTTATGGCGGCCTGCTTTAACGACTACTTTGAAATGAAACCTCATTTACACTTCATATGCAGTTCACAGTGCTCGTCACTAAACATATTTAAACATATCATCGTATTTTTCGACTTAGTTCATTCAATTTCCCGCTCCAGACTGGCCAGCTACTTGAGCTACACCCCATACATAAAACGCATCAAAACGGTTGTCGTCAAGTACAGAAGCTTTGAGCAATTACTGTTTCTATGGTTTCTTTCGCATCAAGAATATAACACTGCTTATTTATTTGGCTAGGAGTAAGTACCCAACCTACGAAGGCCTGAGGTCTGACACTCAAATACTTCGACAGGTCGGTGTTAGTGCATTCACACCACAAGCGCTCACGAATAAGGTTTATTTTAGCCCCATTGAGTCCTCCCGTTACACCCTTTGCTTCCTCGCCTTGCCCGTAACTGGAGGCTATTCTACCCTTCCCTAGGCCTTACAGAACCAAGTCACCTAATAACTTCAGATCTCGTTGAAGAATTTTCTTACCACTGGTGCTAAGGTGAATATTCCGTGTTACTTGTACTGCATTGTTTGTGCCACTAATTTTTTTTTTCTTAAATAACAGTGACAGACAGGGGATTACGTTTCATAAGTGATTTTCTACTGTTTTTCATCATCTATGAAACTATTGAGTGACGTACTGATATGTCCATCATTTGGCTATTTAGAAATACGGCAGTTAATTACTCATCGTGATTCATATTTACAAGAAATAGGTCGACCTTCAAAAATAATAAAACGACAAAAATTCTAGAGATTTGAGTTGCCACTTCGACAAACAAGTTCATAAGACTGAATTGGCATATTAGAATAGGACATCGCTAGATTGGTTACTAGACTCAAAACTTTATAGTGAGAAGACATATATACGGTAGGTAAAGAGAGGCACATCGAACGTTTTTCTTACGCAAAATGTCACTTCGTATACAGGGAGAAATTAAAAACGTACCACACAACATGTCCCGCAAGACCTGAACCAGTTAACGAGATGGTTCCCAGGCACTGCGTAACAGTCAACGATGACACAGGCTCCAATCGGCAAAAAAAAAATCTTACCAGCCTTGACCTGCTCTCAAAAAACTAAACAAATAACTAGGGATTATTTTTCAATATGCGTCGCGGCCTTGCTACAGCGGTAAAAGGAGTTCCCACGGTTAAAAGAAAGTCTCGCGTGTTTTCAAAAACAAAAATGCTGATTTGTGAGCTCATCTCGAGACAGCGCTGTTGCGAAACGCATGTCTGCCATGATTATTGCAATCTACTGCGTTCGTAAACATTTCGCTTGTTGCATGTAAGTCATTCTTTTTCAACTGGATCGTAATAACACGCTCACGAATCTCAATTATATTGTTTGTGAATTGTAAGTATCGTTAGAAAAGAGTTTATTTGAGCGTGGTCGTGCGGAGAAAAAGTATTTCAATTCACATCAACTGAAATTGGCGCACCAAACCAACTTTTTAATGATGCCATGAGCGTAGAATATCATAGCGTTAAGTTCACTATATTTGTCTTCTGCAGGATTATAATCACTATCAGTGGACATTGTTAATCTCATGTCTTACAGCTACGGTAATATTCAAACAGTAAATCAAGCAAAATTTAAGTAGTGCAAAATATTGAGTCATATATAAGAACTTCATAGCTCTCCTTCATACACAGATTTGGCGGTCATTTAACTCTCGAAACAATTTCAAACGGGGCGTAAAGACTGTCTCGATGAAAGCAATTGCGGCGAACCAATAAATTGCTGAGGGACAAATGTCGACAGTTGTTGTCTTATTAATTGGCGTGAAGACAATAAATTGCGCGCCGATCATCATGGAAGGACACTAAAGAGACCGCGGCAGCGAAGCGCGTCATCGGCGAGACAATTGTTAGTTGGGAAAATGTTAATGAATATCAATGGAAAAGACAACTGTCCGCAGCATTTTCCGCCTGATCGCAGTTTGTTTGGCGAGCAAATTTAAACGAACCTCTATCGCCTGCGTAACTGTCAAACGTATCTTTTTCCCATATAAAATTGTGTTTAGCAAACGTAAACCGAATTATATGTAATCGATAGGCCGCCTGCATTGCATGAATTTCTACCAAACGGGAATAGCTGATATACTGTATGTATAAAGAAAGAAAGGAATATTAATCAACGGGTCAAGCTGCCAAGCATCTTTGTAGCAGAAAACAAAATTATTCTTGCCAATATCTAAACGAACATTAAATCTGCAAGGCAACTGTGCAGCTCGTCCTCATAAGTTTATTACACAAATAAACAGGTATGCAAAAAATTTACCTACGATAATGAATACAGAGTTCCGTCTTTTTTTATGCTTACCTAATCAATCTGGCCAACAGCGAATCAAAAAGGTTTTTCCAAGCCTTCTCCTTGCACTCACATAAATTTCGGAAGAAATTGGTTTCTTATCAAATACAGACTCTATAGAAATGCGATAGACAAACGTTAATGGCCAAAGACTGTCACGCGAGTCTTTTTTACTATAGGTATACGTAAGCAATTAACAAATATAAGTGATAGAATCGCCGAAACCTGAAATTTAAATCACTAATCACGCCTTCTCCACCGTCTGAGAATATCCGTCGAATTGCTTACGTCATCGACGAGGAAAAATTTTTTAAATATTGCATTAATTTTATTTACTGGCTCATGCAAGGCGTGTTAATTAACTTCAGTCTATAAAATTATTACCTCCACCAGGGAGGTTATGTTTCTCAATAATATAACGAAGAAACAAATCACAGTAATATTAATTGATACTAGTGAAATATCCGTGGCTGCACGGCGGAGCTTGAAATCTTTTACAAGAAACTCGGCAAGCAGTTCCGCACTGGCACTCAAGAGTGCCGTAATTTCGAGCAGCACGATTCTAACCTCTCACCGAACAATTACAGCAGCAAAGACTAATGAAATGTTCGTAACGGCGCTTGACGTAACCCATGAGCCTAAAGAACATGCAGAGTCTTGCTGAAACTGGGAATTTCGCTCGGTATAGGTCGTTTGCCTCCACACCAACTTCATGCGCACCGTAATGCCGGGTCCACTTTATGCCTTCCCATGCACAACTTGATGCGAGGATGTTGAGCCTGCACGTCGCTTATGCTGCCGTATCTATGATACAGACTTTAAATATGTATCGGAACGACGTGCAAACTGCTCATCCTTGCATTCAGTTACGAAAGCGAGTGCATACTGTGTCCCCGACATAAGGAGCAACGACTACAGGAATTCCTCGTTGTGAGTCATCCTATTTTAGGCACTTTTTCTTTCGGTTCAAAACTATAAATTTCAGGTCTCCAATGTACAGTATAGGATCTTGATTCACGAGTACAAAATAAAGAACGCATGAAATTAGAGATTTCTAATTTTTACCCCCATCACCCCGCCCCAAGAAAAAATGCGTAAAATGAGATGAACTAAGTGATGATTTCCTGTATTACTACACAAATTAAGATTTTTCTGTTTAATATTCGTATTAGAGACCCACTTAAATTCTGGCAATACCATTCATTAATACGACGCATTATCAAATTTTTCAGTGTCAGCCATGGTTTTAACGCTTGGTTCTAAATTCTAACTCCATTCGATTCTCGGAAGGGCATAGAGCTCCACCTGAAGTTCGTTTGAAGAAGATTATTATTATACTAGTGGACCCGTGCGTTATAAAATTCCCGTAATAATCGATATGTTTGCCTAATACCTATAGGCCGGTGTGGAATCTTCTCTGACTAACTTTTTCACTTTCTTCATGGGTCCTTTGTCGTGCTCTCGTCCTTAGATCTTCTATATCGATAGGCAGAAGTAAAATCTTGAGTAAAACTCGCCAATGAACTTGAATGCAACGCCAGTCAGGTTAGCTTATATACAATGTTGGCGCTCCGTAGCAATGATACCGTTGATACCGTCTTTCCAACTCAAATATCTGCTTTATTCATTCATTCACTCATTTGAAGTTCCGAAAATTTTTGCCTTTGAAGAGAAAATTGCTTCGCCAAATAAGAAAAACAGTAGGCTCGAAGAAATAGTTGTAAATTGCCCGTGAAAATTCGTCACTTCCAGAGCGCTTCGTTGACCATCTGCCGAATTTATACGTCGTGACCTGAGAGAAAAAAGTAATAAAATCGGACTCCGAAGCTGCATGCATGTTGTTCCGATTTCAAGAAGTGTTTCAACCGAGAAGTGTCTTCAGATAAAGGGATAAGGATCAGCCTTCACCATCACCATTAACCGCGCTAAGAGAAGCTTAAATCGATCACCATGAAAACGCAACTTGGCTATTATATTTGCAACCCGGTCTGTTTTTCGCCTATCTATTTCGTTAAGAGCGTGACATCAAAGATAGCTAAATATAAATATATAAACAAATAAACACACGACGGTGTTTATTATATAGTTTGATTTGGTATATTGTTTAACTTCCGTAACCGCAATTCAGGCGCTTCAACAGAGAAACTACTTGTGCAGTATTCAAATACCGCATATTAGGTTGGCGTGGTGGCCACGTGCGCTACTACAGGCAGGGAAACAAGGCGCAAAGTATAGTAGGAGACACTCAAGAGGTCGGCCCCTTTTGTGTCCTTCCACACGAGAGAGACTATCGATGTCCCGCGTACCAGGTCGGCTATCTCGATCGACAGCCCACCTCACGGGACGGAAAGAGGAAAGTAGAGAACCTACAAAACTTTACAAAAACTAACCTCGTCAGCAGGAACTGCGGCAAACTGCAACATCCCCTGCGGATAAGGCACTCGGGAACCTTGGGTGCGTGATGTCCAAAAATATTGTGACAGGTATAGGGCCCGCCAGAATATACCCCTGAGGGCTCGTTTGAAGATCAAAGCATATACCGGTAAGTACGTTAGTAAACTAACAAACTGCATACGTTGACAAGGGAATCTCCAAATTTAACTCAAACCTTTCCTTGGGTACACATCGAATACGAGTTAAAATACACCCCTAAATCCTATGAAATCGCTAATACAACTGCCATAATAGCACAGTACACTGTAATTACAGACATTCAGTAAAGACAGTGTTTCACATAATTGCTGCATTCAGCACGAGTAGAAAGTGACAAGATAGCTTATAAATTTGCTAAAACGATGTAACAGAAGCAAGTAAATTGTTAAGAATGCATCTACAAGCTCAGGACAACTAGAATATTCAGGCGCAAAAAAACGCTCAGACGCTTTTCGAACTGATGGTAGCTATACCCAAACCTACGATTCTTACATCGATGACACGCCAGGGCAGTGCAGCAAATGTATTACAAGCAGATCGAGCGACTGCAGCGCCAGTCATGAGCGTAGTTAGCACATATTTCATCGGCCGGCCACCATCCAATTTTCTATCAGAGATCATCGACGCGGAAAGTTGCTGGCTCATCCCCACATGGTGAAGTCCGTCAACACGAAGAAGGCAAGTATAACTGGTGGAAGGGCAAATTTGATGTATTTTTTATTGATCACATTGGAACCAAATAAATACGAGATGAGACAAGGAAGCTAACACGCAGATTTAAAATTGATTTTTTTAGCTTTAGCCGAAAGGCTTAGCTCTGAATATTAAGCTCCGTAAACATGGAGAAAGCAAGTATAACTAACTCTCGGCAGCGTAAAAATCTATGTGCTTTGCCTTGCATTTCGGAGCCAGATGAGATAAGAAAATAGAATTGGAATAAAAGGACTTTATTTCCTTGAAGCAGAGACGCGACGATCATCCATGCATGTTGAAGTCCAACCACACGGAAAGAGCGGAAACAAGTTTGTGGCAGTGCAAATTTGACATAGGCTATATTTTTAGCACTGGGGAGAAAGTGTCAGATAAAATTTGAGTTAAATAAAACTCAGTTTTCATGAAGTTGAGACGCAAAAGTCATTCGTGATTGTACATTCCTGTAAACGAGGCAAAGTTACAATGTATGATGCTATCAACGGAACTTCAATGACAGCACTGTGCAACCTACCACTGTGGAAGCGAAAGCTAAACCATGAAAAGAGAAGGTTAAATTAGGAGTTTGTTTGTTAGGGATAGAGACTGCAGTTACAAGCACCAAGGCTAGCCGAGAGGCAATTTTTTTTCTGAACCTTACAGCAAGTATAGTTAGATTCACTCTTGCGTGCGTGTCGCAGTCGTTCAACACAGCGATAAAAGGTAAGGTTGCTGTAGTGGGAACGGATGCATGCACTTGGATGGTACTAGAAGTCAAACGCGTGAGGAATGAGACGAGGAAATGAAGTCTCAGAGATAGTCCATACAATAATCAATCGTACAATACAGAGCTACTTATATTTTCTTTGCGTCACAGCAATGTTTGAAATACCAAATACGATTATAGGCCATAGATGGCCTCTCTAATGATAAAGAGAGTAACGTCGTACCGACGATCACACCATATCGTCCCCTGCAGACATCCGCGTTATAGGGAGGTTGGCTTTGCACTTCCGCAGTGCAGATAAGAGAGATACTGCGCGGCTGACCGGAGCACAGGTTAGGTTTCCGCGTCCTGAGATCCGCGACCTTGTCCTTGTGGAGCTACGCGGACGAACCTCTGCAAGGTGCTGAGGGTGCTGCGGTGCTGCGGGTTATGAAAGTGTTACATGTGTTGACGGAGCTGAGGGTGCAAACGGTGCTGAGTATCGTGCTGGTACTGACAGTGCTGACTGGGGTGTGGGCGCGGACTGTGAAGGAGGGAGGGGTGTGCTGACTGTGCTACACCGAGATGAAGAAAATAAATCTAAATCGTGCTACAATAAACATGGAACCGCGAGAAGGAGGTAGCCAAAATCAAAAGATTATAGACATACATCCAATATCTATAGGAACAGCACCGGATTACATTCAATGCTCGCCAAAAATGTTTGGAATGAGTAGGTAACATCAATACAGCGCCGCGACAAGCAGAACTGATTTTCGTCATGAAAGAAGCCTCGGCAACATTGAAACCTGCAAGTATGGGTACACTTTACGAGAGTTAGAGTCGTAGCTGCATCACGGTACCCGATTGTGTACAGCGATGATCATAATTGTGCCACGATACTAGAAACTGCATCATGACAGTCAGGACTCTAGTCAGATAACTAGAATTGCATCATGATACCAGGAGCGCTATCATGACAGCAAAATGCACGGTAACATCCAACGCTAGAAAAACAACATCGTGACTCTAAACACGTGGGATGGAATGAATCACGTCACCTGGACCTCGTCTGAAGACACTCATGGTAACTCATAGTAAGATAATTGTACTATGACAGAAAACCTTACTAGTATTGCGATGCCCGAAATGTCATCCAGATAACAAGCATCACATCACCATAGCGGGAATTATTATTTCACGACGGTCAAAATTTCATCACGATAGGCGGAATGACTGCGCGATAGTTGGCATTGCACCACGATAGGGAGACCAGACAATCCACGCACGAGAGAGAAGGCCTTGGAGGCAGTAGGAACACTACGTGAGGCGAGATCTGAATCAGAGCGTAAACTGACCATAAGCTAGCTCGTTTGGACCTCAACTTGGTTATTCTTTATTTAGAACTTTGAATTTTATATTTACCTCCGCCAAGGAGATTATATTTCTCCCGTGTTTGTCTGGCTGTTTGTCTCTTTGTCTGTTTGCCTGATTTTGTTTGTCTGCCACAAAGATAACTCCAATAGTTATGGACGGATCTTTACGAAATTTACAGGAATTGTTAGGCATGGTAGGAGTAACAGTTGATTAACTTTTGCTGAAGATGCTTTCAACCGTTTTCGTGTTTGTTTGTTTGTTTGCCTCTTTTTTTTAATACCATAACTCAAAAAGGTATGAAGAATTTTTATCAAATTACATGAGTTGTTAAGTATGTATATTACAAAGAGTAAATGATTTGTTTGTTCGTTTGGTTGTCTCTATGTTTGATTTTATGTTTGTTAGCAAAATAACTCAGAAAGTTATGAACGGATCTCTATGAAGTTTACAGAGATCGTTAGAAAAGTTGAAAGAAATAAACAATCAAAGTTTAGTGATGATCGGTCTGTCTACTTGTGCGTTTGACTAATGTTTGTCAGAATGTGTGTGTTAGCAATATAATTCGAAAAATTATGAATGGATTTTCAAGAAGTTTACAGAATCTGTTATTACTGTCAAAAGGCACAGATGAACAGATTTTAGTGTTGATACAAGAAAATCACAGTTACAGAACCAATTTAAATCTTTCATTGCCGTTGTTTGCTTGGAGAAGCTATGCACTCTCAGAGTACTCTACTTTTTGCTTTTTATTTAGACTTCATATTTTTCCCATACGACCTACTGTTCCGCCGCGTGAGAATCTTTCGCATATAAAATATTAACGTTGTGCAATACACCTACAAGAATTCTTTCGCTAAAATAGGAACGTTTTCTTCGCTGTCAATAAACAAATATAACAACAGTTGTTTTAAGTAGGTGATATAATCACCTCAGTAACCACACATCGACGCTTCCACTACACTTAACGGAAAACCCTCGATTAACGGAAACTCATAAAGTTAAACTTTGGGAAAACCGGGCACACGTTCAATTCAGACGACAAGTCTGGGAGCTTACAGAGCGGGCCGGTGATGATATGTTCATTCTTCGGGTAAACCGACCGCTGGTGTGAACGTTTCCCCCAACAAACCACTAGCCGAGGGAGACACATAAACTCAACTTTTGAAGCACCTCTACTCGACCGTTAATTGTGACGCCTTGGTGCGGCTGCAAATATCTCAAAATAGCACTGGTATCATCGCTGCAAACATACGATTTGGTGCAAGTTGATCGTCACTCGCGACGTGGTCGTCTCTCGAAAGTACAGAAAAAATGTCCGTTTCTGCTGATTTGTCCGTGGTGCAAACCGCCTCTCAGTTGGTGTATAAGGTGCCATTCTGACTATCTAGGTGCCATTCCGACTTCATAGGTACCATTCCGACTATATCGGTGCCATCCCGACTATATATATATATATATATATAGGTACCATTCCGCCTATATAGGTACCATCCCAACTATACAGGTACCATTCCGACTATAGGTACCATTCCGACTATAGGTGCCATTCCGACTACGCTTCACGATTTACCCGCCGCCAGGTATCTACTCTTCTTCCCCTCCGATTAGTTTGGCTTACTGATGGCTTACGACGTGCATTAAAAAATTAAATCCATCACAATGACGGACATTTTCAGGTTGCACTTTCATGCGATAAAACGAACGATAAAAAAATAGTTAACGAGCATGAGGAACAAGAAAAAATTGATTACCAGTTAAATATACTTTTGGTATCAGAGATGCGCCGCTCGACACCATAAACCATCTGTCGGAAGGAGCAGTGCGTCATGCACATGCGTGACGTTGTCCCACATAACGCTGCCGACATCTGCAGCAGTTCTAATTCGGCGGATTGTCTCTCAGTAGGACAACAAAAGTATAAAGAACAACCGAGTTGACCTAGCCATCGTTTGTGCAACGCGACGTAACGAGCAGCGACCGCAAAAATGCCACCAAAACCGACGCAGCTTCGCAAAATATTTTCGTTAAAGTTAACATTATTAACAAGCGCGTCCATTAACCTAAATAGCCTCGGTCAGTAATGCAGACTTGTATGCATTGCCGAAGCCATGTGGTCTGCAGCGACAAAAGCGTATACGCGCGTGACCATCCGTCACCGGTGGTACAAAAATAAACGGATATTTTACGTTAGCAGAAACGGCGAGAAATAACTGTCCATGTCAAGCAATATTATAAAGACCCGTGTGTATTATCTGTATATTAATCTGCTTATAGTCTTATGTATTTATATGTCGATTACCTGTCAAGCTTGAAGGATTCCAGGACTGCAGTGCGCTGAAATCGAAATTTTTGAAGTGAGTGGCAGACGCAGTTCTTTATAGCCACTCTAACGGCATGAGGGATATGAATGAGGCGCAAGTTCTCTACCAGAATTCTAGGCCACCCCAGGAGATCAAGCCGTAAATCAGTTGTAGGCCAGTTTAAAGTTAGATATACATTGCATTTCAGCTGCAAGTTCTGTCAGAATGGAAATATTGTAAGGCTTTACCGAGAAGGAAGTAAGAGGCAGCGCGCCCACGCTCTGATTTCCTGATATTTGGAATGCAATAGAATAGCGACTGCGACATGGTTGTACCAATATACTTATGTAAATGCCACGGTGAAAATTTTACCGCTTTTTGTATTGGACGAAGGAGATTCCATTCACAGTTGTAATTCTTTAGTAGATTTTTTGGTAGAAAAGCTGAAACTTCAAGATCTACTGGATCGTCCGATTCATGTCACAAGGAAAACAGGCCTTCGTATGAAACGATGCCGATCAATAAGCTTAAATCTAAGGTTTTTCGGGAGATCTTTGGAGGCATCCTCTAAATTTATTAAAAATTTGAGAATAGAAGAAACCTTTAAAAAATAACTAATTATGAAAATCTGAAACAAACAGTATCTAAAGTATGAATCTATGCGCATCTAAATAGGAACAACTGCTGTTTTAACTCGTAATAACTGGACATTATAAAACTAAAGCAAATCACGGATATCGCTGGTTCTTTACCAGATGAAACAATTCTTTCGACTCCGCATAAAACCAAAAAATTACTCAAATTGTCTTTTCAGACAAGGAACTTTTCAGCACCCTTCGTACACTCCCGACACAACAATGAATTACTATAAAAAAGAACCAGTTGAGTTCTGGGTCCCGCAGCACTCGGACGCGACGTGTTTGCAGTAATGACGCGCCCCCGTCTCGGGCTGTCATTGCACACTGGCGAGATGACTGGCAATTTTTCGCAGTCGAAAAATGCGATGACAAGTTGTAGTGAACCTTTGAAGGGTGGGCGAAACAAGCTCGCCGCTACTTAATATCTTTTCTGAAATTGCATAGTCTTACTATATTGCACTAGGTAGCAGTTCGATGCGGAGTGCAAGAGTTCGGCAAGTGCATCAGCACGAGAAGAATCTATAACAAGGAATAGATGCGATTATACGTTCGTCGTGGAAGAAACGTAGAGTAGATCTGTTTTCAACAAAGTTTCAACCAGGGGTTACGAAATCGAAATGGGCCTCCTGAGGTGCATTATGGGTGCATGGAATCGGAGTCGCACGAGGGCTGGGGCACAAGAGTCGGAATCAATAGAAAAAAATATAAAAATAAAAATAAAATTGCACCATAGTCGATATGTAAAGAAATCAGAGCTAGACCTTTCTGTTCCTCAACGCTCCACAAACCCAGATTTCTAATAATAAAAATAATTTGTGTACAGTAATGCCCATTCAAAAAGATAGAAAATTGGCAGTGTTGCTGCTGTCGTGATAGCTCTTATCGGGGAATGAAGCTCTATTTTCTATAATTTTCCAAATAAATATAATTCGGTTTTATCACAACGAAGCAATTTTATATATACAGCAAGTTCATCACGTTTCCAAACGTTTCAAGAAGAAATCGCAATTATACCAACTAGCTGGACCCGTGAAAATTTTCACGGTTTACCAACTTTATTTAGAGTGTTTGGAAAATTTCCTTCTACCGGTATGCTTGTTGTTGGATTTTAATGTAATTAGTTGCACATCTAATTTAATCGTGTTTATTTTTGCAAATCGG
>LQNS02007215.1:14671785-14685466 GCA_001587735.2 Parhyale hawaiensis
GAACTGCATTCATTTCCAATAACGCATAAACAATTAAAAAGACCTGGCCTGTGGCCGAGAGATAAGTCATCAGCCGTAGCACAGATACGCCAGCTTCTCGAACTGAATAAAGCTCGAATTTCATTCTATCTTTTAATGATGAAGAGCGTGACACAAAAGGTAGGTAGGTAGGTAGGTACTAGCGTATTAATATATAGATTCGCAGAAAAAAAAATATACGAGCAGTAAGTGCATTTCTCCGTGCAGTTTTAACGTATGTGTACGTTGTCCTTACAACCATGACAGTCAAAAAGCATAGGCTGCTTCAGTGCCACAGCTCGCGCCCTCCAGTAGCCAATATAATAGCCTTCTATGAGAAATGATGATAGAGACGCAGGCTATATGCACGGCACTGGATGATGCATGAGGAAAGTACGGTCATTGGCACTTTGAAAACAAGCTGTCGCGCCTGCGCAGAACTGCCAAAGGCTCTGGGTTCCGTTCCATCCATGCGGACCTGTTAGATGGGAGCACAGGTTCCAGCGTCATTAGCGCGTCAGGGTTAAAAACCGAAAGGCTGATATTTATGATGAAACTTGCAAAGAGGCACTTCTACTGGAACTTGAACTTGTAAATAGGCAAAATCAATAGCAGTTGATATATATAAGCTCACTGATACCTTTTAATTATAGTTTTAAAATAAGACAAAAATGCAGCCTGCAAGGCTACAGTTCAAAAGATTTGTAAGCAGGCGAGATCAAAAGCAGCTGGAAAAAACATAAGATATTACTGTTATTACTGAACTACGTTCTCCATACGAGATTAGTGCCGAAATCGTTCAAAATGAAAGGCTAAAATCGCAAGATTTGCCAACAGGAAATATAAAAAGCAGTTTCCACAAAAGACACTAATATAAGGCAATACTGAGTCAAAATCTCAAAACAAGGTTAGGTATTGTCGTAATAGCTCGCAATAAAAAACAAGTCCAAGAAATATGCGAGGAACATCACAAAAACTTAAAGGTGAACAGTCAACATAAAGAGCAGTTTCCGATAAGACTTTAGAAATAAAAGCATTCAAAGGGGATCCCCCGTCTCAAAAAAAAATAATAAAAAATAGTGGAATATCAATACAGACAGAAACTTGATAAAATTGTACAGAAAAGTAAATATTGTCTTCAGGGGGCATTATTTCAAATATTGAAGGAAACGAATAGAAGCACAATTAGAAATTTTGTTACCCACGACGCGTTTCGCCGTACCTCGGTTCATCAGGTGGGAGGGTGGAAGATTGTCAAATCTGAAGACGTTGACATTTTCTGAAATTTCAGAAAATCTTAACGTCTTCAGATTCGACCATCTTCACCCCTCCCACCTGATCGATGAGCCGAGGTACGGCGAAACGCGTCGTGGGTAACAAAATTTCTAATTGTGCTTCTATTAATTTCCTTCAATATTTAAAAGTAAATATATACATAAACAAAAGCAAGTTCAAGTAAACAGACGGAATAAAAGTTTAAAAAAGCAAAGTACTCAACATGGACAATAAATAGTAGTGAAAGTTGAGAAAAGCAAGAATTTAAAGTGGACGAATGGACCGGCTGGCTTTCATTACGATACTATCTTACGGGCAAATTAAGAAAGCGATTGGTTCAAATGGAGCAAAGTGGAAGGAGTTGATGTACTTACGCCGACTCAAGCAACGCTTCCGAACAATTTTCGCCACTAAGTACATAACGATCAGATGATTACAGCCTTAAGTTTTTCTACGGGACAATTTAGGTGATTCAGGCAACAGATGTTAGAGGAGCTGGTGCGCTTTTCTCGCTTTCCTTTCCTAGCACACAGAGCAGAGTGTGTCAGCTGACTGTCACTTCACACACAGAGCAGAGTGTGTCAGCTGACTGTCACTTCACACACAGAGCAGAGTGTGTCAGCTGACTGTCACTTCACACACAGAGCAGAGTGTGTCAGCTGACTGTCACTNAAGCAATGCTGCTGAACAATTTTCGCCACTAAGTACATAACGATCAGATGATTACAGCCTTAAGTTTTTCTACGGGACAATTTAGGTGATTCAGGCAACAGATGTTAGAGGAGCTGGTGCGCTTTTCTCGCTTTCCTTTCCTAACACACAGAGCTGAGTGTGTCAGCTGACTGTCGCTTCAGCAATTGGCCTTTAATTTGCAGCCGTATTTGTGAGAAACAATCGAGTCATGCGCACCCGGTTGACTTTCATTATGCAAACCCTAGCTATATCACCGAGTGTCAAGTTTTCTTCAACTTTGAAAGAGTGTTCTTAAGTTCGATTAAGGTAGTAGGTAGTCTACTATTCAGCTTGACATCAATCAGTTGCACATAACAGGTAAAAATGGCAGGTATGACCTGGTCAATTTCGTACTGCACCCGAAGCAACAGATGGATGAGAATAGTGAATAGAAAAATATACAGTTCGATATTACAAATCAATCCCCAAAAATTGCAAGTAGACTGAGTGTAAAAACTCCCTAATAAACTCGACCATTTTTCTTGCGCAAAATAGCTATGTACATTTCAAGTCGGCCATAAACTTCATTTACACCAGATTATCAATATCTACTCTTGTTTCCAAGCCCTCTATACAAACAGGGGCGGAAGTTTCCGTATCTCTGTCCATGCTTTTAATTTTCAACTTAGATAACTGTAAACCTCACGGCAACTGATACACGACAGTCCCGTTCATGTTTGCAGGGATGCGAAACCTTAGCTCTCACTAAATTTTAACTTCATCTGAAAGTTGGTTTCACAAATTTGTCCAGCTTCGCCGAAATGTTCTTTCGTCACGATCATAGCCAGAGGAAAAGAACGAGACAAGAATCGTGGGTTGTGGGAGTGAGAGCTCTGTGGAACGAGGGTAACCGCTGTGCACTGTTTCTCCTAATATTAAGAGCACGATCATAGTCAGAGGAGAAGAACGAGACAAGAATCGTGGGTTGTGGGAGTGAGAGCTATGTAGAACGAGGGTAACCGCTATGTAGTGTTTCCTAATATTAAGTGCAGTAATAGGAATGCTAGGCACNAGGGTAACCGCTGTGCACTGTGTCTCCTAATATTAAGAGCACGATCATAGTCAGAGGAGAAGAACGAGACAAGAATCGTGGGTTGTGGGAGTGAGAGCTATGTAGAACGAGGGTAACCGCTATGTAGTGTTTCCTAATATTAAGAGGAGTAATAGGAATGCTAAACACGAGTTTGAAAATATGTACCGTGAAATTGGACGGGATAAAAATATCGCCAGCAAATTAATATGCAATTTTACGCGATCTCAAAAATGGACTTCTGCTGTTAATATTTACTATTTGAGAACAGAAGGGTTGAACATCCTGTTCGCATGTTCTATTAATTCGACATACATATAGGCTAAAACATCTATTTCCATCAACAACTGCCACGAAGTGTCATATCCAGTATGAAAAATAGTTACAATTGAAGAGAATAAAGATTTTTAAAGCTGTCCGGATAATTCCTTCATCTTAGTGTCTCAAGAAAATACGTCGTCGGGCATTTTCCGGACCTTCTTTGCACCGCGCAACTCGAGAAGCGAAATTTGGGCGGAAGCTGCTGATACGGACACGGACCAACCGCCCTTTATGGTCCACGAGAAATGTTTTGCTCCCGCGGGCTGCTTTTTGTAGACTGCATTACGGCAGCTTAAAGGAGTGAGAATCCTTTGCAATTAAAGGCGATAAATAACACTAAGATAGCAGGAAATAATGAAAGTTAAACTAAATGAGAAGTCTGCGACTGGAGAAACGGGGTAGATAACACTGAGACTGCTGGAAGATAATGAAAGTGAAACTAAACGAGAAGTCTGTGAATAGGAAACTGTGATAAATAACACAGATATTGGAGGATATACTGAAATTTAAAGTGAAGGAGAAGTATGTCACTGAAGAAATGAGATAAATAACACTGAGAGAGCTTGTTAGAAGATATTAAAAGCTAAGCTAAACGAGACGTTTGTGACTAGGAAAATGTGATAACAAACACTGAGGTAGTAAGAAATCATAAAAGTTAAGTTAGATCAGAATTATGACTGGGACAAAGTCATAAGAAACAACGCGGCATCAGGAAAATGATAAACGTTAAGTTCAACGCAAAAGTTGTTATGAAGGGGAAAACTGATAGTTAACACTGAGGTAGAAGGGAAAGAATTAGACTCAAACTAAACGGTGCATTTTGAATGAGCCATAGTTACAAATGAAACTTTGAGGTAGGCTTATAACGAGGAAATAAAGAAAGTTCACATAAACGCATTTATAATAGGGAAAAGTTATAAATAATGCTCGGGTAAAGGGACGATTGTAAAAAAATTTTTTCATAAAATTTAGTAGTAGGGCAACAATGAACGTTAACGTAAGCAGGAAATTAACGACAGCTGTAGAGCAGTAAGTACTCAAAGTCAGCTGGTAAACAGTAACAGCTTAACCGAACACGAAGCTTATTACCGCAAAATATATAAATGAACATACGTAAATGCAGGAGAAAAAATACATTATGATTCTGTAGTTTACGACTTGGGGAAAGTGGTACAAAACGCTGCATGGGACGCTATGAATGACACTGTATATCTTTAAAAAGTAGCAAGAAACAACTGAAAAAATTAAATGAAGTTAATAAATAAACAGGAGCATAACAGCGATCTTCTAGGTAAATACCACTAACAAGAGTTCTTTGAGCCGCCACGGGTGCATCAGTGTCACGAAAAAGGGGTTGCCGCTATTAATTGTGTGCGGACAATTGAGACTTATATATAATATGTGTGCATACATAATTAGATCAAGCATCAATTTCAGCGCATCCGCAGTTGACTTAATCTATTCTTAACTACCTAATGTAACTATATCTGCCTCGCCCTTAAAACGTACCTTTCGTATTTTTTTTTTAAATGCGATATTCAGGAAACCAGACCTTGCGCGCATAAATTGACTATAATATTTGGAATCGTTATTTAATAACCTGACTTTTTGAATCCAAGCTAGCCTGACGCGATTCATAGCGGGGCAGGTACCCTAACCTAGTCTAACCTAATATTTTACTCTCAGATTGGCCCTCATATTACCTATACCAGGAGCTACAAGGGCATCTGCGAACCAAAAGGCCAAATTGAATGAGGAGATAAATAAATTAAAATCTATAACTAATAATGAAAATCGGCACCAGAATTTCGGCAATGTGAAAGTAAAAACTGCATAGTGAAAAAGTTCAGCGTCCAATGAGGGCACAGGAGGAGAGTTGATACCTACCGAGGAGTCTTCTACAGAAGATTGGTTGCATACAAAGATGAAGAAGCGATATTTTTCAAAGCGAGTGGACAATATGGATTTCACCTGGTGCTACAATGGTGTTAGAATGGGAGCGAGATATGGACGCCACTTCTCATGAATAGGAGAGCCTGCAGCGCGTGTGATGCATGGTGCATTGTCTGCCGAGGGCTTTGTGGTATTCTTCCGATAATTTTTCTAAGCTACATTCCCTACAGGCCATAAATTTAGGCCGGCAATGAAGACTGAACAAACCCAATTAGCTCACTTCAAGCGGTTTCCACACGTGTGATGCAAGCAGTTCAACGCACAGTAATAAACTAAACTTTAATAAACAGTATCGGTACTGTTGGTTTGTATCTCCCTATGGTATTAACAGTTCTTTGATTCGTATAAATAACCGCGTTGTTTCATTCTCCGAAAACAAAGATGGTATCCCTATATGGAACGCTCAGTCCAAAACTGTATTACTCCCATTTTAAGATGTGTTTTGGTTAATAGAAAGATGATGTTTTATGGCTATAAAAAACTTTTTCATGATAGTGTATAATGTGCTTTTGTTAGAGCAGTGTTTCACTGGGCAAAGCGATTAAAATAACAACCAAGAGATTAAATTCTATTATACCTATCTTATTATTACAGAGATGCTCTATGACTGCGAATCGCCGATATATACAGTATATGTATATGCATAATATAGTTACATACATTTTACTCCCTCAGTTCCGAAATAGTTGTTCCACAACCAAATAGTTCAGTGTGCATTAGCAGTTCGACATCAGCCAAAGTATTTGCAAGGAGATATAATGAGGAGATAAAAGCTTAGATACTAGAAAAGAAAAATAAAACATAAATCACACCCGGTGTCATAAGAAACAAATCTGCATGACGAGTCCAAGTACTCGCTTCTACTGTCGCGACTTTTGAGACTCGTACAGCGCTATTCGAAACAACAATGAACTGCCACTCTCATAAAATAAAGTATTGCGGACTCGTACGCCGCTATTCGAAACAACAATGAACTGCCACTCTCATAAAATAAAGTATTGCGGACCACAAACATTAACTGTGAATCATGTTGGTGTTATCTATAGGAAATAAACATAATGAGTATGAGTACTCACCTCCATTGCTGTGAGAAGACGAATATCCGCTGTTGGGGTGCTTGGTGTGCCGCACTGGATAGCCGTTCAAATATCCTTTTAGGACTCCATTCGCATGTCCGTTTAATTTGGGGTGATGTATGCCGTTAGCAAGGCCGTTAGGGTAACTTTTAACGGGAGCCCCGGTAAAAGTGCTCAGGTAACCGTTAGGGTAAGCTCCACCGTACCCATTTACCCCATAAACTGGCAATATTTTCTTTTTGTTCTTTCTTCTGATCTTGCATACCCCGATATAGCAAATGATGACCCAGAGTATGCATATAAACACGATGATGCTGATGCAGATCGTCCATATTATCGCATTAGTGATTTGCATATTGACAATATTTAGTTAAATTCGGCTATTGTTTAATGTCAGGTAAGGTTCTTTAAATTCATTTTCTTCGTAGCTTCTGCATATTTAATTTGTTCTCGTGCATATCAATCAATGTTGCGATTCAATACAATCGCATTCTTGTGCATTGTGGGCTCGGTAGAACATTTTCTTTCCGAAAAACGAAAAATACAACTGTTCAATTATATTAAAATAAGTAAATAATTCACTGAGAAGATGCATTGTCAGCTGTCACTATAGAACACTTCACTGTCAGTAGTAATTCACTGTTAAAGCACACTGTTCACGGTCATTATCACAACACGCGAATAATTTACTGGAAAAGCACGTATGAAGTCATTGCACAAATTTGTACTCTCCACGGCAACAGATGCTACTCAGGAAAAAAAATCTTATGCTAGCTATGCATTAACGGCATTAACACACCGATATATAAAAACTCTTGCGCACAATTAAATACAGAGTTTGTTAAATAAAAAAAATGGCAACTCCAATTTATCACCATTAATGAAGACGGCGTAACTAGAAATTATATTTTATGTACATAGCGCTTACTACGATGCGTCAATAACAAATGCATTAGAAAACCACACAAAGTTAGCTTGATCACCCAGCAAACAGCGCTTCAGCTCAAAACTGGGCAGCTTTTAGTTATTGCTCAAAGTGAATGTACATTAACGGTCTAGATGTAAATGTTCGTGTTGCATAAACATAAGGAAAAATGCACGTATATTTCTTCTAATTGCACGGATGTTAATTCCAAAGTTCAAGATATGAAATTTTACTTTCAAAAGCTATTTAATAAAAATTTATCGTAGATATCTAATACGAATGGTAAATTACCGACAAGTACGCCCATTGCACTACTGTATAGATCGTTTTCACCTATTGAACATAGAGTCCACAGTTTTCTATTTCATAACAACACTGTTTACGAACACACAAATGACACCCTATAGAAACGTAGGTTGTGCGCAAACCGAAAGAATACAATTAAGAGTTCATTTAACTGGATAAGTAGTGCAATTCCAACGCTGTAGCAACAACTTTGATGTCAGAAGTAAATACCAGTTTCACCCAATTCCAGAAATGGCGGTCCTGTGTTCCATGATTGATGAGTGAAGCAGTATACCTTCCACCAGTGCGCAGGTGAACAACAGGATCTGTAAGGAGACAGGTGTGTAGTTAGCGAAAAGTATATAAAACGCATCCAGGTCGGTCAAAACATCGATATTTAAATTAGTATTCCAACACTATATAGATTTGATGTAGGTAACCCGATCAATGTATCAGCATCAAAAATCGTCGTGCAATCTCGTTCATACAACTGCTCATAAACAAAGAAAAATTTGGGTAACAGAAGAGAGAGCACGCTATGTATACTTGCACTGGAAGACTTCATTCACAAGAGCATGAGAAAAACTAGTCAAATTCGGTCAACGCGTCAATCAATGTACGTAAATAAATAATAACAGTAATAAGCTGAATATACATTAAGACCAGCAAGATGCAGAAAGTTTGCTGGAAAACAGCAGGACGTGAAAGTAACAACCAAAGCACCGGAATATTCACTTGCCAAACAAAGCAAGATCAAGAGTTTACTAGGAGCATCAGGGTAACCAAGGCACCCGACTGCCTATTTACTGCCAAAAAGCAAAACGAAAAAAATTAGGTAGAGTCAAGGTAGAACCAAGACACCAGAATATTTGCGTTTCAAACAACATGACCAGGAAAGTTTTCAAGTAGCGTCAATGTAGGATCAAGTCCCCCAGAATATTTGCGTTTCAAACAACATGACCACAGAAAGTTTTCAAGTAGCGTCAAGGTAAACCAAGGCACGTACACTAACAGCGACGCACAAGTTCCAATCTAAAATGAAATCTGTTAAACCCCCGGCAGCAGAGGGCGGCCCGTCGTGGCGAGGCAGCAAGAACCCATTCTCGCGTGACGGATGCGATCGCCCGTGGGTCAGACATGTCAGTTCCCATGGCAGGTCAAAGTCATGAGGTTACGCAGTTATGTTCAGAATTATTTCACAGCATTCATTAGTATTCAAACATATTTTCCTTATAACGAATAATAAAAACGCATTGTAATATAAAACTCATTTTAGTACTAAGTAATAGTCATGCTGTCGAATCCTTGTCATGCTTCATATTGCCATGGGAACTGAAATTCGTCATGAAAGAGGAGCACCTCGTTATTGTTCCATAATACCGCACATACTCGTGATATTCCTTGCTGAAAAGCGTCACAAAGTTTCAGTCTAACATAATGCCTATACATTCGTGAAAAAGGGACGGTGTTTTAGATGTTAGGAAGAAAGCTGATGTTATAGAAGTACCTAATAATCCTATCGTCAAGGCGCGCTTCTGGTACTACAAAGAGGTTTCTGAACTCATTTTCAGAGTGACGAGTAGATGAAAGAGACTAGATAATTTTGATTGCTGCTCCACTCGTAAGAAGTCTGCTACCTCTTTTAGGACCTTCTACTAATCAATCAGGACTTTTTTTATCGTTGGACATTTCAATAATATGCTTTCTGTCCTGCATCACCAGATATAGAGGTACTGCTGATACAAGGAATATACCTAGTACTTCACACTGTAATAAACAGTACACACTCTACGGCACTCTCGCCAGCTGCTCTGATACTTTTCGAAGGTACCGAGTCTCAAAAAATTTATGCGTACCTTTATCGAACTCTTCATATTTAGAAACGAAAATCAAATTTAAATCATACGCGAGTATTTTACTAATGAACACACAATAAGCGTGTATGTTCGACCTGAGACTATTTCACATCACCGTGCGATTCGACTGAGCCCATTTTATCAACATCTGAATTACGCAAAGTAATTCTCATATGAAAAGAAAAATCCTGCTTCGTAGAAACTCTAACCGCTGCACAGTTACGGACGCGCGTTCATAAACACTGAAGCGAAAGATTGCAATTACAGCGAACGTTATCTAGAAAACTGTCCTCCAGCTACCGTAGGTAAAATTAATTGTACTTTCTTCTGAAAACTTTCTGCAGTTTCACTCTGTACCAAATTTGGGAACATTTCCCAACGAAACTGCAACGCCATAGATCGGTCGCTGGTGGACCAGTTGCTTCTGAGTAACATCGGAAGACAAAAGTATTAACTGCGCCAGGCAACAGCAGCGGCAACGTAACATATGTATAATATAATAAATATGTATATTTAAATAATTTATTGTACTGCAGTATCATATAGTGTTATATAATACATTTTAAAATATGTACTGAAACCAGTGAATAAAACAAAAATATGTTGGCAGTGATAGATAGGTAAACTAACATGCATTATTACTATAAAGCTTATATAAGCTTCATCTGGATTTCGCATTTTACTTTTAAATAATTTTGGCCCTATATATACCTACATTAGACATAAGGTAGGATCGATTGGGCACCAAAACTAAGCCTTCGAGGCTCGACTTGGGCGAAATTTCAAGCAGGTGCCGAGGTTTCGACCCCTTGTACATGGTTTCAGACTTTGAAATTTAATCGATTATCCTAAAGACCTCCAAAAACTCATTCTTGTCCCTTTATATGGAACTCTCAGCTGGCTTGACGAAATCCGGTTGTTTCTCACCCGAGCAGCACCGTTCAAAGTAGCAAAGTCCAAGCTTATGTCTAGAGTTTCGTACAGGTCAAGCCTCTAAGACTTAGTTTCAAGCTCAATCGAACGTGATCATAGAGAGCTAAAGTTCGATGATCCTAATTCTGCAACGGAGGAATTTCAAAAAGATAGATGGGCATTCATTCAATCGAGTAACTCTCCTGATAAATATATCTGCATAGCTACGTATGATACAATTACACAGATGAAAAAAGCTTCAATAGCCATTCTAAAAATATGTTCTCCAGCTGTATTTGGAGACTACAAGGAGCTAGTACATCAAAAATCTAACTTAGAGATCATCTATTACTTTATATCTACCCATTGTTATTTGCTCGTCCGTGAAATAATATTAATCAAGACATTCTCAGCCACACCTTCACTTCTTTCTCATCAGCTATATAGAGTCTCAGGTATAAAATGAAGCGTATCGATAATAAACATTTCGATGTCATTGCGAAGATCAAGGTGGGCGAGTACGTGACCTTCATTACAGACGAAGATAAATAATTGCAGTAAATACATGGGTGGTCAAAATTGCAATGTATAAATTGGATTGTTTTCATTAAGAGAACACTCCCTACAGCACAACCGGTCAAGGTGAGGCTACGCAATCTTTTTTTTTTTCTTTTTTTTATTTCAAGGAAGTTCGGGGCTAATAACACAGCGCCTGGAGCTATAATATAAGATAATATAGAAACACGAATAGTTTATGTCAACAGTAAAATTTCACATTTATGACAAGCTAAGCAGTGACGTATAGTGAAAACGGAAGATGTCGTGCCGAAATTTAGTTGTACGTGCATGATACAATTGCAGAATACTACCTATTGAGTCACTCTATTCTCAAAATAGAGAGCAATCAATAGTGCAGCAACCCCACCTGGCTACAGCAAATAGGCAGATCGTTATTAAGCCCAAATCCATTTTTCGACTATCGTAATTGCCACAACGCGCATTTGTTACCGAGAAACACTCCAGCAGGGTCTCACTCCTGTTTGTGTACATCCAAAGCTACGAGCAGCGCATGAAAAATTTCAAGTATCGTTGATAGTACACCCTTTTGCAGGTATTCCTGCCAAATTTTGAGATCTTAAAAAAGTTGAAAATAAAGTTGAAAAACAAATCATCGAAAATCCCTTACGCCTTTTAGATTTTCTGATACTTAAAACTTTCCATACACCCCTCGTAGTTCAACACGAGAGCCCATCAATCTGCAATCAAGACAATTAGGGTGCAGGAACAGCAGGACTAACTCTGGCCAAATTTACTCCAATAATAGAAAACTCCGTAACACAAGCCGTATTTCCATTTGTCTTTCAACAATACGATATTATAGGGATCAGCGACCCCAAGATGATTTTATCGGTTACCTTAGCCATTATCTTAGGCCTCCGGGACTATGCATCCTTTCTTTTTCATACTCCCACTGATGATGCTTTGTTCTATTCTTCGATCTTCTTCTTTCCTAACTTGCTCTTCCCATGCGCGTTGTTTAACCTACCATGCACGGGTTCCACGTTTCTATCGACATGCTACATATCCTTCCTTTGCCTCTCTTGAATCTCCCTAGTTGTATCTAGGGAGGCTTAACCATCATAACATAATAATCTGTCTTTCAACACTAAAGTCTAAACTGCAGACACTGCTAAATTGGGGCCATATCCCAATGCAACACCTATTTCCATGTCTTCGTGGATAATAAAACTACAGAACAATACTGAACTTTCTCCATTTCCTAACTGCAACATACAGTTCCAATCTGTCCGTAACCAGTAAAACTGTTGAACAGTTTCTAATTCCCAACTATAACACGCAAGTCTATCCATCCGTAACCAGTAAAACTGCAGATCGCTGCTGGCTTAACTCCATCTTCCAGCAACCGAAGAACCAGGAGCAACAACACGTAATTCCATCAAGCAGTAACGATAAAAGTACAAGACACAATCCGGAATTAGCCCCATTCTGCAGCAAGTGAGGTCGGTGTTTTGTGCCGCTGCGGAGCCCAAGTTCCCAGGCACAGCTCGCTCGTTTGGGTGATTTTCGTTTCAGGGAAGTAGCCCCCGAGGGCTCCAGCAGCATCGGGTGGTGACCACGGCTAACGGTGAAACTCAACATCTGCGGTCGCATCCACGCTCCCACCGTTGCCAACAAACGTCATCCCTCATAAGTAGTGCGTTTGAAATACACAGGGTCGCATGGATGCTCTTATTGTTGCCATTAAACGTTATCCCGCACGGTCGTAATACATAGGGTCGCATGGATGCTCCTACCGTTGCCGTTAAACGTTATACCGCACGGTTGTAATACACAGGGTTGGATTATGCATTCTGCAAGTTTTCTACACCATGTTGTTGCTGCTGTATAGTTGCTTTCTCAGAAAATTGAGATAATATTTTCAAGTGCCATTCCAAAAGTTTTGTAAATTTTGTATACTTTTTGAAAGTAAGATCAGGAATTGAGTTATTAAGAGTTAAGCATCTTATTGAGAACATTTACGTTTAATCTTGCAAAAGTAGACTATCTGTGAAGAAAAGGCTACTAGAAGTTTAGTCTATAAAATTATTATACAGTACAATATATCTTCCTCGTGTTTCTGGGTACATAGAAAGTTTCCTCCGTTCACTTCCTACATTCTTTTACCGAACATAAGATACGTCAAGCTGCCTCACCAAATCCCAGCCCAAAGACATACAAACCTCAGCGCTATCTTAGATACAACTTATTCTTGGAGCTTTTCGTTATTCTGAGGACCTCCTGTTACTCTGAAGAGTTACATTCTATTAGGATAAGGCGAATTAAAAAAGAAATCTCAAGTCCGTGCAGCACCTTGGTTTCGCAAACAATTTTTTATTTACGACAGCAGAGCGCCGACTGTTATAATAAAACGATGAAAAATAAGGAAGAGACCACACATTTACCGTCCCTGGAGGTGTCATTAGCTCCCATAATCACACCTTGCCGCCCGTGCTAAACAGCGGTCAGAGCACAGGTGCCGAGCACGTGTTTTGTGTTATTTGCGGTGCTCAAAACCGCTGCTTGGATTAAAGTATTTCTTCACACTACACAGCGGCAGAGAGATGCATAAAGTTCATGCTTCAAGTAGCACCACTGGAGTTGCATTACAGCGTAACATATATAAAGAGTACAGTTACTGTTTAATGAAAAATGCAGTTACTTTATAATTATGAAAGCAGTAATAGAGAACTACGTGCATGATGACTTTGTATAAAGCCCGGCCATATGTACATAGTAA
>LQNS02007215.1:14689652-14703115 GCA_001587735.2 Parhyale hawaiensis
GAGGCAGCTCGGTTTTGATTCTCACATGACGCAGAGGAGGCAGCTTGGTTTTGATTCTCACATGACGCAGAGGAGGCAGCTCGGTTTTGATTCTCACATGACGTAGAGGAGGCAGCTTGGTTTTGATTCTAACATGACGCAGAGGAAGCAGCTCGATTTTGATTGTCACATGACGCAGAGGAGGCAGCTCGGTTTTGATTCACACATGACGCAGAGGAGGCAGCTCGGTTTTGTTTCTAACATGACGCAGAGGAAGCAGCTCGGTTTTGATTCTCCCATGACGCAGAGGAGGCAGCTCGGTTTTGATTCTCACATGATGCAGAGGAGGCAGCTCGGTTTTGATTCTCACATGACGCAGAGGAGGCAGCTCGGTTTTGATTCTAACATGACGCAGAGGAGGCAGCTCGGTTTTGATTGTCACATGACGCAAAGGAGGCAGCTCGGTTTTGATTCTCACATGACGCAGATCGAGGAGGCAGCTCGGTTTTGCAGGAAAGATTTGGACCCTTAAGCGGCGCCGTGTCCACCTTAGCCAAATATGACGACGCTATGTTTATAAATATCACATGAAATACAGCCCTAGCAACATTCATGGTCGCCTCAGAAGCTATTCTCATAAAACATTTGTTGGGACGGCCGAAATTTCCGTTAGAGAAAACACCGCGAAGTCCTATGTATCCTATCCCTCACTGCGCCCCATGGCAAGAACGTAGTTGCGCTTAACGAGTGTTTTGCATTGCGAGTCAAAGTCACATTGCATTTCGAGTAAAATTCGTGACAAATTATAAACGAGGTTCCAGTGAATCATTAACGCTTTTGTTAGGGTAGCCTACTCCATCCTCGAAAAAATAAACAGCAAATTCAAGTGATTATGAAACTACTTCGTGTTTTATTTGGATAACAATTAGTATTTTTAACCATACAAAATTGCTAAAATGGAAAATTATTTTAATTAACTTTCGAAAATATTTTTAACATTTTCTATAGACAACATACTCCTGTTACTGAAAATAAATATTTGATGCTAGTATCTAGCGACATCGTCAGAAGCGACATGTAAACACTTTTTCGCCTTTACAAGGAATTTGGTCAGGCTTCAAATGGCGCTATTCTTAGGTAAGCTGAGATTAAATGGAAAACACGGCCGTGGGACAGGTACATTTATACCCACGTCGTATAGTTAAAGGAAGGTTTACGGATACAGTTGATCACAGCTTATCCGAGGTATGCCATTATGACGGAAGACTTCTATGACAACTGCGTCCCCCAACAATGAGATCAATAATTGCACACCCGCTCCCAGCAGATTGGGAGTGACAGATCTGCTGACTCTGACCAGTACATTCCTCTTTGGCTTGGGAATAGAACGTCTAGCTTCGTGATAGCAAGTGAGGCAATACCTTTAACCCCTGACCCACTGGGACGGATAGTAGAAGTAGCATAGTCTGCAGTAGTAAGAAAGCAGTAATTCCCAAGGCTGTATGCAAGGGTTATTAATTGCAGACGGTAAAGGATGAACAAGAGCTCTCTCTTTACACAGCGCCGCGAGCATACAGCAGCGGCCGACATGCCTGCAAACTAGTGGCCTGTGTCGGGGCCTCTGCAAGTGGGTTCACCAATGGCAGTTAACCTATGAAATATAAAAGACTTGTCCATGACCAGCCGCTTGGGACAGCAGTACTCTCTCTCTCCTAACAGATCTCGTTGAAGAACAGCGATAAACATTAAGGACTTTATATCTGACACTAGGCACCGGTGGACCGTAAAAACATTGGGTACCATATCTATCGCAATCTTCTCCTCCGTCTCCACGCCCAACCACTATCAACCATCATGAACAGTAGACTTATCGAACAACTGCATCCCAAAGAACACAAGTTCATCAAATAAACCGCTTGTCTTGCCTCCAAAGGAATCCTCTCGTATCGTAATTTCCATCAGTTCAAGTGCTAGTCAGCCTGCTAAACTGTTATTATCAGCAAATTAGAAGCACAAAATTCTTACATGTACATTAGCATCAATGAGTTCTAACCTCAGTGCGCATCACGCACGTTCCAGTTATGCGCTTATTCAGCGAGCACTGCAGTGTCTCTGGAGTGCGTAAGAGCAGAAATACTTGAGCAAGTCGATAGCGAACAAGCTGCGGATGACGGCATAAAAAGTTATGCGTGCTGATCTGTTCGTCTGCAGGCGATGTGGCTCGTCTCTTTGCTGTGTGAAGCAATCCAATGTGACGATCGAGTTGAGTCTTCCGGTGCAGTGCTGCCATGCCGTGATGAACTTTTTGAATAAAAATTATTAGTATTATTATTATTGGGTAATTCGAATGCATAGTTCTCAGGTTTTCCTGGTAAACAACTCACTGAAAAAAACTGTGTGAACTTTCTTGGTTACTTGATACCATCATACCTACAGGAACGTTTGACAAAGGCCACTACAGCCAAATGTCTTGGGACTTTAGTTTAACCCCACAACCAATTAAACGATCGACTTATCCCCATATGGACGAGCGTACTTCATTTACAGTGTTTCAAATGATGCTCTTCACACGAAAAACATACATCTTCTTTTTTCTGGTACAGCTACTAACACAGTTGACTGAGCGAGGCCCTAAAGCTCCAGCAATTATTTTATTTTCTAATATTTAAATTTTTCCATTAATGTGCCCATACTATAACGGTAAAAAATTCATGAAGCTTCTGTATTACCATAAAGATATTCAAGCGATTAAAAGGCGTCACAAACTTATGGGAATATCAATTCGAAAAAGAAGGGAAGGAATTAAGAAAAGGTCCTCATTAGAGGTGGGATAAAAGAAGCTTAGAAGCAATATGAGCATCACAAGTACGGTAATGGTTTTGCTTTATGAAAATCTCCCTTTATGAAGATATATATACTAGTATTATTGTCATTAGCAGAGCAATAGTAACTTATGGATTCTCCCTCAAGCGCAACTTCCATTACTACATAGCCGAACTTGACTATTCGATCCGTAATTTGCCACACCTTTACACAATGTAAATATTATATACAAGTAGTGTTCACCTAAATATGAAGCAAACAGTGAATAACAAAAGAACAGAAGGAAGGGAAGATGAAAATTGAAAGCGACGGCGGTCATGACCGCCCGGCCGGTCAGCCTCCACCGACATGCAATCTTCAGCCATAAGCCCAAAAGTGACGATGTGGAGAAAGCGACGCCGAACGGAACGTAGCCACGAAGATCGCTAATGAAGCAGCGCCTTTTCAATTAATCTCAGTATTAGGAAAGTCTTGCTGTGGCGGCTCTTCTCCAGACGCCATAAAGCAGCCGATTTTGGTCAATGGCGTAATGATGCACACGCACGATGCCTAAAAGCACGTTGGGAATACTGGGAATTTAGTTAGTTCATTTGGCTCTTCACTAAGAGACGGTTTGCAGTTTTCATTACTGCTATACAGTCTGCTGCATAAACAAGCTCACCAATAGAGCGAGTTCAGGACAAGAATCATAGGAATGAATAGTGATGAAGGTCAGCTAACACCTTTTCACAGTCAAAGTAGAATGCAAGTGTAGTAGGTTTCTTACACGCAGATACACATAACAAATCAGTACAAATCATATAAGCATAGTTCAGTATAACGTTCTAAAATTATTCACAGTAACTGCATAGCCATTGGCTCGTTAACGAACTGCCGGGCAAGTAAATGTAGGCAGTAGTAGTATATTTAATTAGATAATAGCCTATAGGCCGGTAAACGTTAGCGACTTCCTAGACACAGCGTCGTGTTTCGAAAATGAAACTGAAAGGGACATATAGCAAGTAAAAAGAAGAGGGGAACCCAAACACGACACTCCGCACATATACAAAGCAAATCAGGGGCGAAGAAGGGAATCTAGTCACTAAAGTAGCAAATATGAAGGAAGCTGTAAGAGCTGGGGCACGAAAGCGAGCTGTCCTGAAGGTCTAATTCGGTGAAAGGACACCAATGGAATCCCCTGGTGAAGCAACTCCCCACGATATAAGATGTGCTAACTAAATAGGGCATTTAGCCAACCGCCTGCATTACCTATATTCCGAGACTCGCGAAGTACTACCCAGCATTGATCATACAATTTGAAGAACTAGAGGAAACTATCAAACAAGCATTAAATAAACTCATACATAATAAGATGGTGCTGAACTTTCTATGACATATTAATGCTAGTGCAGTCGTAGCGCTTGACTACTCAGTGAAAGCATAATACACAATTTAGAAAAAGGTTTCTAGGTACTCACGGACTCCTATATACCCAACCACCAAGATATATAATTCGTAGAGCTATGCAAAAGCGGTAAAGTATATTTACACACCGAAATAAAATTCCAAAAAGAAACTCAAAAATGTGTCTATAGCTACTATACGAGAGCAGGATTTGTAAGCGTTAAGCGAAACTAAACCTAGTCGTCGAAAGCAGAAAGCCATGTGTAGTCCAAAATTATCCCAACACACTGAGAACAGAAGACGACATATTGCCCCAAGCTTCACCTAGACGTCGGAAGCAGAATACCAAAAGTCGTTCAAAATTATATCCGCGAGCAGCTACTCATCAAGACAAGAAAAAAATTAGAAGCGTTCTACAAAGCTATAGGTACCTAGACTTTGAACACAGAATCTCAGGAGTGAATCAAAATTAAACCTATGCGCCATACGCCGAGAGTAATACCCGAACAGCAATGACAAGACTATACTTTCATGCCTATGGAGTTAGCTGCACGGCAGTTGAGACCACTAGGCATTCGAACTCCAGCCAAGCCAATTAGGCCCCGTGAAGGGAACAAATTCGCCTCACGTCCGTTCCGGAATTGTCCACAGCCGCAAAGCCAAGCGCTTCCAATGCTAGTCAAATGAGCAGCGAAGTTAACAAGCGAATGTGAAGTACAAAAATCCGAGCGACGATGTTTGGTCGGAGGTTCGGCAACCCCTGGCGCAGTGGACTCGCGTGGTTGTCTTGAGTTACCAACCGTTACCTCAGCAACGCGGCTGCCATAAAAGGGACGGCTGTTGGAGACTTGTCGTCGGGAGAGAGATAACTAAAACAGATTAGACTCATTGATAAAGATTACTACAAGAGATGGGTCAGTGAGAAATATGCTGTATTTACAAGAGGTCTCGTTGGGTGACTAAAAACCACAAGAGAAGGCTAGTGCATTATTGGAGAAACACTGGAAGAGACTACGCGTCGGAAGAAAACTTACTACAGAGGACAGCTCGTCGGGCTTTTGTATTATTGTTACATTGCTGGAATTCATATCGAGTATAAAAAGAAATTACTGCTCACAATGTAACTGATCTGTGTACGTTTCTGCATATTACAAAATCACTTTGAAATTTCGCAGTGTTATTCTGAAGCTCCTCAGCCCACTTACGAGCAGCGTAGCGTATCATTGCGTACAGTACAGACCAATAGACAAGACTCCAAAAGTAAAAAATATATTTGATAGAAACAAGGTGATCAAGGCAGCGAACTAAAAGGAAGGCGAATAATGTCAGAAAAGTTGAAACTAATTTATTTCACCTCGAAGTGACCCATGATGGAAATAACAATGTCGCAGTTGGTGGCAAACGCCTTGCACATGACTTCGAATTTTGTTCAAAAAACGGTCATACTCGAACTATCAAAGCTTTTCATCAACCTATTCTCTATATAGTGACCTTCGATGATTTTCACTTGTTGCTATACACGGCAGAAATTTTTTGCAGAAGTTCTCCAACTAAAAATCTCATCTCAACAAATTTCTCAGAATTTCCTCTGGCACCAAAGGCGCCACAGCATAATTTCGTGGAACTTCCTCGACCAACAACCACAGCTCAACAACTTTCGTAGATTGTCATCCAGCAACTTCGGCACCACAACGTAGTTTCGTGGAATTTCTTCATTTAACAACCACAACGCAAGAGAGTTCGCAGAATTTCGTCTGGCATCAAGGGCACCATAACGTAATTTCGTGGAATTTCCTCAGCTAACGACCACAGCTCAACAAATTTCGCAGAATTGCATCAGACACCAAAGGCACCACAACGTAATTTCACGAAATTTCCGCAGCCAACAACCTTACCACAGTGTGCTTTTAGCTTTCTTTTCGTTAGCTAATACGCCACGGCCAATTTTCCAGAATTTCCTCGGCTAACAGGTACGCCTGTATCCCTCCAGAACCGATCCCGTCAACCATCTGCTGACTCACTCTCCGACACTTCCCAGCTGCCACCGCGCATCAGTTCTTGGACGGCTTCTTCAGATTTTTGGATCGGTTCCCTGCGGTCACGTGTTGACTATCACGAGCAAATGCACCACTGCCAGCCACTCGAACAGTTACGAAACAGCGGTAAACTACACTGCTCACTCAACCTAACTATTCCTCTCGTCCGCCGCACGATCCAACCGAGTGACTTCCAGAAACGAGGCAGGCGTCTCTGCGCGCGTAGCGGGAGCGTGGCCTCCTCCAGTGGATAGCAAAACACTGGATATGGCAATGCACACGGCGGCTCAACGGTAGCGTCGTGACCAAAGTCCATGAAGCATATAATTTTGAGATTGGCTTAAAGGCTTGACTGACACCTCAACTCCATTTACGCTGCAGCTTACTCGCAAGAAACAAAAATTAGCTGCAATCTTATCGTTTTCAAGTCGTTTATGACACATTATCGAGACTCTTTGACATCACCTGGCAATAACTTAACAGCAACCAGGCTAAAGCTGACTTCACTGCAATGGTAGTTCGCCATATTAGCATAAAACTTTTCGCGTCGTCACCTGGTATTGTAGCTTTTGAAATGCTTCAAGAAACTTTCCTACAGGAAAAATTCAACGTGAAAATATTCACAAAGAGCTTGGAGAAAACTCAGATAAAAAATAAATAGCGGATAATGAGCGCGTCATAGACGACCTCCAGCCACAAAATCACCTGTATGAATAGGTATCTGTTCGCTCCCATACCGTGAGTTGCATTATTTGTATTTCCGATCACGAAAATGTTATAGTAATGTGGGAAGAGCAGCCGCCAGTGGCAGCGTTGTAAAAGACTGCACTTGCGTACACGAAATCGGATGTTCGCTTCCTAGCCAAGGAGGTGAATTCTTAAGATGCTTAAAATTACTGGGTCAGCATTTAACATTCACAATCCAGTGCAAGAGCGCTGAGCTAACCAGCAATGAGGAAGGTCATTAGGTAGCAATTGGAGGGTTAACATGCCTAGTCCAGTAATGTCATAGGTTTAATCTAAGGCGTTACTGTACTAGTCATATTAACCCTCCAACTGTCACTTCATCCTTCCGTCTTCGACGCCATAGCTCTGACAATCTACAATCGACTGCAGACGTGCACTTTTCTGAGGCCTAGCACGAACAAATGCATATGAATTTGCTAGGTAAGTGTACAATGTACAGTGCAATTGACTTTACTTTTACTTCTAATGACACACGAAGTTCTTCAGAATTTAATTTATTTCGTAAGTTCATAGGGTGACGATCCGTCGTTTTCTTCGTCAGGGTTGTGAGTAAATCACCGCACACTCACGATATAGCGTCTTCAAATTTAAACTCCCTCACACAGAATGAAAGACTAAAGTACTAGATTAGGTTACGCGTGTATCCGGATATTTGTCTATCAGGATCCGTAGCCCGTAGTAAAATTCTGAATCGGATACGATCCGATTTGGCGAACCTGGATATCCTGCCACGAAGGCTGACAGGAACAGATTCCTCTCCCACACCGAGGTAGGTAGTCGTGATGAAGCCCATTTCCTACGACTTACGGGGGGATGAGTCTCAGCGTGACCTACATTGTCATTGCGAAATACAAATACGAAGAGTCATCTCATAGGCTCGGTCGGGGAGAACCTTGAAAATAAATTGAGTCATTACCGATATAAGAGACGCGAGCAGAAGAGTTCTACGTACGTGGGCTCTCTTGACATCACTCGCTACCTGAGGGCAAGGAGTGATTGGATCAATCTGTTATTTATTGCACTATCATCTAACGAGCCAACATAGCTCATGTAAAAACAATAGAACTTACTTCTTTCCAAACTCTTCGAGAGCAAGGAAAACCGTAGGGTCCTCAAAGGGACGAATGTATTGGCGTTCAACGTTTTAATTAAGTAAAACTGCAAATATCGACAGAACAGAGCTCTTTGAAATGCATTGTAACTGTCCATGTAGCGACTACGTCAGACTGAAAATTATCTTTAGCGAGTACCGATGTGACAGTCAGGGTTGCAGAATCGGAGGTGGTGGAGTCGGATATTTTTGAAGATCCGGAATGGGAATCATGCACTAGTTTATACCAGGAGTCGAAGCCAAATTCGGAGCGGGATGAAAAGAGTTTGCTAAGTTAACGAGTCGGGGTGATAAGAAGTTGGAGGTTTCGGAGGTCCAAAGAGTCGGAGTCGGACACTGGCTGGACCCAGCAGCCGGAGTAGCACTTAGTCCATCCGACTCCGCAACTCTGGTGGCAAAAGAAGCGAAAAAAAACACTATATTGCCGCTTTACACACCGTACAAGTCTGCCGTTTCACGAGCTATACTTTTCTTATAAAGTCTACAGAGATTGTGACAAAACTTATCTAAAAAAATACCCCGAGCGTCAAGGGTTAAAGGAGACATAGAACAACGTAAAATCACTGCTGTAGCAAAGCCTTCCCATCTGTGTGAACATGATACGAACAAGTGCATGGGTCCAAGAAAGGACGTCCTCAATGAACAGGTCGGAAGGTCATGGAAGAAATGCTACTCAGCTGCAGCCTCACACAGAGAGTCGAACCACCAAGCACAAGAGAGAAAGAACGTCTATGTGTGTCGCAACCAACTTACACAACTCACTCAATACAATGAAGACATTGGAACACTTTAATCGTGAACTTGGGAACATTAGGCACACGGAGACGTAAGTTTCAATACAAAAAAGAAGTGATGTAAAGGAAGGCGAGTGCAACCAAGGCTCTGTGGGAAAGCAAAGACGCTTTAGTGTAGCGATTTTAAGAGGGGATTTTGAATTAAAATCCAGCGGTCCAATGCTGAGCAGCTGCAGTAATTGTTCTCGTACGAATAATGTAGGGAGCTCGAAAGTTCAGAAGTTCTGATGCAATGTTATGGTCAGTCACTTGAAGATATATGCTGTGTTTTCTCAGAAATACAAAAAAAACGAGAAAAACAATACATATTCAAGCTTTTCCCCATGAGAGTCGTCCATCTGGAGACATTCTGTTATTGATGCAACGGGAACGCGAGCTTAATTTAAAGTTGGCTTCCAGCTAAATAAACTGGTCTTAATGCATACATCAAATAGGTAATTCATTTTAAACTTATATGAACTGAAGTAAATACTCACTGAGAGCGGGATGATATTATTGACCAACATGAGCATATATCAATTGAAAACTAATTCACAAGTTGGCTAACGGCTTTCTCTCACACTCTCTTCTTTCCTCTGTGTGCAGTCAAGTTACCGCGGGAATATATAGGTACCTATATCAAGGAGCCTAATATTAAAGTGTAAAACAAAATAAGCGCAGTGAAGCATTGTTACCTAGTTACGGCTTTGAATGTCCATGTAGCTTGACTCAACGTAATATTTAGAGTGTATCTTATTCTCGTACAAAAGCCAAGGACGAAATTCGGCAAGAAAGTTCATAAGGTAACATACCCTATTGTAATGTGAGACAATGAGGGATTTCAACAGTCTTGCTTAAGAGTCGATATTCTTCTTCCATCAATTTAGTAACGCAAGATCCCATCGGAAAAGTTGCTAGAAAAAAAAACTACAATTGTACTTGCAAGTATACGAGCATTTAAACTCTTCAGCCCACCGATATATCTACACTGACTAAAATTGACGTCACAAACAGATCCTCTGACAAAAATCAAGCCTGAAAATATGAAGTCGCGAAAGCAGCAAACTTCAGTGAAGCAAGGTGCTGTAAACATTTAAATGCTGTTTTGTATGTATATGAAGCTTAACCTTTTAATGAAATAATGTATTTATTATAATATTTCAATTTGGACGTACAGTAATAACTTCTGGACATAGGACAACTATTGGACGAATACTCTGATTTGTTCGTCCAGAGGTTAAAGGCGCACGTATATGTATCTGCTGTGTACTACATCTAAAGTAAATCTTTTTAAAACATTAGAATGCAAGCGCAGGAATTACTTTCAAACAACTGATTTACAACGTTGTTATGATGCGGTACTTGTACTTATTAAATATTGAGCGTTGTCGGAATCAATATTTAAAAGGCAAAGTCAATAATAACGAAAATAAATTTTTTAACATTGGAACACATCAATTCATGTTAATTTGACTGAAAAACTTGAGGGTGTTGCTTGTGCAGACGACACAGGCAGATTGGAAAGGAAAGATGAACTCGACGCCCTGTCGGTGGTGAAGATTTGTTCATCCGACCGCCGTTGTTGCTTGGATGACAGACTGATGCGCTTCGTCATGCCCAGGTTGCCGCTACGCCTTACAACACGGAGATGTTGACAGGCATGACATGCCGATGTTTGGGCGACTTCACACATTGCAACTATTTGTTTAGGAGTAAATCATGCGTGGGCTTCATCTACGTTGCGTTCACAGTCATTCCACGTACACGGAGTTACTGTCAGTCATGACTTCCTACTGTAAACTTTATATGGCCTGTAAGTATTGACCTACAAAATTAAACCCTAGCTTCCAACAGCTTGCCGTACAAGTGCAGTATATTCCAGAAGGATCAATAGGCAAACCGACAAGCAGCATAATACGACCCATACTGCTAAAACAGAATTAAACACGGTATAAATTATATCTACATATGTGCTATACACAAAGTAACTTCGCATATTGTCGACAGCGTTCCGTTTATAGGGACCAATTCATTGTAATTAATTTGCTCATAATCACTGCATATAATACTTAAAATGAAATAGATTTTTAATTTGGGATGCATTTATAAGTCAAAGTAGTTCAAGTATATGTATGTGTTTAAATTGACTAATTCTTAATAATTTTGCACTTACTGCCTACTATGAAAAATAAGAAGTACTGTACCTACATATTTAGTCCCCGCACAATATTTACTTTTGCTAATTTACTAACGTAATTAAAACAAGCGAGAAAAATAACATTAGCTATATTTCTAGTACAGCTAGAGGTCAAGTTGTTAACTTCGCTTTTCATGGCCCGCCGTTTATAGAGACCATATCCGGTGGTCTCGATGTGGTTGCATTAAGGCTTAAGCGGAATCGACAGTAATTGTTTGGCTTCTTTTGTAGTTATACCTAATGGCTAAAAAATTGCTTTCTTCTAGGGATTCTGTGTATTTTTCGGTAGATGTAAAATTTTGCTCTTAACTCAAGAGTGACCAATTTGAGCTGTAAGAGTGATACGGACCTTCAGAGAGCATGACATGAACCATGCATGGGCAATAGGGTTAGTTTCACCCGCTATATATATGAGATGTTGCGCCGCAAGCCGTCTCCGAGGGTTACCGAGCCTTAATAGGTAGAAAGTCTGACACTTCTACTGAGCGAAAGTCCCTGTTAATTGAGTTGGAAAAATTTATCTTTGGATACGTCGCAATAAACCCGTAGGGAGTCACCACGTTGTAGCTACTGATTGTACAGATTGGCCATCCGCCAGTGGCGCATGCACACTATCAGAGTCTTCTTTAATGACATTGCACTTTCGAGTTGTCTTAATTCATCAAGTTTTCCAACTGTCTGAAATTCTCGAGCGGCTAAGCCCGGTAGCGATACCGTCTTTCGCGACGATTTCTGTTCGTGTACGCGGATCGTGTGCGTGAGGGCGGCGTTCAAGTGGGTGCGCTGCGCTGCCCGCTGTATCGCAGCTTAAGTTAAGTTAGGTAAGGTAAGGTTAGGTTAGGTTCGGATGGGTAAGGTTAGGTTAGAAGGTTAGGTAAGGAGGTTATGTTAGGTAAGGGCATGGGTAGGTTAGGTTAGGCTGTGTAGTGTTTATTTTAGTGGCGGCGCGCGCAAGAAAGCTTACTTGAACGCAAAATTGTCGTGAATGACGATAGTGCAACCCGGAATCGACAATTAAGCCCAGCAATTGCAGTCTATTCGCCTTAATGTGACCACATCGGGACCAACGGATTTGACCACTATAACCGGCCGATCATAATAAGCGAAGTTAACCTTTTTAGGTAAGTGTGCACTGAAAAGATGGCTAATGTAGTTTTTCTCGCTTGTTTTCAATTACGGAAGTGAATCAGCAAATGTTACTAATCTACGTGCAGGGCACTGCATATGTAGATAGTTCTTATTTCAAAGTCTATGTGAATTGATGAAATAGAGGCGAACGCCACCAGATGGTACTATGAGCAATATTCTTGAAAAATAGTCAACTTAAACCTATACTGGCGTACTTTAACTCACAAATGCCTTATAAAATTGAATAGTTTAACTCAATAGCAAAGCTGCTCCATTTTAAATATTCCACATCTTGCTTAAAAGCACATTAATTATAATGAATTGGTCCGTATAAACAGAACGCTGTGTACAATAAGCAAAGATATTTTGTGTACAATACTTATCGCCTGATTCTGTTTCTGCAGAATTGGTCGCATTATGCCGCTGGTCACGAATAGTTGCTCTACAAGGGGAAGTAACAAAAGATGTTTTACTTGACGTAGCTATACTTCCTTCTGATCCAAATGTTTGGGATCAGTAAGGGAGAAATAAGGTTTGCAAGTGATGACATTGGAGTTAATTTTCAGGGCTGTTGAAAAAAACTCTGCTGAACTTTTTATCTGATCTTTAATCGGTCGTCCTATTAAGCGGAACCAATGCATTAGCTTGACTTGAATTAAAAGCATAATAATTTGAGTTCCACGTCAACTTTGAAATTATCACGACTCCCTATAAAGCCACACTCAGCTTTTACCGTAATGCAGTGATTCTAGGAGAATGCACGATGCCTAGGTACCTCAAATTTTCAACCAGTCCTGAAGGAAGCGCTGCAAAGAAAATCAAGGACTCCTGCTATGAAATAGCGACTAGCCTTTCAGTGTTACTAAGAATTCCGAGCCTCCTGCCCCCCTGCCCCAAAATTATTCATCAATCCTGAATCGTTACCAAGAGACTAGCCAAGGCGCATACCTCCAGTTTTCAACCAATCCTGCAGAGTCAGTCGGAAAATCAAAGACGTCAGCCCCAAATTAGATATTATCAAAGTGTTATGATGTTAATCATGAATTGATATTACAGGAATGGTCAAAGCGCAAGTCTCTAATTTTCAACCAAATAATCCACCAGCGTGAGTAGGAGAATCGAAGACGCCTGCCCCGAATTACCTAGCGACAAACTTTACCTCAACCAAATGAGGTCACTTGTTTTCCTGTCATTTCCGCAGTCTGCCTCGCCAGAGGCGCATTAAATTTCTACGAATGAGTCGGAAGAAGAAGAAGAAACTGTGAGACTGGGCGGGCCGAGCTGTT
>LQNS02007215.1:14707498-14726983 GCA_001587735.2 Parhyale hawaiensis
CGTCACATCTTGAAGCTCGAGCCAACGAGACATGACTTCCCTTACTTCTTGCCCGGCAATAAACGCTCTTCAACAGGGACTGTAAAGTATAGCAAATAATCGCTATCACTCACTCTCCATTGAGTTTTCTCCTTGTAATTGTCGCTGCTCAAAGCCTTTCTTTTAATAGCGTATGATGTAGGATTTAATTTCCTGTTGGTAGCGAAAGAGTTCCCACCCTCTGTACGGTGCGATCTCGGCACCAGCAGGCTCAGAAAGAGCTACAACTCAGGCTAAGTACCCTGAATGCTCTCACTAGCCGAGAGAGTCGAAAGAAAGGGGGTCGAGATGGCTGAATGTAGACTGTACCGGGACGAGCTAGTCAAACTATAAGAAAGCGGGTGAGGTGGTAAATGCTTAGACAATAAATAAGAAAAGAGGTTGTCGATCGATAAATACCAAAGGACGAGATAAGTGTTAGATGCCAGAGATCGTAGCTGCCAAACGTTGGAAGCCAAAGGAAAATGTTGTCAATTATTAGACGTCAAAAGACGAGGCTGCCAAATGTTAGATGCCAATGGATGAAGTTCTCGAGTGTTAGATACCAAAGAATGAGGCTGTCAAATATTAGATGCCAAAGGACGAGGTTTTCAAATGTTAGATGTCAATTAAATGACGAAGTAACTAAGTATTAGATACCAAAACACGCGTTTGCCAAAGTTAGATACCAAATGACGAAATTGTCGAGTGCTAGATGCCAGAGGACGAGGACGTCATATTTTGAATACCAAAGACTCAGGTTGCCAACAATTAGATGCCATACGAGGAGGTTGTTGATTGTTAGGTGTCAAGGGACGAGGCAATCCAAAGTTAGATACCGAAGGACAAAGTCACCATTTGCTGGATGCCAGAAGACAAAATTAACAAACGTAACTGTCAGGAGAGCAGACTTTAAACCCTAATATAGAAGATATATGCATAACAGGTAATTAGAGTTTTTAAAGCTCAAAGGTCCGTGGTTCCTCGTGAAATTATCTTATATGCGTTTAGATTTTCAAGGAGGTAAATGCTATTCATCTCTGCCGACCCACAATTCACATAGGTTCTAGACGGCCACAAAACAAGTGGTGCAAAAAGACACTTGGATGACGAGGCGCTGTCACATTACTACACTGCAATCTCTCACGCACTTTTCAGCAAATTTAACTCCTGAAATTATGCGACGATCGACAGAAGTGTCGAAACGCTTGCAGGAGTCATGGAAAAAATTACAGGTACATAATGTACTACAACACCTCGTGGCGGAAGACCAGTACCCGCGGTCTGCATAAATTTTTCGGCATTGTTCACATCTAGGTCAACCCACCTGAATCCCTGTAAAAAAATTATGAACATAGCTCAACTCCTTCTTTTTGGGTGGACAGACAAATGAACTTAAATCTTCAACAAAAACAGCACCAGCACCAACAGCATCACCCCCCTCCGGTTCGCTCGAGAGTGATACACAGATCCTGCCTTCCTTAGGCCAGTAGACTGTAACAGGGCCTGCAGTAAATTATACAGGGAGCTGAAAACTTCGGCCCAGAAAGGCGTCAGAAAATGAGTGACAAAAAGTACTGCGGCCACTCTTCTTCCTCAAGTCAATTGTTTCTACCTACGGTAGAAAAATCAATCAGAGAAATTAATGCTCCACACTAGAAAGGTCTTACGAAAAGATTAATAAAAAGTACAGCAATGTCTCTTGTTTCTTCTCACTGACAACCTTGGACAAGCAGGCCGTCCATCACTGACACCTACTCAGCGTGCATAGAAGCATTACTGCGGTTTTCGATTACCTTTCACGTAAATTCCTTCGCCGTGGACGGAGGAAAACCCGCTAGACGGATGGAACACGATTGCGTTGCATAACTAACGGCCTTTTACGAAGTTGGTTGGACGTGCATTTCGCTCACCGCAATAACAAATGACGCCTGAACATACGACAAGCTGTCACTTTCAAGAGCACATACAGCGGAACGACTTGCAGTCACGTTCGTCGTATTCGTTCAGCCGGATCATGAGGTTTGCAGCGATGAAATACTGAGCCTCTTACGCACTTAGCAGCAGTCAGCAGGACTCGTGACCGACTGGAGTGATAATCAACTCCGGGTCAGATGAAACTTTGTTTTGAAACAATACATATTGGGAAATTAAAGTGCCGCGCTTCTGGCATGGTAAAAACAAGACTATCGGTGAATACAGGAAACCTTATGTATTAATAATATTTTATTTATTACGATACACAGCTTACACTTTAAGCTGCACATGACATTGGCGTGTTTGAAAACACATGAACTTTTTCGCTATAGATACTCTACTCTTGCAAGAGAATATTTTCATAGTCCGATAAATAGTACTTCGTGCTAAACCCAACAGCTCATCGATCTACCCTTCAATGCACTAACGCATAAAATAATCCATTTTCTTTTTAAAATAGCGCTACTACACATAATACCCCGTCCAGAAAAACGGACAGTATGCCTTACTGGGCTAACTTCGAAAACAAAGCAAAACATAGGGGCTGGTCCTTGCAAGGGCTATAGGCCTATATATTAGTATCTAAATTTAAGAAAGAGAATGCTGGTTTAATGAATCAAGAGTTGACGCCAGTACTTACCTAGAAAAAGCGTCGGTAACGAAACGGTAGGTACAGTATAGAAAATTAAACAAATTCGCTAACTGAAAACTGTGTAACAGATTGCCGCTATGATATTAGGCACCTAATAATTCTATTTTTATAGTATAAGGCGCCGTAAAACAAGCGATATCGTTTACAAAAAAAAAAACACTAAACTATTGCAGAACAATGTACCACAACTACGAAAGCTCATTTAGAATTTAAATAAAATTAGGGGCCTATCACTGAAAACGTGCAGTTAAGATGGAACGACCTACGATAGAGCTCCTCTAAATCTAAGCTCAAACACTTTCGTCAGCAGCAGCTACTCCAACATTTGTCACGAGTGACAAGGTGCCATTCAATCAAATGTGATTGCCTGAATTTCTGAACAACAGACCTTAGTACGACGGACAAGGTGCCATTCAATCAAATGTGATGGGCTAAATATCTGAGCAACAGACCTCTAGTATAACAGACATACCTATAATAGTTCATCAAGTATGGTAACGCTACATGTAGCTAACTACAGCACAACCCTACGTTGCTGATCAGCCCCACTGCGTTCAGTTTTCTGTGCAAAAGACTGCTAGTATGAGGGACTCAATCAGTGTTAGATTTCATCAAACGTGATAACTATAATTAATCGTGTGGCTACACCACAACTTTCTATTGCTGAGGGTCCAACTGCACTCAACTTTCTGTAGTACTACAAACAGCTAACATACGGCAAGCAGCCACAATTAGAACGGCTCCATCAACGCCGGCAGCGGACCCGCATGTCGGTCATGCACATCCACCGACCAGCAGCCGCAGTCTCGACACATTGTCAGCATATACGCGCAGCTCTGTCACCTTGACCTGTGCTCGTCTTCACAGCGTACGGAGACCGAAACAGAGCCTAGTGTTCTCACGGAAAAGAGACGTCCATCATGAGCAGTGAGGCTGCATGGGATAACTACCTTAGGTGCGTTGCAGTTCCCACGCACAGCGTTAATGATTTCCCCAACGCTGGTAATACACGCGTATTATAATGAGCGTAGAGGGCGAAATTCTTGGATAATTCTCCCAAGACCAAAAGAATTACGCACATGCAGAAGCGAAGAGTCAAGCAGTAACTTGTAAAACCTGGGAGTAGGCTTTGGTTGTATGTAGGTATACTAGGTACTGAACTGCGGGTAGCGTACACACGGGAGGGCGAAGTTCAGGGTGGAATTACCGAGATAGAAAGATTGAGGGATAAAACCAAGCAACAGAGAAGGTAAAATACAGCTAAACGTGTACGATACAGCCGCAGTGTACGAATATATGAGTGAGATGGATGTTCTTGCTTAGCTCCTCTATTGTAAAAAAAAAAACGTACAAAAATTTCAAAAATAATTGATGACATGCACAAGTGAGGAGTAAAAGAAATGTCTACTGTAGAGAGGCTACAGCTAATAAATAAACATGGACATACGTTGAAAAGAACACGATATTCAATGAGTATTGTTCTACAATCATGCAACTGCTAGTTTTTTGACGTAACTTAGTGAAAAAGTATAATCTAGTAGTTGTTAGTAAAATGGATTAAACAGTGTGGGTATTTCATACTCATCTTTCAAAAGAGCACCGTAAGTATTTTCTGAAGTACAGCATATCGCGTAAATGATGGAGGAACACATGACTAAGGAATGAGAACAAGCAAATGACACCAAGCAAGATATAAAAAACAGATGAGAAACATTAAGAGCACCGAATCCGACGACAATACTGAATGTCAAATTTAAGAACCTACACATGCAGGAATAGTTGGCAATAACACATCAGAAGAAAAAAAAACAGCACAAGATCATATGACAAAGACAATAAAAGCTACGACAACAGAGGATATTTCACATTGAAACCTTCCGCTGATCACCTCTGCGTCATCTCAAGAGCGAATAGCATAAAATACGGCAGGAAATACAGCGAAATACACGCATCCCGCATCTGCGTCTTCACCTTGAGACCAGGTGGCGTACACAGAGCCATGCAGGTGTCTATAGTGGTATACGGTTTCCTTTGCATCAGTTAAATTGCGTTTAATTTTATTCTCAATATAGCCACTACGCTGCGTTGCTGGCAAGAAAAACAAGGGAAATAACTAACATTAGGTAAATAAGAAGCACATGCTAGAAGGTTCACTACACATAACAACAAAGTATGTGGAAAAATAGGAAATACCGATAACCAATAGGTAGGGTATGACGATTGAATGAAGCAAACTGGTATGAAAAAATAATTGTATTGAAGACACAGTTATATAAATAAGAAGAACAGTATAAGTTAAATATCATTACCAGTACGTACGTCTACTAAAAGCGCGAAAATTATACTGAATACGACTAGAAAGATATCCCGAAAGGTTAAATGCAATAAGACTATTTTTAAGGAAACGATGAAATGTTCAAAATCAACACTTAGGAAGCTAAGCTTCCGTTTTGCCATCAACAGAACCTTTTCCAGAGCAAAAGAAAAACAATATCAGAGCAAAAATATACATACACACCTACCAAAGAGTCGCGATCTACCGAAACGTTTTATACAATGACTCAGAGAAGAACATTCTCGACAGCAAACCACTGAAGAAGAAGAAGCCCTGCAGTCATGATGGTGCGTTATCGGTTGCAACGATAGCAGCAGGAGATCGGTGCCCTGGAGGTTCTTATGGAGCAGCTGCGGCATGTCACGCGATGGATCTCTTCTTATCCGAGGAGTCATGAAGTTCCGTGAGCCGGTCTCTTCAACTGCACTAAAGGTGTCATCGATTGGCACGGCAAAGTCGAGGTCAGTCAAGCCCGCTTTAACTGAACTGTCCTCAGTTTCAGTCATAAGTGTTGGCTTTTTCCTCTTTGAATCGAGTTCCAGGCTTTTACCTCGAATCAGAAACCCCAGTAGTTTTTGTGTTCAACAGAGTATAACTTAAAAAATTACTGACGGATGTTCTATAATATAACAAGATCTTTTATTATGGCAAAAGCCACAAATGACCAAATTTTGGCGACGGTATCCTAAAGAGGAATTCCTGTTTTGGGATCAGTTTAATTTTTCGTTGACATTACTTTGTTTTGTACTCAGTCACATTATAAGCGGGTTTCAATTTATCCTTATTGTACGAAGGCAAGCATGATAATTACGTAGTCGTTACAAATTCATAGTTTCACAGCTTGGTAAAAATTCTACGCGCATATCATCTCGAACTGATTAGCTAGTAAGCAAGAAAACAAAATCGTGGTGTTGAGATTTTTCTAATAGAATAATGTCTCACAAATAACTCTGCAGACTGGAGTGGTATACTGTATGCACTTAAAGAACGAAATGTTATCTATGCACGAAACAGGATATTGCATGTATAATGAAATTTATACTCTGATTCATGTGTTGTTTACCATAAAGAAAACGCCTATGGATTCATGAAAACATCGGTGGTTACCCTCAATAGAGGAGAGAATTTGAGATGGCCCGAAATCACCGAGGAGGTGGGCCGACTCCACTGGGCCGAGGTCACCGAGGGCCGACTCACCTGTATCCCCCCCGGGGGACAGCGAGAAACTCAGTAGGCTACGGCTCCGTAATATGAAGTTTTTACCTTCTCGAGCATAATCGAGATGCCGCTAACACAAGCAATACAATTCACATTCAAAGTCATACGATCATATGTGTTACCTTATGAGAAAAATAAATGATTTTTATTTTTATTTTATTTTATTTATTTATTTTTATTTACAGTTACATGAATGAGCCAAATTAATTCATGAAAGGAAAGGTTAACTCGGTTTTGCGTGATAATTGAGGACTCCTTAAAAATGCCCTATAGCCTGTCCCATGTTAACAACAATATATCCCATATGCGCCAATACCAAATGTGCGGAGAAACCTCAAGTTCAGAAGCGGTAAGCCGGGAAGAAAGAGGAAGAATAGTACAAAGATTTGAACTATAAGCAGAAAAACTCAAGTTAAGCAAAGTATTTTTCCAAGAGAATGGCGATTCAGTACCATTCGCAGACGTTTCGTGCAATTCTATTCCTAACAGTGCGTGTCAAGTAGGAATAAATAAATATACATATTAACTAGAACGCCCAAGAGCGTAAGGCCATCACCCGCGGGGGGGAGGGATGCAGGTTTTAAGGCAGTCAGTTTTGATAGCCAGCTTACCCTACAGTTTTGGCATTTTTCTTATCTATAGGTATAGGTCAACCTTGCTGACTCCCTGCAATATATATATATAAATGACCATTACTCAATTCTTTCTCCTCTCTTTGGGTGGACACACAAACAAATATGTAAATATATATATACTTAAATCTTCAACGAAAACATCATCATCGCTCGTCGCTTCGCTCGCGAGTGATAAAACTGACGTGGAACCAGGTATGTACAAATCAAAAATGAACGTCTAGTTGCCCATTAGTAACAATCGTCAAGTCTGCAAGTGAAATTAGTTTTCGCCTCTCTAGCCACGGCAAAGGCATTTCAAAACAGAGAGAAGAATAAAACATTTAGTAGCTACGTCAATATAACGTGGAACCCCATGCACAGGGATACACCCATGGCTGAACAACGTAACGTAGTTCAGTCATGACGTTAACGTAGTTCAGCCATGGATACACCCAGCCAGGCTGAATCGACGCACACGCAGTTATTAGGCTACAGCACATTTAGCAATGCTGCTTTATCAACTATCATTTAAATTAGAACATATCTTCAGTTCAGCAATATTTTCGCATTGGCACTACAAACCACATAGTACCTACTACTGTACATGTATCAGCTTAATGACGCCATGTAGCGTTCGCTGTAGCGCAGTGGGAACTTTGGTTGCAGTACTGTACTGTACTCCAGACAGTTTGCGACTGGCTCCACTTGTGTGTCCACGCCTCGCGAGGAGCGTCTGTTCGACGTTCAGTGCCTCTCCCACTCTTATCGCGGAGGCTGTGCTATGCTGCGAGCTGAGTGTTTCCACAAGGATTCCATGTTATGTTAGACGATATTGCACCTTCTATTATTTACATACCGTGAAAAAATTATCTTCGGTACCTAGTGTTAAACATCTATGGCGAAATTGATTACCTGCGGTAATGTCTGTTTCCTAAAGTAGGTATAGAAACCGTACAGTTACGGACCGCTTAGCATTGTACAGAATCATTAATTTTCTACGCAACTGAAATTCCGGGCACTATGTGAAAAGAAGAAAACAATAACTTTTTTTTACACAAGACAGAGAAAATGGAATTGGAATAACATTAACAACAAGAATTAAACATTTACTTATCAGAGGAATAGTACTATCTGCAACGTCTACAATTGAGCGCAATATAGGTACCGTACCCACTGTAGAATAAAATAAACTCTGTATATACATTCAATAGCTAGTGCTTTTTATCCCACGCAGATAAGAGCTTCTGCTCCCACTATATCCTTTACTTACTAAATAAAAATCAACAAAATGAAATCTTACATCTCTTCCATGTATAAGGTATTTATTTCGTTCTTTTCCCTGTAGGAAGAACACTGTTGACTAATGTTTCTATCCGTTTCCAAGGTTCAACGTGCAGCGATGCGCCTACACAAATTACAATACACTCTATTTAGCATTAACTTTCTAAGTGCGTGAATTTCTTTAAACTTGAAATACAATTATTATCGCTCTGAGACTCAGTGACCATGAGCAAAATAAGTTTCACAAAACGGGAAAAACCAATAAATTCTGTTTCAAGATCGCATTCAATTACCGAATACATTTCGTTCCAAACAGAAAATTTTAAGACCATCGTAGTTTCGTGGAATTGATTTCGCAGACTGTTTTTTACATTAAATAAAATTTTGGCTTAAACTTCAGTAGTCAATTCCATCTAGTCTTTAATATCATATATGATGAGAAAATTTCTCTGCTGGATGCGGGCATGCTTTTTATTCATGGTACACTTACCCAGTGACAGCTTTCGGCAATGAACAATAAATCAGAAACAGGAGCACTTATTGGATCAACACAAGCTTCAGTCACAGGCGCGAGAGATAGCTTTGTACACCTCCACTCACTCCGACGTCTCGCATGACACTGAAATTCGGAAGCGGAATGATCCTGCGCGAGCGACACTGGAACACCTCTGCGGTGCGCTGCAGAAGCAACCGCCTTGTAAGACCATCAGCTGTTGTTGGTCGACACAGCCCTGTCTATTTCACAGTAAAGTGAAGGTGCCATCGCTTGACTAGCCAAAGTCGAGCTAAGAAAATCCAACTAGATTTGACAGCAACTTCTGACTTGGTGCGGTGGCTTCGTGGACGGAGTTTCAGGCGTTAACCCTGGATCGATTACTCTTGACACTTCCGAAAACTTGATCCTATTCCCGAAACTGAAGTTTTTAGAAAATTCAAGCTTGATGGAGCTGCAGCTAACACCTGCAACCTGACTCAAAGTGGCGAAGCCAACGCTCACGTCTGGAGTCTGGACTGGTCAAGCCAAGTGAGCTGGACTTCGTCACACCAATCTACGAGACACCTTTATTATTACGATACAACCAGATGTAGTGCAAACTAGTTATCTAGGGAAGAGTGTGGCAAGTATTGCGTGAGTCTGTGGGTCCGCATCTTTCTGTTCAGGTTAACAACTTGCGAGCGAGCAGCGGGCGGCTGTGTTCTATCCAGGCGAAGAGCCCGCCCCAGCGGGCTGTAGTTTATCAGTAAGTTTATAATGCTGTATTTAATTCCTAAGTTAAGCCATAGTGGACTCTGTGTCTCAAGGAGAAGAAGAAAAAAGGGACCTGCAATACGACCAGAAAAACGTTGGAGTCACGATCAGAGAAACACGACGGATAGAAAACGTCTCGTGTTATTATATTTTTACAAACGTCATTCTTAGGACGCCTAAGTTTGTTATTCACAAGATGGACCAAGAGGACTGAACATACAGCTCTAAAAAAGAATCTATGTTTCTTCACATTAGCACGATGCATTGGTTACTCGGATATTTTATTTCATTAATCGTTTCAATGAATGCGTTCCATTCGATTTCGAGGTACCCAAAACAAATTTAATAGAACTTGTCCTAGCAGCATTGCCACTGGATGTGTCAAAAGGCGACTTCTTCTGCTAGACTGTTGTAAAATCAGCAATATACAACGTGGATTTAATACCAAATGATAATGAATAAAAATGCTCGTGCAAAGTAAGTTTAATCCAGCAATATCATTTACCAAATTTCTGCTGACTTTTCCAGGGCTTCCAAAAAGATCGGTCGGACTGCATCAACCCTTTATATTGACGTCTGTTTTGTTTAACCCTTTACTGGGCAAGTGACCATAAATGGTTACTTTTGCAATGTTAGTGTTCGTTTTTCAGCTGTCGTATAAAGAGTTAACCCTATCTTACTCAGGCTTAGCTGTTTCGCTACAAAAGAGTTCATAATTCCCTTATTATATTCGTAGAACCCATGTAGCGAAATCTAACTGCCTGAGTAAGATCTCATTAATGCAAAGTGTATCAGCGTTGTCCCTCATTCACTTAGGTCCACGGGCTCAAGTCCTTACGAGCCCCTAATGTATCTGTCCAGGAAAAAAAATCAGTGGAAAGATGTGTGTTTCCCTCGTGGATAATTCCAGCTTGAGTAGGGACTATAAATATGAGAGGTATGTTTGTACATACGTTTTATCACTGTACGTACGGGACACGAACTGAATGATGTAATTCCTAGGAGAAAGGCAAGATTAAAGGTGTAATCGATCGAAATATGCTAACCCTATTTGCTCGGATATAAAATTCAAGCTCATTTCTACTATTTATCAGCAAGATTCATTTTGAAGGGTTATCGGCTTGAAATGAACGCCTGAAACGCGATGCATATCGCCGAACCAAGACTTGTGACTGAAGTTCCGCACAAGCAAGAGCTAATGAGACTAGCTTCTGTCGACGGAACTTCCGCAATCGACGCTGTAAATCTTAATCTTGTATTGAAGATGTAAAACTACAATTTAGATTTTACTTCTTAGCTCTTCGTTGTACGTTAACGCCGGGTCAATTCAAATCATATCCTTACGAACATCATTACTGTATTTCAAAAGAGACCAAATGGTATCCGTGGACGTTCAGTGGTTAATGTTGCTTTTTTCCATAGAAATAACCGTATCTGGCCTGTATCATGCAAAGGTCTCTGGGCGCCGACGCTTCAGCAAGGTTTTGTGGCCTTGAATGTTTGGCAAGTAACGGCACAAAAACTTTAACGTATCATCTCCCTCCCTAATTCCTCTTCACCGCTCACGCAAATTTTGGTTCTTGTCCTTGGTGATGGCACTCGTTATTGCCGTTGTCCTTGGCGCCGTAATGATATCGCGGAGCTTCCTTCAAGCAAATAAATGACATGACCTCACGATGACTTTTAGACGTCGGTGCTGAGAGAAGGGGTAAGTTGATTCGTGCCATGCTTCAGCCTTTTCATGCGGATCTGCTGCACGGCATCCGCGTTCCGCATATTCTGCTCATGCCAATATTCCACCAACGGCACATCCGTAAATTATAATTATTATAACTATATATATTATGGCTGTTATCCCAGATATTATTAGCAGCAAAGCTTCAATAATTTTATTCAATTACGTAGTGTTCTTTTAATTGATATTTTATGTATGTTTCAAGCTCAATATAAACTTTATTACCTATTATTAAACTCTAGAACAAAGATGAACGGCAACATCAGCCTTTTTCTCAGCCATCACGCCAGTGGCGGGGTAATTTTGTAGTTCTCCCTAGGACCCTATAGAAAATAAGTTTTCCGGTACGAAAGTCTCCCTAGAAGGATCCGATGAGTGCTGCTCTTGGCGTCACTCGTGATTTCTATGAAGTTCTGTTATATTTGATTTGATTTCTTCTTTTCGTGTTACAACTGGGGACGTTTTAACTACCTGTAATCTTCTTGCCTCAGTTCATGGCTGTGTCCATGGTATAACTAGGCTACGTATTACTAACATACCATGGCTGTGCCTAGCACATGGGCTATCTAGTCCCCTCGGAAGGCACAGTGGAAGTTGCTTTAACCATTGGCTGGGCCTTCGGTACGTCTTTCTTTCGAGCCCACTTTACTACCTTCCATTTTAATGCTCCAGCTGATAGTTTCTTCAGCTCATTCCTCTTCTTTCTCGACCTATTGTCCCCGTGAGCGTTGACGTGCTATGGGTCCTTTCGTTTTTTCTCTATGATGTCGCCTTTGCTATGGAGACTGAGGCTTGGGCTGCTCAATGCAGAAATAATAATAAAGATCGACCAGAGAAACGTCCCTTCTACCTGTAGAATTTGCAGGAGCTCGGATGAAACCATCAACCACGTGATAAACGAATGCAGAGTGCTGGCGCAAAAGGAGTACAAGCGCAGGCACGATAAAGTTTCCCGTCACCTTCACTGGACCCTCCTGCGGATCCATAACTTCCCGGTCAGTGAGAGGTGGTACGAGCACGAACCGGCACCCGTTGTTGAAAACAAAGCCGTGCAGATCTACTGGGACAAGAGGATGGAAACCGATCGTGTACTTCACGCCAACCGACCGGACATCGTCGTTAAGGACAAACAGGAGAAGTCGGCCAAACTGATCGACGTCTCAATCCCCTTCGACTGCAAAATCATCGACAAGGAAACAGAGAAGAAGGAAAAGTACCGTGACCTCGCCATCGAACTCCAGAGACTACGGCAGATGAAGGTGGACGTCGTTCCAGTGGTCATCGGAGCTCTGGGGGCAATGTCCAAGAATCTAAAGACTGCCCAGCGAGAGCTGAAGTGCGGCCATCTCCACCCAGGAACCTTCCAGAAAAGTGCTCTGCTTGGAACAGCGCATATCATTCGCAAAGAGCTCTGAGCCTTAGGTTGCGGGATGCTACCCGGCGCTAGAGCGTTGAGCTGAACATCGCTCAACCAAACGAAAGTTTGGGTGGTGAAATCCCCTCGATAATAATAATAATAGGCTTGCTTTATAATGCCACTCAAGTGTGGATTCAGCTCCTTTAAATATGTGTGCCTTTTTTTATTTTATTTTCTTACCTTACTTTAGTAGAGAAATTTAAAACTAGGAATTATTAATATATATAAACTATTGTATTAATATAATTCTTAAAATGTACTAAACGGAAATGAAATGATTTATAAATACTTAACGCATTACTATGCTTGAAGAAGTATAAAAATACTACTCATAATAGCAGGACACGTCGAATACGTACATCATAGAGACGCTGCATCGAATTATACAGCAGATAAGCCTTGGTAAGCTTCAATTGTTAACCTGGAAATGGAATCGTAATCATGCACACGGCCCATTGCAAGGACACCTGCGATTTAGGGCGAGTTCACACGTCATTCAAATCAACGCGTTCACTACTCATTCACCCGTTCGAATTTTGTGTAGTGTCGTTGTCAGCATAGCTTTGTATACACCACTATACATAATAAAAATTTCAATTGTTAAATCAGTTTCCTCTGCAAGTGTCACTAGGCAACCAGGAAATGAATATTTCTTTAAGTTTTGGGTGTGATAAAACTTAGAAAAAAGTGCTCTTCTCTAGAGTTTCTAGAGTAATAAGAGGATAGTAACACATTAGGACACGTGAATGAGCGAACGTGTTGATATGAATGAAGGGTGAACTCGCCTTTAAGAGGGTGACACACTCTCGACTCTTCCCCCCCCCTCCTAATCTTCCGAATCTTTTACTGAACCCTCGTAAGCACAACGGTGAGTTGACCAAAACTGTACAACTATCATCAGTCGCGTTCAGGTTTTCCAGCAAGTGCCGTTAGTTAAGTTTCAGACATCTCGTCGAACTTGAAATTAATTAAAATTCAAATTCTTTGCAAGTTTGCATCATTTGTACGGACAGAGCAACACATTCGAACGCGGAGATGAGTGAAAAAACTCGTTTATTTTACTAGCGTGTATACCTCCCTAGAGGCCTGTCCACACCGTTTTTTTGAACGCGTTCACACATCCTCTCATTCGAATGTTTCGTACGGTGGCAGTCAACACAACTTGGCGCACGCTACAAAAAGTTATTAAAATGTTAGCCGTCAAGTGAGTTTCCTCAGCAAGTGTCGCTTGGCATATCGCGGATATCTCTTCTAATTTGGAATGATATAAAACTCAAAAAACAGTGCACTTTTCTACCGTTTCTAAGGCACAGTGGTAACACATTCCGACGAGTGGATGAGTGAACTAGTGATATTCGATTATTCGCATCGGCAGAACATCCTCACCTTTTTTGACATCCGCACCCATGCATGGATGCTAAGATGGTAACATCCGCAATTGCATCCGCATACGAGAATGTCATAACGCTCGAAGATCCGCATCTGCGGATGCCAAAAAAAATGACATCCGACCTATCACTAGAATGAACATGTTGATAACATAACAAGTCATAACAAGTTTTGATGTCACTATCCTCAAAGAAATCAGAGAAGTACTTCTTGCTATTCTGAAGACAGATTCACGCAAATGTCTACAAGTAAACTAGTAATAAGGCGAGAACTATTCCTCAGAAATTTAAGTTTTGATGCTCTAGCCACACGAGGAAATTTCTTGATGGTCAACTGATGGCGAGATCCGTGGAAAAGCCGGCCCAGTCATTGTTATAGATGAAACAGCAAAGACAAAAATAAATATAATGATACTCGTTTGCTTTGCAATAAACAGTCATTAAAAATTTATTGAGAAATAACTAAAGAATTGTTCGCTATTGCTACTAGAAGAGTAATTTAGCTATGAGTCCAGTACTTCTGACGGTTGTGGGCTGAATTCCTCACATTTGGCTAATCACAGCCAACATTGCAACATGCTCCATCCTGATCATTCTACCCAAGTGTTGGAATTCACTGATTTTCCGACATCCATTCGCTGGCCAAACCTCGCGCAGTTGTTCATTTGACTACATCGTGTAAGCCGACATTTTACGGAATGTGTGTGTGTTCCTATAATGCCGCAACCCACACAAGCAAAATTGGGGTACGATCGAGCTACATGGACTGTACATACCTTTTTATGTTTAGGTATATTTTACCCTCCGTCCATTACACTAACAGTACAATAATGGTGAGAACCTATTAGCACATTCAGTAACAGAAATCCCAAGCTCGATTAAAGTCTTATTTCATTGCAAGCAGAAGAAGACCCGCCAATGACAGGTTCCAAGGACCAACAACCCTCATCATCAGTTGGAACGCTTGCCGTTGTGTCCAATTGAAGAACAGGAATCTTCCTCCCGATACGGTCTAATGATTCCCCTTAGCTGTGGACTTAACCACCTCGCTTGGGGCACCTACGTGATGCAAGCAACAACAAAGATTCTAATATTACATTAATGCCTGCAGACGACAGGGGCAGATTCATCGCAAAAAAAGATGATTAACTAGCACATCCCGGCGATCCATCAGCCCTTTGACAGTAAATATAAAATGTGTAAACGAGGAATAATGCTTAACTGAATATATATTTACACTTCAAATTAAGTTATATTCGCAAAGCTCGGATTAATTCATTAATTCCTATCCAGACACGTAAATATTCTTATACCTTTGTGAAGTGCTCATCCACTCCAGGCTTCGTATCGAAAAGGCCGAATAACACAAGAACAAATTGTAAATACCGTACCTACTAATAGAAACATTGAATCAAAAAATGGAATTACATCAGTTGATTTTACAGATGCATAAAGAGAATGAGCCGTCGCAATTTCGCAATTTGTAATCACACTGTGTACTCGATCGGTATGAAATTTTTCACGAAGCTTCTCTCGCAGGCAACGGAAACACACCTCAGTAATAAGATATTACTCTTCAAAATTGGTGCCGAATGTACGATCTTCTTAACGCTGTGAAGTTGCTGTAGAATGAAATTGTGCTATAATAGGCTACTTTGTAGTGCAGCTATTAAGACCCTTTACTTCAATGGTAAATTACGCATCTAAGTATAGCGGAACATGCTCCAAAGCGTAAGAAATTTTCATTCGAGAGAAAGCAAACCGAACGCCAATGTCTCCCTAATTAAACTGTAATATTTTCTGGGTATACGGCACAGTAAAGAGAAAGGGGTTATTCTGTTTACTATGGTATACGGACTGTATCCTCATGTCGCGGTTCCAAGCCGCGGTACTGATAAGTGAGACCATTTGAAGAGGTGCATGTGATATCATCGTGTGTCCTTGCGTGATCTGATCAGTTTTACTGCAAAAAAAAGAAGGATAGCTTGAGGGGGTAGGGGAGCAACTGGGCCTGGCGGGGGAGTGCCATCAGGCCGTGGCCCTAGTTTGCTAAGATTAGATTCATAATTATTCTGAACATAGTGAGCATGTTCTGTTCATAATACAAATCCGTAACCTAATCTGTCGCAGCAATAAATATCGAATGCTTCCCTTGCTATCTTACTATGTATAACAGAGCGCTAAATCCGATATAGAGAAACATAAAACATGTCTGAATAGCTCACGCACCATGCTTTTACAGAGTTAAGGTATTTTTTTTTTTAATATCCACTAGATAGCTACTTGTTTTATTTTCGCCGCAGACTCACGGTGTCTCCTATGTTTTTCTCTCCATTTGCTACTAACAGTTTCAGTTTCTTCTGAATATGTGTTGTGTATGAACAACGGCAGCATAGCTAATTTACATCATGTGGATGATCTCAAGCCTTTCAGTGATTAGAGATTTTTCTTATAGGCGATAAATTCACCAGTTAATGTTATATCAGCTTACTTATAGGCATATTCATGCATCATCGCAACGCGCTGGCAGAAACTGGTGGCGGCTGCGCGTTCATTGGTACCTTGAGCACCTACCTACCTTGAGGGTCTTCGGAAGAAGTCCAGGTGACGTTGTTCACGTCACCCCACGTGTGTAGAGTCACTCTGCCAGGGGTCTTCTGTGGTGCCGCAGTTAGCGACCAAAGAGAGAGCCAGCAGCGAATTATCTCCACAGTGCACGTAACCGCTGACCGCTTGTCTATCTGGTACTCATCTTAAATGAGAATCCAACAAATTTTTGAACTCTACAATTTTGATATCATTTGCGTATCGAACATGCTGAGGCATTTTGTTAAACAATCTTGCTCCCCGTACGGCGAAGCTATTAGAATATTTTGTGGCTACGGCTTTTCCACCATTTCTGCTTGGGATGCGTATATCACAAGTCCTTTCAGTTCTTTCTGAGTGTCTGGCGATAATCCGCTCATTCACATTCACAGTGATACGTTCAAAAATTTTCCAAACATATATCATTGTGAATCGCTCGAATCTGTGTTGTATTGAATACAAATGGAGACAGCTAAGTCGTTTGTGGTAATCGTACTCCTGCTTGCCTCGAATTCTGGTCGTGAACGATCTTTGGATAGCTTCAAGTTGTTCTAGCTTTTTTCTCGTACTCGGCATCCAAAATAGAGAACAGTATTCTATTATCGGAAGAACTAATTGTTTCCTTAGTGTGAGCATTACATCAACTTCGCATGATGAGAAAGTTCGTAAAACCCATTCACTCCATCTTTTCCCACAGCGATAACTCTAGCAATATATTCTTCGAACGTAGCATCGGCTTGCATTCTCACTCCGAGGCCTCTTAAAACTGTCTTTCTCTCAATTTCATGCTCATCGCTGGTGGTATACCTATTGCGTTGATTCAAAGAGTGTTTGATTTTTCCCGTATCTTAGCAGTTGGAATTTTGTTTCATTAAAGGTCATATTATTTTTTGCCGACCATTGGCAGATACTTTCCAAATCTCGCTGCGCAGACAGCACGTCTTCTATAGAATGCACAGCAACTAGTATTAGTGTATCGTCAGCAAATGACGGAGGGACCGCATAGTTATATCCGTACCCCACATCATTGATCACGACGAGGAAGTGGGGCGAACCAGCGAGTTTTAAGGATGAAACACGTCCGTTAGGCTGAGTTCACTCAGGTATATAAACGAACACGTGCTGTGCGTCAACTTTTTCTTTCTTTGTCTACACTAGTGTGGAGCGTTTCTCAACTTTTCTTTATTTTCCATAGTGGCTAGTTCGGAACCGTTGCCAAATGGTGAGAAAAAAAATTGTGGTAAAAGCATTTTTTCCTAGACGGATATATCCTACCGCCCCAAAACCAAGGAAGATTGAAAAAAGTGCTCTTGTGGGCCAAAAATATATATATTTTTTTTCTGTTCACTAAACAGTAGCTACACATCAGAGAAACACGCAGGCAAAGTTTTAGGCAGCCAGACCAACGCTAAGTGGGTAGAGCAGGGGGATGAAGGGGTCCGGGCCTCTCATTAAATTCTGCCTGTGAGCTTCAATATCTAGCGTCAAATAACATTTTTTTTTTTTGCAGCGCTGATGCCCTGTACATGGATGTATAATAGAAGTAGGGGCGGCTGTGGTCACTACATCCATGTAGAGTGTATCAGTGCTACAAAAAATGCTACTTGACGCTAGTTATTGAAGCTCACAGGCAGAATTTAATGAGAAGCTCGGACCCCTTCATCCCCCTGCTCTACCTCTACCCACTTAGCGTTGGACTGGCTGCCTAAAACTTTGCCTGTGTGTTTCTTTGATGTGTAGCTACTATTTAGTGAACAAAAGAAAAAATATTTGAAACATTTTTTCCGCCCACAGGATCACTTTTTTCCAATTCCATGGGTCTTCGGGCGGTAGAAGATATCCGTCCAGGAAACAATGCTTTTAACACAATTTTTTCTCCCCATTTGGCAACGCATCCGAACAAGCCACTTTGGAAAATCAAAAAAAGTTTAAAAACGTTCCACCATAGTCTACACGCAGAAGTCTCCGCCATTTAAATGAATGACGTCGCGCGTTCAGTTGGGACATCGTTTCTCTACGTTTTTGTTAATATTTTCGACTGTTTGAAATTACATTCACATCCCCTAATTTTATAGCCTGATTTCAAGTGGAACAACCTATTTCTAAAGTATTTATAGTCTGATAAGCCGATAGAAGTGAATTCAACACGGAGCAATCAGCTGGGCTATAAAAACAAAGATGGCATCCGTGTTCTTACAACATTTTTGAGCTGTCTGTTGTAAAACGGGACTACAGTCATTCTTACAATAAAAGTGACCACGAAAAAGCAATGTTATCAGCTTGTTCATGACCTATGAACGTTACAGTGGATAAATTCGATACTTATAGGTTATGTTTACTGAATTTGAATGATACAGCGCGTTCAGAAAACGGACATGCTTCTTCCTTCAGTCCCGCGCGTTCGCTGTAACAACTCCTTCGTGTCCACCCATTTGAGCGAACGCGTTGACATGGATGACGCGGGAACTCGGCCTTATTTTCAACGGGCTGAATAAAAATGCGTTTTTATTGCCGCTATTATGATCAGAATCGGTGTAATTCCGTATAGCAATATAACCTGAAAATGTTGTAAGCACGCGACAGACGCCTTGTTTGTCTGAATAGGGATCTGTCGCACATTAGTGCATGGTGCTCGGCCTGGAGTATGAAGCTGAATGCCAGTAAGACCAAGTCTATGATTGTCAGTCGGACTCGGACNATAAGTGCATGGTGCTCGGCCTAGAGTATGAAGCTGAATGCCAGTAAGACCAAGTCTATGATTGTCAGTCGGACTCGGAAACCTTTACCGCAGCATCCACATCTGAAGATAGATGACACTTTGCTTCAGGAGTCTAGCTCCTTGGATATTCTCGGTGTTGTCTTTGATAAGAAGCTTACCTTTGTGTCGCAAAAAAGGTAGAATCTGAGAGCTTATTTGAAGTAAAGTAACGTTAATTATAAAAGTAAATGTAACTATTTCAAATATCCAATCCTCATGCCTGCCTGACGGCAACACTAAAAAAAGCTCCAAAACTG
>LQNS02007215.1:14739995-14759218 GCA_001587735.2 Parhyale hawaiensis
GAATTGTGCGAGCTCAGAGCAGCAGTGCACGACAGGGAATCTGTGAAGATAACGTACTTGTCTGGGCATTTGGAGATGAAGGATAAAGCAGAATAGATTCCGTAAAGTTCAGCCGTAAATATTGAGCAAGTTTTTGGAAGGCGAGCTTGCAATTTGAAATCCGCGCAATAGACTCCGCAGCCCGTAGCATAGTCTGTTTTGGACCCATCAGTGAATATTGCTTTATATGCTGGGTATTTGGAGTAAAGGTCAGAAAATATCTTCTGCCAGTGAGCATCATTCATGCTGTTTTTAGGATACAAGGCCAGGTTTGAGTAGATTGGCAGTGAATTTAAGGAGTATCGCGCAGTCATTGACATTGTAGCAATAGAGTCTACCGTTATATTAAGTTGCTGCAGTTCCAGTTTTGCTCGGATGGAGAATGGTAATACATACCCTTCCTGTTCAAGTTGCATAAGGGGGGATTCTTTTAGTAATATGGATTGGACAGGATGATTGGGAATTGATGAAGCTCTGCAGCAGTAGGATGTCAACAGTTGTTGTCATCTATAGTGTAGGGGAAGAAGATCAGCCTCTGCTTCCACTTTGAAAGAGGGTGTGCATCGTAAAGCTCCTAACATGATCCGGGAGGCAGCAAGTTGTATGCGGTCTAACCGACTGAGGTTGGTTGGTGCAGCGGTGCACCGTGCAAATGGGCTAGTTCTTCTTAGTCTATCGAAGAAAACTACCTAAGGGCGATAACATTTTAAAGGTAGGGTAAAAAACAAGAACATATTTGAAATTCTGAAAGGTGCCGCTACAGGATGACCGACGTAATCAGGTTGCCTCTAACACTTGCAGTACGGTTAGAAATTGCAAAGTCATCGCTTCTGTCTGAGGTCCCGAACAAGTTAAACTTCGAAGGCTTAATTTTGGTGCCCCATATCGACCATACCCTTAATCGTAAATCGTAAATAATTTTGTCGATCCTACACGTAAAACAAATTAATCCCATACGGAAACTATAGAAATGCTCCGGAAGCGCATACTTCTGTCAAGCAACTCTTAATGTTGATGGGGAAACCAAATTCGTCCTGAATCCAGGATTTCTTCGTGATTGTAATCAAAATTTGAGGCATGCTCCATTTGGGTCATCAAAGTCGATCTAAGCCAATACCAATTGACTTGATTTGACAGGAAATGTAGAAAAGAATTTTGGCTCTGTCACTCTGAATCGTGTTGCAGATGCTAGAAGTAGCCCGATTGTTGTGCGCCGGCTGAAATCTTCATTTTACGGAATCAGATTGAGTTCTGGAAAGTCTTACAGGTAGGTAGCTGATTAAGAGTCAACACTTGGAACATGAATCAACAAGTCGAAGCCAGCATACCTATCTGAAGTTTCGGACAAGTCATGCCTCAAAGGTTAAAGATCGCTTTCTCATCATGAGCCCATAGACCACAGCGTACAATATGGCTGGGATGCTTTGATTGCAGCGGGAGGGTACCAGAGGAGAAAATTCAAGATTTTATATTTGACCTGTAGAAAAATCAATTCTATTACGCCCGATCTTACTCAAGTTTTGTAATAAATAAAATGCATAGGAAAAAGCCAAAAGCTGAAATTACGTTTTAGAGTTCCAGTGTCTGTATTATACCGGCACTGACTATAGTAACTGTTCTTAGTAGCTCTAGTAACAATGTAAATTTCTATTCTTTTTTTTACAGAGAAGTTTATACTAGAGTTTAGCAGCCTATTAAATCTGTAACTTTTATATGCCTTTTGTCGTTTATTAAGAATAACTTTTCAAATCCTTCACCTTACATTTCCTTTGGAATCAGCTAAGATTAAATCTAAATTTTATGAGGAGCAAACCTTCCAGACCCATGCTCAGTAGGTGGGATGAGGACGGTATTTTAGGAGATGTGGAGGGAGCGTGAAGTTGAAGTTGTTGATAGAGTGTGATGCGCTGTAAGATGTTATCCCAAACAAATTGATTGTCCATTGCTGTCGTCACCATCATAAGTGTTGCCTTGAACATAGCGTGGTGCCGACTTATAAACGGTGGAGTTGTGGGGATAAAAGAAACACAGTAGCTTCACACAAACTACATTGGAGTCTTGGAGAAACAGGGCACATATCACAAGAGCAGGCTGAGCAGCTACGCGCTGTTGTCGGGCCGGCGTATAGCAAGGGAAGAGCGAGTCAGTCACACCAGTGGCTGAGCATGGTTCAAGTTATGATTCGAGTTTAAGCTCAGTGATTACCATAATACAGTCAGAGAGAATCATACATTTTTAATTCGTAATAGACAAAACATAGTATTCTCTTGTATGCATCAATAAGAGATATACATGACAGGACATTGTTTACAAATAACAACAATAAGCAATCCCAATCTAATGAAGGTTTGGAAACGTAACTTGAAGAGGTGCGGCATGGCACCAGTTTTTAAAACTTCGTTAACGATAAGTGTTCCGTAGCGGTCTCATATTCAGTATATGAACTTTTATCTTATAATTTTTTTTTCTGCCATACAATGAACCAGGAAGCAAAGAATGCAACTACGCTCTTTGCTTCCTGCAATGAACAGACTACACAGTACACACAATCCACCTCACGTGCCCTATTCACTTGCATTTCTCCGTGTGCTCCGAACCCTAAACTCTTGTTTACAAACAACAGCTGATTGAGTGATTCAGCTCCAGGACGTTTGGTGTCGGTGAGTTGGTAATTGAGATTTTTCTTATGCTACACATATATATTTTTTTACTCAAGTTCCTTTCGTCAATAGAGATGAATTTCATCTCTTATGCTTTGTTTTATGAAGTGAACTAAGTATGCTGAACCTGTTGGTCAATCTACTGAGTACTGCCAGAGTGCCAGTATCTATTTTATTTGGTATTATTTTACTAAGTTAGTAGCTGTAGCTGACCTCCCGATCCAGACCGGTAGCCCTAATTTGCCCCTAAATTTCTAAAACCAGGGGAAACCAACATAAATTAACTGAGTAAGGGGCCTAAGGGCCATAAAGTCCTAATAGAAAACAGTAAAACCCTAATAGAGTGAAGAACAAAGGAAAGTAGGGCTTCCAGCTAGGGTAATGTCTCAATTGCCAAATGCCCATCTATTACCGAATATAGGTAGGAATCTTATTGCGTTTGGTAATAGAAACGCATTCGGTAATTGAGACATTACCCTATGTAGTAAAAAAAATAGACCAAAAATAAAGGTATTTTTGTACTGAAGGTCAGAACTTAATTTTCAAGATAATGTTAACATGCGGTACGCCGGGGTAACTTGGGACAGCACTCTGCCATGCCATATTGAGGGCTGTAGAAACCAAACTATGCAAAGTTTTGCCTAACTAAAAATAGGGCAATAAGCTTTAATATTTTTGCTATCGGTTCAGCATAAAAAGCATTCAATTCAGCTCATGCAAATACTAGAAAAAAAATTGTAGAAAAAAACTGTATTTTTCATTTTTTGAAAAAGTAGGGTAATGTCTTAATTGCCGAATGCCCATCTATTACCGAATATAGGTAGGAATCTTATTGCGTTTGGTAATAGAAAGGCATTCGGTGATTGAGACATTACCCTACTCCGACTAAGGTCTGGGAAGAAAAATCTAAAAGGCAGAGAGCTAAAGGTTACTTAGATGGAATGTAGCCTAGGTTGCTGACTATAGAATCCCACCATCAGAATTTATCTACCTATTCTCAAAACAAAATGGCAGTCTTTCCCGCAACCGGGGTAGTTCGGAACACCTTACCGGGGTAATTCCGGACACCCAGTAAAACATATTTATCAATTATATTTTCCAGTAAAACGGTCTGATTTAGGCCTAACTTAAAAGTGACGAAAACATTCATTGTTGTTCTTGGCAATAAGTATTAGCTAGTAGTTATTTACATGAAAAAACGTACTAATAACGTCAAATGCGGCACTGGATATTACTTTGCAGTAATAACGACGGTGCGGCATTATAAACTAGTTTTTAGTTACGTTTTATGGTGGAATTACATCAGGAAGGACATGTAACAAGCGCTGAGAAGTGTAGAGAACATATTTTACATTAGGACAGTAGCTGGACTCTATATCAGCACAAGAATGCCTTGTATTGTAGCTAATTTTTATCAGAACGTAATACAGAGGATTCACCAGCGTGGCATATACTTCGTCAATGACTGAGTTTTTGGGCAGTTTTTCGCCATAGAGTGCCTGTCAATGACATCTGGCTGCAAATCAGGCATGTACTTAATGTATAACAGAGTTGAGAAAAACTTAGAAATTTGTGATAGAATATGATAGTAGAAATATAGCTAGCTAATTCAATCTTACTCCACAGATTTTTATGACTTCAAAAATTTCGTCCAACATTTAATATGGTCAAATAATACACGGTGAACATCTGTAATCCTCATTAAAGACATTTGAGGTTCTAAAAATAGTTTTAAAGCATGTTTCTAACACTTTTTTTACAGGTGTCCCAAGTAGCCCCAGATAGCCGGAGTAATTCGGGATGCTCGTTTTTTGTTCATAGCCAGCTATGGTTAAAAGCTAGAATTTTTTCTTGTACGCCCTTCTGTAGCTCTCATCCAGACCTAAAAAATTGCACCCAGTTTGTAGTAAAAATCATTCATAGTGAGAAGTTATTAACAAAAAACATCAAAAATCATCCCGAGTTACCCCGTTGTACGGTAGCTACTCAATTTCAGAGATAATGTTAGTTGACTTTGAAATTCCTATTGTTTTTCTATGAGAGAAAATAACCACTCTGAAAAACATCTTTTCATAAGTTTTTTGCGTTAGGTTTGGTTGGGTGAGGTTAGGATGGTTAAGTTGGGTTAGGTTAGGTCGGTTCAGTTAGGTTCCTATAGGACCACCAGCAAGCCTATAATTATGCCGGTTATTTTATCTTATAGAAAAACAATGGGAACTTCAAAGTCAAATATCTCTTAAACTCCCTTCTGACAGATGTATCGTGTCGGCGGGTGGAGTTGCGCATTTCCTCCCGAACTTTAATATAGCGCAAAAATGAATTGCCATAGAAACCTCGGATTTTGGATGAATAAAGACCTGATGGTGTACTACTTGCCCCATAAGTTTCAACTTTGTAACCTTAATGGAAAAACTAGACAAACTTATGCACGAAAAAGTACGCGCATCCGTCATCGTCGTGAATTGGGTCTATTTTTCGCAAAAGGCGGGTGAAGTTGCGCACCCACAAAATAGACAAAATCATAGGAAAATACAGTGGAGAGAGGGAGGGAATAAAAGTTGCAGCAGAGGTTGTGGTTGCAGCGGTCGCGGTTGCAGCAGTTGCGGTTCCAGTGGTTACGGTTGCAGCTGTCAAAGTTGCAGTTACAGTGGTTGCAGTTAGGTACAGCTATCGCGGTTGCAGCGGTCGTGGTAACAGTGGTTGCAGTTACAGCATCTGTAGCAGTTGCTGTTGCAGCTGTCTTGGTTACAGCAGTTGCGGTTACAGTGGTTGCAGTTACGGTTACAGTTGTTGCAGTGATTGTGGTTACAGCGATTGGGGTCTTTAAATGGTTTGTACAGGAAAATATATGTTGAAAGCAGCGCGGAACTACACTCGCTATAAAAAAATCTGCCGGTGGATTTGCGCTCTACGAAAATAAATATGGCGGCCAAGATATCGCAAAACAGATGAAAAAATCAAAAACAACTATGTTTTTCCAGTAGAATGCAACAAACCCAATGAAATTTCATCCAGTCTTGTTTTTGTGGCATCAAAGTTTGCTGGGCTGTGAAGAAATCCTAAAATAATGTTTGGGTCCTGAAAACATCATGCTAACTTAGACGATCTGAACAAAATTCAACGAATATCAAGTTTTTCGTCTATTGGGCCGAATATTGGTAAACGAAATACCGTTGAAATGTTGCTCTTTACGATGGAATAATCAGAATTTGAATTTTCCTTCATTTTCGCCGTATAGGTGCGGTGCGCAACTCCACCCGCACTTCGTTGGTGCGCAACTCCACCCTACCATACGATTATGAGTTATACTGCTCGTACATGCAGCCAGTTGCTGCATGTCATGTGAGCTACCTAAGTCTGCGCATGGTAGCAGGTTTAAAGGGTAATAGTTTTAGTTTACCTAGTAACCTGTATGCATAAACTTGCCAAGTCAAATATTTTGTGGCACATTTTGCATATAATTCAACTAGTATTATAATATGCAAAAATTCAGAGGAAGTCCATACAGTTAGTTGACTGTCCTTCTCTCAGGTTTCCCAGTTTGTAAATTTAAGCAACACTGTTGACTTCACTGCATAAATTACAAGCTACCTATATATCCCTCTGTGGAATGAGTAACTCTAGAAAACCTACACTCCAATTTTATCTTCATAGGTCCCTTACCTAACATAAATTGTAGCTTTTCATGCTATTACTGTTGAACAGTAGCCAGATTGTGAAATGTGCAGTTCAAATTAAAGAACAAATTATCACCAGTAAAGTTAACAAGAATACAATCAGTTAACTAACTGACATTGAACAAAGACCAGTGTTTAGCCCCAATTATATCATACCCTGATGATAGGTGACACATGTTGGACTTGTTTTTATCACATTGCTAGGTATGTACATTGATTAATGATGATTACATTTGTCACATTCATTTCAAAGTGAATGCCACGTCCGTGATATGTAGGTAACTACCTACCTAGGCATGCCACTGGCAAGTTATGAATTATTCAGATACTAAAAGAGAGTTCAGGAATATGAAGTAGGAGTTTACCAATACCCACCTCTTTTGCTGCGAATACCATTAGTACGTATTGGTAGTTGGTACACCCCTTATGAAAAGATCAATCGAAATCGTGAGCAATCTCAATTTATTTCAATCAGGTTTGTACAGCAATTCCTACCTTGTGGGACCATGAAAATTGCACTGGGTCCAGCTTGTAATGAGCACCTATAATCAGAATATAATGCGAGCAATAGCCCGCTAAATGATGTTGGCTTCAGTAGCAGATGAATAACTACCGGTACCTAGCTACTAGCTAGGTATAAGCTTTACGTACTGTGTGTGTTGATTATGATTATATAAGCTAGGTAGTGTGTGCATGAATGTGAAGTACCTACCTATGGGCTTAGCTGTTGCTGAGATCTTGTAGAAAACTAACAAATTTCTGTTTAACTGATTGAAATTTAAATTTTTTTTAAACTGACCCTTTAATTTGTTGGCACGTACCCCTTCGGCCATAGGATTAGGTTCACTCATTGTACCTATGATATGGGGAGCAGCGACCCCAAGGAGACCTTGAAGATTCATTTGCCTCACCGAGAGCTTTGGGACGTTTTTCCTTGGTGATTTTTTGCTTCCTTCCACTTTTATACTGTTGATGTTACTTCCTCTTCTGTTCCTCTTTAGCTGTTCCCATGTAGTCTATGTTGTTCCTCTGGGTGAAAACCCTCGTGCATTGGTTACACATTGATTGATTTAGCTACTATAGCTATGTCCTCTTTTCCACTGTGAGATAGCCTTTGTTGTGGAAACTGACGCTTAATCTCGCTCTATAATAGTAATTATTAATGAATTTCAACTAGCTATACTGGACTCCTATTGTTTGCTGTAGGGGTTTGAGTTTCATGTAGGTATATAGGTACTGTATGCAATGTGTGTTCAAGAAGTGTCTGGACTGTAATTTTTCTCACATAAACTATTGAAGCTAGGTTTGTCGACTGCTTGGTGTTATTTGTGATGTAGGCTCCCTCAATCCTGTAGCCTAGGTGTTTTCAGTCAGTCAGGTAGGTAGACAAACACTTAACATCCCCGAATGAGTAGATAATTACTGACTACTTTGGGGATTCTAGTGACGCAGGATCATCGACGCACGATCAAGAAACATTCAGACGAGGTGTGCGTGAACAGTGGACCCGTTCATTCTTTTCTTGTAAAGGAACTGGGCTTCAGGAGAATCTCAACAATTATTATTATTATAGTGGGTTGGGTTACTAGCGCCGCAGGCATCACGCCCGCCTTGCGCCGAAAACACAAAATCGGGATATTCTCGGTTTTTAACACTCTATCACTGGCCCAGCATAGTGCTGAGAACGTGTACTTCCTCTGCAATCATAAATCTGAGATCTATCTGGGGTCATAGGCCCCACCAATTTCACATTTCTGCTACTAATAAAGGGTCGTGTTGCAACCGCGTTACTCTCCCGTCCATCTCAATAAACCTCCGAATTTACTGTTTTTTTTTGTATATTTCACATCGCTCCAAGAATCTCTTTATCTTCCCACATCAAAATTCCTATGAGGGGCTCGGAAAATATTTCTACCATCATCGCATCTACATCCCCTCCCCGGGGGTATGGGAAGTATCTTCAGATTTCCGAATAGCTGGGGCATTCTGCAAGGAGATGGCGTACTGTCAGCGGCACCAGACAGTCGTCGCAATAGGGTTGAGGGCGGCGCTCCATCAAGTGTGACCAATGCGCACGCGGCACAGTAGGTGCCACCTCCAAACGGCGGTTGCCGCACCTGGACCTTGCCCACTCTTGTACTCCCGGTTTTTTCACTCAACTTGTTATTATTGACGTCATTCCACCGTTGCTGCCACACCGCTCTCATAGATCTCCTTATGTAGTAGTAATAATCTTGACTTGGTATAGCTGGCTTTGCCCCCTCTCCCGGGGCACCTGCCCCCTCCCTAGCTTTGCTGTCAGCCCTTTCGTTTCCGGCAACTCCCACATGACCGAGAACCCAATAGATCTGCAGCTGTTTCGGACCCTCAGTTAGGGTCGTCAGCCAGCCGAGGATATCGCACACCACAGGATGGTCGCTATAATAGTTTTGCAGCACCTCCAATGTGCTCTAGGAGTCAGTAAGTATAATAAAATTGTTACGGTCAATCATCTCGACAATGTCTAATGCTGCAAGAAAACCGTAGGGCTCCGCCGAGTAGGCCGACGTTCCAGGCCGCAGCTTCCTGCGGAGCAGCACAGCCCACTGATTCTCTCATCCTAGAGCCGTCAGGGTAAATCTTCCTGCAGTCTGCTTGTTTTTCTAGTACATGATTCAGGAACACTCGCCTTGCATTGGTTTCTGTCACCGATGATGTATTGAGTAACTCGCATACGCGGCAAAAGGTCTCTATGGGAACACGCCACGTTGGGGTGTTCTCTACTACAGCAGGCAGCACAGTCATTGGAATGAAATCCATATGTTGCAGGAGTTTTGTATAATTAGTGGATGAGGCAGATAGTATGGGGAAATCCCCGTGCAGGTCGGGCAGGTCAAAAACGACCCCGTGAGTTTGGTTGCGCGGCGTTTGTCCTCAACAAAGTTCGGGCTCTGCCACTTCTCATTTTGTTTGGGGAGACCACTGCCACGTTGCCAAAGTCTTGAGGCAGCTTCAAGATCGGTCCAACTTTAATCTCGGTACGGTGGATTAAAGTTCGGTTACTGACGTTGAAATTCTACAGCATTTTATCAAAAGAGAAACTTACATTGCTCACTTGCTCTTCCTCTCTCTTCTCCAGTCTGCATCGGCTGATGACGCCGACGGACCTGATAGCATCTCGAGTAAACAAATACCTAGACAATAGGCTTGCCTGTACGATATGCGCTAAACCAGGTTGTCCTAGCTTCATTAGTTTATGCTAGAAATTCCCTGTTGGGCTATATTTTGAACACACCTATTTTTGTACATAACTTACCGATTTCAATTAATTTTATATTATGTTTTTTGTTTTCAACCTCATTTCTTAGTTATGTGACACACTTTATTTTGCAGGGTCTCAGCATTATGTCGTCTATACCAGCCAAGAAGGAACTGATTTATTGTAACGTCGAACCAGATGAACCGTTGCTCTTTCCCGGCGGTTCCATGGCGGGAGCTTCCTCTCTGAATGAAGATTCCTCTTCTATGAATGAAGATTCCAACCCGAAGCCAGCGGGTGTGTCAGGTTACGATGGATCAATGGATACAAATAGTAATTCTGGTTTTGCAAATGTAGAAGACAGCCAAGACAGTTTAGAATGTGCTACAATAGATGCTGTACTTCCAGGTACTTCCATAAAGCTTTCTGAACCAACTGGTAAAGGGATAATAGCATCAGAAAAAGAAGATACAACCTGCCCAGAGCTCCGACCTGGTACCGACATCGATATTCGCTACGACGATGAGACACTTCGCGGAAACAAAGAGCTTACAGACCCTGAAATTCAAGAGTGTCGTGCAAACCTGAGAGAGCGGTTTCTGTGGGCTGTTACATCACTAACGGGGAGGCCTGTGAAAGTTGCAATGTTGGAGGACTTGAATGTCTCGGGTGTTCTCAGAGGCATTGATAAGGACGGCCTCATGGTGCACGTACAAGACTTGGAAACACCCACTGCTGTGCATCCTTGGGCATCTCTAAGGCTGCCGGATTGTTTAGCCTTACAGTTTCCATCAAAGTAATCAGAATCCCATTTTCCATACTGTATGGCTACTGTACTGAGCTACCTACTATTAAGGTTTACAATTTTTGTTGTGATTTTTCATGCCATCGATACGTTATTCTCCTTAGGTAGAATTTTGGGCTTTTTTGACTCTTGAGTGAATACTGTGCTAGAAATAAGTAATTTTATATGCTGTGTTAGGATACTAAACTCTCCCCGCCTTTTGGATAGCTACTCTACCAGTATTGAGTGCCGGAATCAATGCTGTTAATTAGTTGGTCGTTCAGAATGAAATGTCCAATTTTACTCAACTGAAACAAAACAATGCTGTGTTGTGTAATCGACGTGTGTACCGAGATTAACAACAGTTTTTTTTAACTAACTCACACGGTGTTTGAGATCTATCTGCTTACATCACACATTTCCGCTCATCGAACAGTCAAAGAAACCGTCCGACAGTGGCACCCGTCAAATAGCGACGATCGTCTAATGGACGTCGTATTGGGCACACGAGACTCGCTCACGACTATGTGAGGACGAGGCGTCCGCAACCCTATTGCGACGACTGCCTCGTACCTTTCGCTGTCTTGCATTTAATGGCCGAGTGTCCCTACTTCTCTGACGAACGGAGGGACTGCTATCCGGACCTGCATGGTCGGGATGCTGACTCTATCCTCCGAGGAATGCTCTTTTAGGGACCACGCGACCAATTTAATAGAAATGCCCTTAAGACTTTCCTTATCAGATGTGGCCTCTATCACAAACTGTGATGAATCCATTACAATAAATGCTATTGTCAACTACGTCTCTACCGTGTTCTTTGTGAATTACATATATGTACAGTTAATAATGATAATAAAGTTCTCCCTACCATTATTTTATAATAGAAAAATGAGACAAATCCCACGCCCTAGAGGCGCATGAGCCTGTGGGTTAAACACAGGAATAGTTCGGCGCGATATAGACAGTGTGCCACTCAAGCGCTAGTAAAAACTTCTACTACTACTTGAATTTTATTAAAGTTATGAAATGACTGCCTCGTGATCTGAAGTATAAAACATGTGTTATAATCCTGCAAATTTCGTTAATACGAAAATCGGACATTTCATTCCTAACGACCTGATATGTCAACGTTGCATTTTGGTAGGCATATGTGTTTGATACCGTAGTAATGTTCAGTAGACTCTAAGGCGTCCAATTAGCTAATCACACGGGAACAATCTACGGTTGTCTCTAGGCTAGCTTTGGTACTGTGATATCTTGAGCACTTGATTAATATAACTAAGTATGGAGGTATTCATGCATAACACAACTAAAGCACGCGTATGGCTGTATCATTCACATACAGCACAGAGTATATTTTGTAGTAATTTCAAAGGCCATAAAAGTTCTCCAGAAAATTTAAATTTGATGTAGAAGTATACATAGCAAGGTAGTCTGATAATTTGACTACACATATCTGCCGCAATGTGTTCGGTATTTTTACAAAGTTTAACATTATTTTGCCTTCGCATTATTGCGTAATGTACAAGATTGACTCATAAATGACGATCATAAGGACCAACAACATGGAGAACAAAGAATGAGATAGAAACTCGTAAAGCTCAAGGTTCTGATCAGGTCTCTGTTAATCTAAGTGGAGTAATTGCCCTCTAACTTTGCAGTTTCTAGCCGTTTCTAACGACAGCACAGTTTCTCACCCATGACTTGAGTGGCTTTTATTGGCGTGTATATATTTTAATCAAGTAAAATACAGTTTAGGCTTCAATGAGCAATATTACTTTTGGAAAATGAAATTTTTGTAGTCACCCAAGAATGGACGTCTAATAGTGAAGAGACATTCTGTCTCTCCAATGCAATTACCCGTCGCTCGCTGTGAACGTGTTGCAGCTGCTTCCTTTGAAGTGCAGCTGCTCGGCGTATGTTACCTCTGCGCTACTAATTTTGGCCTAGGCTTCCATACTATCATCTGCTGCCACCAGTCCATCTCCATATAAAAATCGTGAAATCAAACGATTAATATGTTTATTTCGGTAGTGTATTTTATGTACAAATTGTCTATACTTATCTTAATATATCAACAAAACAGCTTTGTACTAACTACAAAGCAGCACTACCCATGCCATACCAAAATATTGGTGGCTTGCGTTGACATTCTTCAAGCTAAAATACACCGATAGTCTATAGCAGTTTGAGTGTGAACTAAAATGTTTGTGGATCTCATTAAAGTATCTGTTGTATAACTAAAATAAATAAACTTTCCTTCTCACAACCTACTCGTCCTACAGAAATATACCTAGAAAACTCCTATATTCCCATTTAAGTATACAAATGTTATTCCTACAAGAATTTGATAGATAACTTTTCACCATGCGCTCAGTTGTAGCATGCTAGAAATTTGAAAAAGGTGGAAAACTCATAAAAACTAACTACCTCTCTAATTTTCCCATACTACTAAACTTTCATTGCGTTAACTGTCTGCCAATGTGAACAACGAGGACTGCACGAGTACGTAACGTTTTCAGTTCCACTCTGCAAAAGAACTGTAGCTAATTTAATTGGTGGCACTAGAAGCCACGGTAGCCTGTCTGTCGGCAATCCTCTGCTCGATGACAGGCCTGAAGTGGCGGATGAGACCCTGCGCTGGCCAGGCCGCACCGTCGCCCAAAGCACAGATTGTGTGGCCCTCGATCTGCTTTGATACTTCCCAAAGGGCGTCGATTTCTTCAGGTTTAGCATCACCGGCAACTGTCACAAAAGACGAGGTTCATGTCAGTTTACTGGCAACATAGGGTCCACGACACTACCTCCCGCAGTAGGTACCTACATAAAATATAATTAGTCAAAGCGAAGAGTTCCTGTTGAGCAGCGAGGAGTTTTGCAATTCCTCTTACCGCAGAAATCTCAAAGAAAATAGTACATCCGTTTGACATTGACACCGAAACCTGCAGGTTTAGCGTATTGCGATTCTTACCAAATGGCACACTACATTTAATATTAAGTGCAATCAACATACACGGCTCCTACTACTCGGCTGCCTGTTAAACCAAATGAAACGGAGATGCACTCCTGTGCACATACCAAAGTCCTTAGAAATTGTCATAATAGTAGCTGGATGGTCGGCCAAGGTTCATCGCCCGTTTACAGAGGAGGCATCTCAAAAGCCCAGTTCATATGTTAATTTTTACGCACTCCATGTCGCAATGCGTCCGAATGTCTTATCACGACCTTGCCTTGATCAAATACCACTCTGTGTACACTAAAAGAACCGTGCAAATGTTTGACGGTCGTATCAGTTTATTTAGCATTAGTCACTAGTAAAATTCGGGAAACCTTTTCATATTCAAAGTGAATTGGAATTGAGAAACAGCAACTCAATCGAAAGATACACACTATGGACGTAATTGAAAAAATTAAGTTTAAATCGACCTTCATGTTTGAGCTATCTTGTTACAGATTATTTAAATGAGAAAGCCGGAGGCGCAGTGAGTAATATACACCTACAAGTGGTGTAGAGATAATATCGCTTCATATGTGACACATTGATTGTATTCTAGACACGACATGGAAAACTAAGAGAGGGATGGGAAGAGACGAGTAGTAAGCCTATGTCAAGAGTTTACCACAACCATCTTACTCTGTGCAAGAAAAGAGTAAAATATTGTGTGTACAGAGATGTAGGACAAAGTCCCTCGAGTGCGCAACTTGCCATGCCCTAACAGAATTCTTAGCCGCTCCAGAAGCTGCAATCAGTAATGGGCTTTTGAGGCAACAGAAAATTCTCGTTAGAGAAAGATAAGATAGGAGAACCAGGGTATAACAGCAACAGGTATGTCAAGAAAGAATTAGAAGAGTTAATGGGGTGGTGTGCGCTAGAACACATGGCGGCAGTAAGTTTATCTTATAAAGCTATGGATTAGCATTCGAAAATATTTCTAACCACTAACGACAATATATATCATATTGGTTATAACTAGTCTACAGAGCAGACAATTAGAAAGAAGCAGTACGGCAAATGACGCGGTTTATGCGATTGACGGGAACACCACCTTGAGGCTGGCTAATCCTAAAGCTTCTCGAAATGAATTGTGTAGCAGATAGGTACTCCAGTCTCGATTGCCATTTCCTGTTTCTATTCTCGTCTTTCAGAAGATGCATACTGCCAAAAATACCACGAATCACTCCTCATATATGGTACAGATGTTGCACTTAAGTGTAAGAACTGAACTGTCACCAGTACGTTACTTGAGACAGCAGTAAACATTATCTGCACCTTCTGTCAGTACGTCATTCAGTTAATGTTATCATCAGCTTGCCTTCTCACAACGTTGTAAAACTAATCTCTTAGGCTATCGCCCTATAGAAGCTGCAACCACGTGAAAATGAAACGCGTATCTGAGCGGATGTTCTTATATCAGGATTACTTCGAACACCAATAGCGATTGACGGTTCGTGCTATGGCCACACTAGACTTGGATAGGGATAACTTGATGGCAGCACCCGCAGCTCTCATGCTGTCCATGCCACCGTATCTGTGCTACATAGTTTGAATTTATATACTCCGAAACGACGCCCGGGTAAGTTGTTCATCCTCGCTTCCAGTTGCTAGTGTAAATGCATCTGTAGCCTCGACATTAGTAAAGTGACTATACTGGCACCTAAGAGGCACCAACGCAACAACAGAAACAGATTGGCTTCCGCCATAGTTAAGAATGAAAAGCGCGGGTTCTCGGCCCTGTACACGTCACAGCTTGAAGCGATGATAATTTTCACAAATGAAAAGTTAACAGTAATTACGCTCTGCCTGGACTGCCAGTTCCTGTTAATATACACTAAGTGAAGCTAAACCCACGCGAGACCCAAAGCAGCCAACTTTGTAGTCGTGAATGATGAAAGGCCGAGTTCAGACGTCATTCATAGCCTAACTATGCGTTCACTCATCCGAATGTTTTATGGCGTCATTGTCAGTGCAACTTTCTGAACGCCATAACAGTTATACAATAAATACAAATAATGTTGACCGAGAAATCAGTTTTCTCTGTATTACAACCACTACGCAAATTAGAGGAATCTCTCTAAATTTTGCGGAGGAACAATAAAAAACTGCACTTTTCTGCTACCTACTTCTAGGGCTCTGTAACACTTTCGGACAAGACATGGATGAGCGAACGCGTTCATATGAATGACGTGTGAACTCGCCCTGGGATTCAAGACTTTGTGAGTACCTAATTATTCAAAACCGCAGCTGACGCTACATATTACAGTGACTCAGTGGAAGATGTCCCCCACGACACCGGGCAGAAGTAAAACCGTGAGCCATGATTTCAAATAATCACGAAGTGAACACCAACAGATGTCCCCCACGACAACGGGCAAAAGTAAAACAGTGAGCCATAATTTCAAATAATCACGAAGTGAACACCAACAGGCTTAGCTCCGACGATCAACACTAACATAAATGATTAGCTGGCAAAGACACTCACCAAACCGAGTAAGAATTTTGAACATCCAGCTGACACCCTCCCTGCAGGGCGTGCACTGACCACAGGACTCATGCTTGTAGAATTCCATGAGGCGAGCTATGGCTTTGATGACGTCAGTCTGTTGGTTCATGACAATGATAGCAGCAGTACCCAAACCGCTCTGTACGGCCACTAGGCCATCAAAGTCCATAATGGCTTCTTCGCACACACTGCAACAAAGAGGACAGCAGTCAGATCAATACCCGGATCTCTACAGGGTTCTCTCGTTTTTCGCGGCTCCACTAAATTAGAAGAGCTGTAAAGAGTTTTTTTTTCGCTATGGAGTAAGCGTCGTCATCGTCTTTATAAATTTTTGTGTCACAGCTACAAATGTAAGGAACCTTTTTTATTCACCGCGACAAACAAGGGATCACTGTATGTACCTACCGTTACCTCTAGTCACTCGTTAGGTATCTTCGTTTGAAGACAGCTATATGTATATTTGCAATCTCGACTCAAAGCTTTCGCGTGACGTTATCAGGGAAAGAACACTCAGAATAGAGATGCCCAGATGTACCACGAATGACTCACCTCTTAGGAATAAGCGGAGTGGAAGAGCCACCAGGGATGACGGCGAGCAAGTTGTCCCAGCCACCAGTCACACCGCCAGCATGACGCTCAAGCAGGTCCTTAAGTGGAACACTCATTTCTTCCTCTACAGTGCAGGGATTGTTGACATGGCCAGAGATGTTGAAAAGTTTGGTGCCTGTGTTACGGGTGCGGCCGAACGAAGCAAACCACGGTCCACCTCGCCGACAGATGGTCTGCAAGTAGAGTTGCTCATGTACAACGTAGGTACGAGTGTAGAAATTATGTGTAAATTATGAAGCAATTAAAGTAGAGTAGATAGCAGGCAGTAGACGGACCAACAGACCCATTCCCAGAGAGCAGCCGAAACTTACCCTCCGGCCCACTATCAGGGTGTCTAGCAATCTGGAAAACAAGGAAAGAAGGACCAGTAATCAAAATACTCAGGGAATTTCCACAGGGCAGTGGATGATGTTCATTTTGTTATGTTATGTTATTAATGTGGCATTCCCACAGAACCTCAGCCATATGAGGATTATTTGTTCTGCAGTGCCGAGGAATGGTCTGGCTCTATTTTGCAGTAAATCCTAATATTTTGAAGGTGATTTGTATCGTTTCAGTCTTTCAGCCCATAACCCATTGGTAATTCTATAATTTGAGAGGAAAATGGACAATCTGAAACTCAGGGAGATTAAAGCTAAGTCAGGGAATTTTAAAAGTCCTGATCGCTAGAGACGGAGCTCTATAAGCTAGCTAGCCATTATTCAGTACCAATCACGTAGGATGTGACGAAGAAAAGATGTTCCAGTGAATATTTGAGGTAGCTAATATCTTCATTCAAGATTGTACCGGCCTTGTCTGTTTGGTCAAAAGTTAGGTATTTCACCAAAGGATGTTTTCAGTTATCTTATAACTTCTGTAGAAAGTCCCGGTACGTAGTCTTACACTCTTGAATTATAGTATGATATGACTGCGTGCAAATCACGAAACAATTGTATGTAATTACAGAACAACCGCGACTAAATCATGAAACAACTGTGTGTAATTCTGAAACAGACGCGTGTAGATCATGGAAAAACTATGTACCATAGATCATGAAATAACTGTGTGTAGCTAATTGTTAAAGAATCGCGAGTATATCATGAATAACGAAACTACTAGCTATGTGTGGATCATGAAACAACCACATCTAGATCATGATATAGGTACTACACCAGAAATTTTAGAATGGGATGGACAATCGTTGATGGGATAAGAAATGCCGTTCACAATTACCGGCATCTAGATCATTTCTTGATGAGCATTCTGGACAGAACCGACTTTTATGGAGGAGGCACGTCAGCAATTTAACAGAAGATTATTTAGCATAAGATCCTTCAGTACACCTGTCTACTAGGATAGGTACCTACCTACTACAGGCATCATACAAACAAGGTGTCTAGCGATCAGGACTTTTGAAATTCCCTGAGTTTTCTAGGTTTTTTCGGAAATTTCCGTGAGTGTCAGATTGCCAATTCTCTCAAAAACTGTGATTACCAATGGGTTATAGGCGTAATGGGACTGAAACCATTACCAATCACCCTGTTTTTTTTGTTTTCTTTCATCAAAATTTAAGGAGGCTTGCAAGATCTAGCCCATGGAACTTCCAGTCTCAAGTTATTTTACTCAATTGAGGCAATATTAACTTTGATCTTCACACATCCGCGAAAGAACCCTGAGACAAAAAGAAAAACACACCCCAACCCACATCCACCAAAGGGCAACAGTCGGATGGACCATCCAATATTCTAGGAATTAGGGATTCTAGGAACACACTTGACTCCCCAACGACTGTGTTCTTAGAGTGAGCAGAAGGGGCATTGCAAGAGTACTAGCTAGGTATATCTAATATAATAAGCAGAAAATAACTAACTACCTGAAGCAGAAGGATCAACCGCCGCACAGCTCTCTACACTTCAAAAAAAAAAAAAAAAGATGGAAAGTGAGCCAAAAAGGGGGAAACATGAAGATGAACATGTGATGAGAGTCCTGATATTGGTGCCCTTCTGTTAGTAATGTTTGTCAACACGTGCCCTACACAAAACACTACATGCACCCAAGTTTTAGTACGACTAAGGACCAGCCTGTCCTCGCCCAGACTAGAGCTTACAAAATAACTATGAGATCAGAAATTGACAATTTAATCAATTATTACAGGTGCCGACAGTGAGTCTCTGAAGGAGAAAGGGCAGATGCTGCATCAGGGACAACGCAGTGCCTCTCGTGAGAGTAGGTACCTTGTCCCTACCCCAGAACATAATACCACCAAGGGGCCGCACACCACCTCCAGGCAACATCTATAGCCAATAGGCAAGAGAAAGTTTTCGAGATAAGCTGAGGTAACTGTTGAGTAGTCACATTCATTTACAGTACATATACTCTTATACCAGCCACCAATCAGATATCTACAAAATGACAATTATTATTATGATGAATATGATGCCAGCAAATTTGACTGGCCTGCAAACAGCAATACCGTAGCTCAACTTCGATAGTTTGATACGGTAACTTAGATCAGTAGTAGCATAGGAAAATCAGATCCAATAATTGCATGACTAGCTACACCAATGGACGCCATATTATTATTATTACTAGTGCACCAAACGTAACCCTTTTGTTGAATAAGTCATGAAAATATGTATTTGAAAACATCTTACCATCCTATCGAAAAATTCCACAATACTTCTATATTCACCAAGCCCACAAAGTCCACCAAGTCCACAAAGTCCACGAACTTCC
>LQNS02007215.1:14803766-14814979 GCA_001587735.2 Parhyale hawaiensis
GATCAATTCTCACCACTGATCACGGTTGATTGCTATCAGAATCACGTCAAAATGCGGTCACAAAAACGTGCGAATCATGCGCGATCAGCAGGAATCATGCTCGCGGTGGTCACAAAAAGACGCCTCAAGAAACCAAACAATAAACTTAAAAAAAATTCAGTCATGCTATTCCTATCAGTACCCAGAGTACCAACAGACGACGGGAAGTCATTTTGGCGAGATTGGCGTGGGTCACCCCGTTCAACCCATGCTATAAACTACACTACCTATAGACTACACTACCTGTGATGTAGTCTGTGCCCAGGCGTATCTGATGAACACTGAACCTCAACTTAATGGCCAACATTGTAACGTACCTAATACTATCAAACAAATACATATAGCTTGCTCAAGATCCGATGCACAACGCAGTATTTCGGTGCTCATGGCGACACCGTCAAAGACATGTTTTCTGATATTCTAACGGCCTTCCAAGGCCCTTTACATTCTTTCGTTTCCAACATTGGTACGTGATGCTATCTTTAAGTGGCCGATGGCCTGACTTTCTTCCGCAAGAATTTACCAACTCAACGACATCACCGAGTGGCACTTTCCACTCCTTCAACCTTTGCAATCTTTCCGTTCTTCCTCGACTAATAACGCGACTACTGGCGAACGAATAGATCGTGGTTATATTGCGCGCTTATCGCATACGCGGGAAAACCTAAAGATAATAATGATAATCAGTTAATTTAGAGATAATAGGCGCGTGTAATTTAGAGATAAAAAGTTTGTGTACGTGATAAGATCATACTGTCCTGTCTGGAACACGAGCCTATTTGGGTCATCTGCATATAAGTTTAGAACTAAAATTGCTCTGACATTTCGCACTGACATGATTTATCGAACAAAAGCCAAAATCGATTAACCAAAATTTAAAGGGAATAGGTTCGTATTTGTGACAGGAGCACACTGTTCCTGTCAGATACATGAGCCTATTTGGGTCATGTTGACTCAAGTTTTACACCAGAATTGCTGTGAATGAGACTATAGAAGCGTCACACTGACATAATTTAATTGTCAAAAAGCTCAATCGGTCAGTAAATTTAAGCATAATTGGTTACTGCAGTTGAGAAAAGCGCACTGTTCCTGTCAAGCTTCACGAGCTATTTGGGCTATGTTCATGTAAATTCTAGATCAAAATTGCCCAGCGGGTGACTCGCAGTGTGACACCGAGATGATTCTCTAAAGAAAGAGACAAATATTATCGGTCAATTTTTAGATATTTGTTTGAGTAGGTGATAAGATTTCTGTGTCATTGTCGCCTTCATAAGCTTTGGCGCCTCCATCTATCTTTTTTCTCACCCTTCCTTCCACTATCTCCCTCAACTCCCCCGACCACCCCCGGTACCTCTTGCATAAGGGGACAACAGTTAGGCGCAAGCAAAACAACGTAAGCCTATTTATTCGTGTTGCTCGTCAAATTCCTATTAATTAGTCGCAGGAATACCGCAGGGTAACTAGTTCTTCAGTTGCTAGGCCTGTATCATGCTGAGTGATGGGCAGTATTTAAATACAATTGTATTTAAATACATTTTGTTATTTAAAAATGTATTTACAAATACTTTCAAAAACATGTCATTAAATGCTGTATTTAACTACATTTTCGAGTATTTTAAATACAATGTATGTGATATTATTTAAATACAGTTTTAAATACATTTCGTATTACTTGATCTACTTTTTGCTGTGCGTCTTGCCTTGAATACTTTTCACCGTACTTCTAAATTTCTCGTATTTGTACGTATACCCGCAGTTCTTGTCATGTGTTAATGAGTTGCTGTTACAATAGATAGGGTGCGTAATAAGGCTTTGCAAGTATTGCTTTCCTCAGTTCTTACAATGCTTATCTCCATGGTGGGCTAACAAACTGTGACATAACAAGACTGTAAAGCATAGATTAATGGCACTGTTCAGCATAGCAATTGGATGTTGTTTTGACTATTTAAAGCAAAACAGCGCTCTGCCTAAAATAGCGCACATCATTCGCGAAGTGCTTTGAGCCTTAGGTTGCGGGATGCAACCCGGCGCTCGAGTGTAGAGATAAACATCGCTCAACCGATCCACAATTGGGTCGTAAATTCCCTCCGATAATAACACAGCAAACGGTGCTATTACATCTATTTTAATGGTCAGCATGTAACACTTCCGGTTAAAAACTTGAATTAATTCCGTGTCGTAAGCATCAGTGATCTTTTCGACAGAGCTCGATGGCATATCTTATAGTTTTTTTTTTTTTTTTGCTTTTTTAATAGACTGATTGCACTTGTAAACTAAGTTAATAATTTTTTGGATGCGGCACTGCAACTTGTGTTTTACATTTGCCGTTGGAATAAAAGAGTGCACATTGGTTTCACCCCTAAGATTAGAGCTTCAAGCATTTAACTTTCTTCTTCTACTACTCTTGAAATGGGTTAAAACTCTTTAGGTGTTGCTAAATTGACTTTTCAGCGATAGTCGAGAAAAGTGAGTTCCTAATTACACTTGCAACACGATTATGAATGGCAAAGCCGAAGCTCTAGTGTGAAGCTTCGGACAAGTAAAAAGTATGCAAAACATATTTGTCTGTGGGACCGCAAATATAGGCCGACATCCATGCATTCGTTGGTTCTGCAGATATACATGTGCATTGCCCGCTAGGCCCCAGTTGACTGCGCGGCCCTTGTCAATTTTCGTAGAAGCTGCTACGAGTATTTCTGTCTGCTGCGAGGACGCACCAAACTACGCCATGAAACACCTACGTGTATCGAAATTTTTCTCAGTGCAGCGGCGAAGAAAAATCGGATTAATGCACGAATCTGCACATGGATTACAATTAAATTTGATTAATCGAGCACGTCTTAATCAACATACAGGTAATTAAAAATACCACAGTTTTGAAAAAAACTTTGTATGCATGGTATTTCGTGAAATGCTGCAGGGAAATTATATTGGTAATACGGGAATGGCTTGAGAAACATTCATGAGCACCCTTCTACCTAGGTAGTTTTTCCCACAAACGTACTGTGATCAAACTTAAAATAAATAACAGATAGCTACTACTTATTTTTTTAACAATTCATAATATGCCTAATTCACTGGAAACTTTCACATACCTAATAGTATTTACACAATCGTACATATAAGAAACAGTACATAGAATAAAAGGGTACAATATCAGAGGTAGGTCGACACAAAGTTTGTTTTTATTGTATTATTTTGTGTGAAATACAATGGAGCAGCAATAAAAGGCTGAAAACTCCCCATAAAATTCATGGATGTTCCGTGAAGTTTTTACGAGGTATTTTCTGATATATTACGGCGGATTCATAAATTTCCGAAGAAAATGGTCCCCAATTTTACGGAACAGCTGCAACTAACCACCATTTGCGATTTTACAGGGAAACAGCGGCAAAATTTACAATTTTTAGTTGAAAAAAAAAAAAATATTTGTCCAACCGTTGTACAAAACATATACCTATTTACAATTTCTGTCAATCCTACGGGTACTTCCGGTGTTCTTCACTACTTTCAGTACCTATATTTAACGTACCTATGCTAAGGATCAAGCTAGGACTTGAATCAAAGACCCCCAGTCTATCACGCTGATATGTGTAGTATCCTGCTGATGCTGACAATATTGTTCTGTTACTAGTGTTTATGTCAGAAGCTTTGGCAATTTTTGTTAACTGTTTAATGTTAATGCAAAGTAAGTTTAAATCAGTAATATATGTATTTTCTATCAAAAACTATGATAAAAAACCGTTCTGAATTCATCTCTTTGTTCATTGGTCAGTGCAAACACATGCAACCAGTTCAGCTGTATCGTGGACACAGGTGACGTAACTCATCAACTGGTTTAAATAAATCAGCATTTATAGCCTGCGATATTTTTTGGTAGACAGGAAAGAGACTGGTAATGCCTCACCGTTGCCGTCTCTATCAAAAGTCTTACTGGGAAAAACAATGAGAAAAGTGTTGTGACAAAACCAGCCAGTATTTCCTCCCACCGACGGGAAAATTTTGCCGCAATCTGACGACACGAAAGCTGAAATTGTCGTCCCGCAACAACACGCCTAGGCAGGCACTTGTCCTCGGCGCATGGGAATGCGTGCTACATATGGGACAATTCAGTGCGCACACTCCACCGCAGCATAACGAACCAAGGAAGTTTAATAGCTATTAAACCTCCTTGCGACGAACCCTAGCAATTGCCAGGGAGTAATAATAAAATTATTACTACTCCCTGAGCAGTTTCTATAGAAACAATTACTCTATTCGCGTTCACATGTGCCGTTTAAATAAGAGAAATATCTACTGAAGCAGTTTATGTAGTGCTTGTGGACTGTTATCAGGATAATTACAACCGGTGATTCCAGTAAATCTAGTAAGACCTCACCTATAGACTAGACCACCTTCAATCGTGGCTTTGTCTGTGGACTACATTTGCAGCCTGAGAGGGTCTCAGACCCGTACAAACAACTGATATTTTTTATATACACAGTGACCTTTGACGGGTACTTTAACAGTTAATTATGTAAAAACTTGCGCGCTATACACAGTGACGTTTAATGTGAACTTATCTTATTAGCTAACTGTGGTAAAATTTGCGCCTTATTATCAATGCTTACTAGCTGGACTAGCTTATCTGACCTTGGTTCATGTCGTTTCGCTACAAGTGCTAAAGAGCGGCACATAAAAAAGACTTTTTCCAAAATACGCACGAAAATCAGATCCAGTAATGAAAGAGTGATGATAATGTCATCGAGTGGAACAGTTCCAGTGAGATAAAGCTAAACCCAATCGCTTCACCATGTCCTTAACTTCCAAGATAAGCGTTGGTTTGGCTGCTGTGAAGCCATTTCCGGCGTATTCGGTATGAAAGTAACACTTGAAACTTGATTTTAAGTAGCAAAACCAACGCTTATGACCGACAATCTGAGGAAGTTGAACCCAATAGGATCATCTTTTCGTAGAACAATACCCATGGATGACACCTTAATTTAGACATTAACGCTATGATACTTTGCTGCAAAGGTGCAAAGGTTTTCCCCTTTGGAATACAGTAGGATAAAGACCTTTTTGTAGCAAAAAAGTGCAGCCTGGGTAAGATAGTGTAAACCTTTTCGCTACTACAGACAGTAGTTCGCTGTATAAAGACGCCAGTATTAGTTCTTCTTTCGCAGGGCTATCGGGTTGTTTCTTGTGCTAAAAGATTTAACACGATTTCAACAGACAGTCGCAAGGCACAACCAACTTTGGTTTGCTTTTTGGCGTTAAAACATTAGCTGAGTGATGGTGTCATCAATATCTATGTCGTGCGCGTTTGGTGGATTTGCGCGATCGATCGGGCTGCGCGTTTGGTGGATCGTTCAAATTTTAAAATGGAAAATAAAAAAAAAACAGTCCTTGCTTCCCCTAACCTAGCCGACATTAAACCCGAATATAGTCCAACTTACCCGAAATTACGGCCTCATACCTACAACATCCACCAAACGCGCAGCGCGATCGATCGATCGCGAAAATCCACCAAACGCGCACATCATCAACACTGATTAGCTCAGGATTGAGGATTTAAATGTCGGACGAGTTACATCTCATACAATTTATTAATTTCGATGAAAGGGTGCAAATCAAATATGTCTGTACGTTTAGTTTAGGCAGTGCTAAGCTTTATTTTTATATGTGGCAATAAAAAAACATAGGTAATGGGGCCGAATAAAACCGTACCGTTTGCTTCACTGACCTACATTCATGGCAAAATTCAGCGCACTCGAAGATAATTGGTATCGAGGACTGATTCACAGTTGTATGTCGTACTTAAATCTTTGCACCATTGTATGACAATCTGGTGATACTGAAATTAAAGTGACAAATATTTTTGAGGTATGAGACGCGCTAAATGGTAATGTTGTCAAGTGTGAGATGAAATTCCGTTGCATGATTAAATTCTTCAACATATGACAGCTATATATGATCTGCACGTTTACAGTGAATTTCGTAAAATACAAATTGTGTCATGTACAACTTCATATAAAGGACTACTTCCTTCAGATACAATTGCGGGCGAAAGCTGTTATACTAATATACAACATATTCTCTACAAATCTCTCATATAAATTTTAATATACGGAATATGATTACAGAAGTGATCACAGTCAGAAAACTGAGACGTTGTCAAATGGGCGATGAGATTAAGTCTAATAGGCTCAAATTGTCTAAAACCTCAGGCAGATACGCTGGCTTTGCCCTTTCGAATCGGGTTTCAGGCGTGAACGCCAAAGACTTCAAAACTTCAATCTTTCTCCCTAATGTTAAATTTTCAGCCGTTTCAAGCGTACTTGGGGCGCTTGAGATATCTGCATCACTTCAAAATAATAAAGCCAATTCTGTTTGAAGTTCGGACTATTCAAGTCTCGCAGGTTTAATTTTGCACCTTCATAATCGAACGCGCCCATAGATAAGCCAATCAGAGACATCTCTGCTCTCACATTGCTACTATGCTCGTAGTCATAGCAACAGACGCATTTAAAAAAAAAAGCTAAAGAGTTTACAATATTTAAAGACGTGTAGAGGCTCGTAGTCTGGAAAAAATGTAAAAATTCAGTAAATATCCGAAATGAACATGAAAGTTATGAAACTTGAGCACTTTTTCATGCTACTGCTAAATTTGATACGAAAGCAGGCATAACGCCAGTTTGTGGGTAACGACAGCAGTTGAAAAAAGGTAAATTTTTGTTACTCAATTGGTTATGCGATTAACGTATCTACAAGAAGGAAACACTAAAGAGCCAATTATAAGAAGTCTACCTCATGATTCATGACTCATGAATCATGAGTAATGCCAAAATGCGGCAGTGTTTACATGACTCACTATTTTCCCTTGTGTAACGACTATAATACAACTAGAAATAAAAGAAACAATAACACAACAAATCAACAAAATCAAAACGGTGCTATAACAGAATACGGTAATATAATGTAGATGACTCCACACGTACAGTACTTTACATAACTGAAATTATGTCGCTTGATAATGGTGAACAGTGCACTGTTGTCACTGATGTTAAGCGAGAAAACTTTCTGTGTTAAGCCTCAACTTGTGACGATCTTTATAAGTTCGATTCAACATTCTGGATCGGCTTCATGCTTCAGTTACAGACCGATTACGCCTGAGACGGCCAAAGGAAATCCTTACCTAGTAAAGCTCAAAACAAAAGTTAAGGGAAGCTAACACTAACGAAATTAGATCATTACAGGCGAATGAACTTAGTTGTCGCACCGAGCACTCAATAGAGGTCCTCAGCTTTATCGACGCAGCAGTTATTCTTCTCGCAAGAGTACAAATCGGGAACAAAAAGTTCTTTCCATTCCCATAGAAATTTTTTTTTTGCCATGCCAGTGTTTTCCAACTAAGAGTGAGTTGTTCGTATGCAAATCAAGACTTCGAGTTCTATCATACACAACTCATTACGAAACGATTGTCGGAATGGCAACTCATCACTTCATATCTTTAGAAAATCTAGCAAATTGATGCACGGCTCCATTTGCGGTGTGCGGTAGCGAAAGCGGAGGAGCTTTGCAGTTCCATATTAAAATATGATTAGTAACTTTTCTGTGAACCAGAGACTAATTGGTATGAGAACAGAGACGAAGAAGAGAAAATATAGTTATTAAATCCTATCTGGAAACTGTGCCCATTAACTTGATACTATGGAGCACAATGCCCTGAGTATGGAACTGTTCAGCAAAACAACTATAGTGCTAAGCTCCGCGACTAAAGCGCTTCAAAACCCTGTTGACCCAGTCAAACGTACCCTTACGGAATTTTTGGCTGGCCCAGAATCCATCACACGATTGAAGCTTCAGTAAGAGCGGCTATGACCTCTGCTAGGGTACTCAACGAATTACAATTCGTTGCCACAATCTGCAATTTTCGCATTTAAAACTATTTTAAGAGAAGCATGGATATACGATTTCGGCATTGATGCCTCATTACTTTACTGCAGACTAGGATGCCTTGTTTACAATCCGATTCTCTATAAAAAATTTAAAAACTGGCCAGTGTATTTTTTCTTAATTAAAGCTGATAGTGTAAAGTGTTGAGTCAAATCGTTTTCCAGTGCATTAATTAACGGGAGACTGAGGTGCCTAGTTAGTAATTCGATTCTCTGTAAATGTTTATTCTTTGGCCTGTGTAATTAGTTTTCGTAAGCTAAGATTTGAGAGTGGGCTGCGCAAAGGCATCAAGTTAAATAATTTTTTTTATGTATGCGGATTATGTGCGTATTAAGCTGCTTTACCTATAATTCCGTTTTCAGTAAATATATATATATATATATTTTGCATATGCAGTTGTTTGATGTGTTAAGAATTAAGAGTATGTCGTAAATCAATGCGTCAAGGCAAATACTAACAGCAAAAATGCATTAATTAACTGTAGACTAAGCTGTCCCGTGGGTATGCGATATAAGACCTAACATGTGCACCACAGCATCTGCTTCAGGAGTAAAAAACACTGTATATATGCCCCCGTTTCTCTTACTTGATAAGCACAGAGTCTAAACAAGTGATAAACTTTGATTGTTTGTTTTGGCTCAATATAGGAAGCTAAAAGCTAAGAAATCATTTACTACTCGGCAATCAGTCTAATGTGTGGGCTAACAAAAGCTCTAATTCATTAGTCCGCATTTTCAATCTTTTTGTTTTTGCAGAGTATAAAAAAATTATTTGTTCATTCCGAAGTGAAGGCTAGGCAATTGGTTATACCTGCTATGAGTAGTTCATGCATTAAATTATATTACATCTATCAAAGTGTTAACGTACAGCTGACAGAATTTCATCATCGTGTAAGACAAACTGGCAGCCCAGTGATATCATTTTGGGTACGAATAAATTTATTTATTTTCCTAAATGTTCTCAAGTGTTTCTCGGTGTTGTGTTGTTTGTCTGCTCTTCGTGTTTGTCTATGTACATTTTAGATTTATCAAGTTAGGTTGTAAAATACGACACAATTTTAAAACCAAGGTTAAAGCAAGGACGATCGATCTAAATTTCATCACTTGTAACGTCGGTACTATTATGCCTTTTTCTTTCTTTTTTCAGATTGTTGATAATGGCCTATATGGTCGAAACGTCCATTTTTAAATAGACATGTCTTCTAGATCGATCGTCTTTGCTTCTTAGATTTTTCTTATCTAACTCTTTTTTGTTTCGGTTAGCGTGTTTCGTAGTTGAGAGAGTTTTTTGACTATGCCTAGCTGGGATACGAATGCTTTGTTCATTTTTTAGATGCAACCACACTTTAGCATAATATATAAATATATAAAGTGGAAATATTTACAGTGTAAAACATAAGTGCATCGTAGGACTTAATTCTGCTAATAAATCTCTAAATTATGATTATAACAATAAAAGTAACTATAATTAATGTAACAAATGTCTCTGGCACTGTTCAAATTCTCTGTTAACAGCATTACGGACCTTACAAGTATTATATCGTATTGTGACCCATTTGTTCTCTACGAACGCATGACGTCATCTATAACACACTATTTTATTAACACTTGATCCATATAAAAGCGGTTATGCTCGGAGAGTTCCTGATGTTGAGTAGAAAAGACCACAGGAAGTTTTTCATCAAGAACCAGCAAATAAATTATCATTGCAATCAACTTTTTCTATTATGCCGTAATATATACTCGTACGTTGTTTTTCAAATGGGGTTATTCCTACGAAAAAGATAAATTAATTCATGTTAATTACACGCCAGGGCTTAAAGGAACGGGCAAAAAAAAAAACAAATGACGCCTCAAGCAACTCAAGACGCTCGAAATGCTGTTGAGAAGAATTCTCTCAAAAAGTTGACGGCTGACGTGAAGGTTTACAGACCCACCCATCCGAACATAGATCCTGGTCATTATTTCTGTGGCAGTACAGTCCCATAGTGGGTATGAACCATAGACCGAAGTCATATGAGTTCGGCGTCTCAGAATCTCCAGAGGCAAGGGATGGACCTCAGGCGCAGCTATTGCGTTTCTTGGTACATGTGTATTGCATATATCATACATCCGTAATGTCTACTACCTAGACCATCACACTTCACCCGAGTGGTGTAACTGTTACCTAAGCCATCACATGTCTAGTTGACCGTCACATGTCACCAAGACATTCGGGGTGTATTCGCACAATACCATACGTCCGTAACGTACACTACCTTATAAGATAACACACGTCACCCAAATGACGCAAAACTATTATACTGTATTTCGTATCATATGGATCTTGGCGTTCGAGTGCCTGCTGGTCGGCTGAGCTGGCCGTGCTTCTACGATCGTCCATTTGGCTCCAGTTTTCAGCTATCTAATTGCTTTTACTCTCGCACGAAGAAAATAGCACACAGAGGGCCGGAGCAAGAGTCCCGGCTGCTCTCTAGGAATGGGCCTGTTGGTCCGTCTACTGCCAGTTATCTATTCAAATCTAACCTATTAGGCAGCACACTTCAGGACTCGGAGGTCTCAGGTGTGGCAAAGTATAGCGTGATGCCGAAGTTTTCCTTAAATACGTGCCAGTACTTGACTTTGTGAGGGTTGTCCAGGTACCTTCGGGACAGCGCCAGCCTGTAGAAAAATTAAACTTGAATTACATAAGTAATCAATGGTTTCAAAGTTAGTAAATTCAGTAAATATGTGTAATTCATTGCCACACGTCCCTCCTCTTAAGGCCCGAGTGATCCAGGAGGCACGGCAATCCTTTACATACTTTTAGGCTACTTAGAAAAAAAGTGAATCACATTTGACTGCAGAGATTGTTCATGGTGGGGCAAGACGCTATCGACTACAATATTGCTTAACACGTCACACTGAAATTAGCAATAGCAGAAATGCAATGCCTTGCACGGAAAATATGAGCTATTGTTAGAAAACCGAAAGGGTCTACCTAGAAAACCCCAGGAAATAAAAGCCAGCGATGGCAGAGTTTAGATTTCAATACTGGGTACCGCATTTTGATGATTCTAAGCAGTTTAAGGGCAAATTCCATCATTACCACCAGTAGGCTCTTTACTGCATATCCTATAATATGCTAGCTTTTACATTCAAAAATTAAAAGACAACGTACATGCCTTGACAGATGGTCGAATCTAATCTAATACTAAGAATAACCTTCGTGTGTTTATAAATAAATATATATATATA
>LQNS02007215.1:14822256-14853684 GCA_001587735.2 Parhyale hawaiensis
TTATGGTTTCAGAGCCAATTTGAATTTTTGCTACCGTTGGCTCACTTGGCGGAGGTATGCGCTCTTAGAGTGCTCTAGTTAGGCATGCATCTCTGATATGCAATAACAAAAAATTAAATAAGTTATAGGTTTCTAATAAACATCAACAATAGTTGACAATAACTGTCCTAACAGTCAAACGGACACCTAAATAGAAACACATTAACTCATCCATTCAGTTGTGTGACTAAAATTTGATACTTTCTAAAAGTAAAACTGTTTATTTTACAATGTTTATGAATAAAAACTAAAAAAGTTGAATAAAAACAAAAAACATGTTTTTTTGTTGGTTTAAACCATATATATATTTTTTTTTAATTTCGTTTAAACCATTTAGTTTAAACCAGCCAACCTTGCTTCCAGCCCCCATCGCGGGTGACAGTCTTACGCCACGAGGTATTCTACCTTCAGCATGTGGTTATTTATACGAGCTAAGGAACCTTATAGTGTAATTTGGTAGCAGGTGACAAGCGCAGGGCAAGGAGCTGTGAGGAACCATGGGATCCTACGGATACTACCAGCTCGTCTCACCTTACAGTGGGTGACGGACGCCAAGGAGCACCTGTACGGCATGGCGCTGCCGCGACTTCCGACGTTGATGGTGAGATCTTCACCGGTGCCTAAACCGACACTACCTGCAAGAATAGTACATGCTTATAATTTTGTCTATTGTGGATTTTCCTGCTGGGAAGTGCTAACAGAGCATTTCTTAGTGTATTAAAAAAATAGCGTTAGAAATACGGATTGGGTGATTGGGCTGACCCTTTTATGTAAAAATGAGGTGCTATGTAAATGATTGCATTTTCAGTCGCATTTCACTCCTAAGATGAACATGTTCAGAATAAAGTCGACAACACAAATCGAATCTCGCCAAATTTTCAGAGCAAAGGGTTAATGCTGGGCATAGCTATGTACTTTAAAATATTACGCGGAATTTTTGAAGGTGAAGCACACGTAATTTTGCTCAATTTATGCCATACCCAGCAAAATTGCGCATTTCATGAAACAGCCAAATTTACTGGCGTTGGTAATTAGTTTTATAACTGAATAATAAATTTGACTGTTTTATGGAATAGGCTATGTAATTTCGACGCGCATTTCATAAAAGAAACAACATTAATTTCTCAGAATTACACGGATCATGCGCAATTAACTGTTCATTAGCGATCAGTAAAAGTTTTATCTTTCTGTGTCTCCAGCACAGGCGCACCGAAGCGTCACTGCATGTTTCAAGTTTCCTTAGAAAAACTTGCGTATCAGAGGTGGGCACCTGCGGCCATTTGCTACAATGAGAAAAGCCCGACCGCCGATCTTAAGCCTTTTTTACTTAGATGGCCCGACAGCAGCTGCCCAACTCTGTTCTTTGCGGCGATCAAATTTAAGCCGTAACTGCAATATTAATTGTACGTATTTATGGACCGTAGTGAACCTGAAGCTACTAATTTATAATTCTAGCTACCATTAGAAACAGGAGTAGTGTATAAGGCCGCGAGATACCGGATTTTGAGGGTAGGTTCCCCTCGCGCCGCCGGGTCATCGCGCCGCCCCTTAAGGTTTCCCAGGCCCCCCCCCCTGACCCCCGCTAAACCGGTAGTGCATTGGCCGTTATAAACCGGAAGCTCACGCGCGAGGAGAGCCGCAAGGGTAGGTTACTCTCAAAATCCGGTATCTCGCGGCCTTATACACTACTAACAGGCGCAGGAACATACGTACCCATGCCGTAGAGAACAAAGCCTTTCAGTAGAAGAACTTTTTTCTCAGGTAGCACGCGACCAGCTAAGACCATACGCTCGTAGTAGCTAACGTAGCGACTCTGTGAAACAGAAATTATTGATACATTATTATGTAGTCCAGGCAATAGGGCGCGATCGGAAAGTATTATACATACCGATAGTATCCGATGCTTTGTACTGTGGGCATCAGCGCTTTCCCTAGTTTCCCCAAGTGATTATTGCTGTTAGCGCTCATATACTGTAGGATAAGGACTCTCTTTATAAGGTGAAATTTCAAAATGGCATCGGTTTACACGGAAATAGTTTCAGAGCTCAGGGCTGACTATTTTTTTACCTCAGCGAGCTGACACCAAGAATACCAAAAAGTAAGAAAGCAAACCGCATAAAACCATTAAGCTGCCATACCTTGGACATGTTCACTGTTTTAACTTTCCAAACTAGAAAACGAAGATTTTCTCCTTCACTTCCATGGGTTCGGTTCCGTGATCGAAACGAGTCAAACAAAGAACATCATCCTATTTACCTCCAGGAGTCCGGCTTTGTGACTCTCGAAACCATAACTTTATTATCAGGCGTGAAAACAAACGCTATCGAATAAATAACTATATTGGAAAGGACCGACTGGATCTGTTGTTTGGTAAAGGAACGGCAACTTCTGCAACAGTTTGAAACGGGGAATCAAATATGACTCACTTGACTGGGGGTCTCGACACCCTGGAATTTTTTGCCTGCGTTCTTGTCGGTGCGGCGCTCCCCAAAGTATCCGAGGACGTGGTCAGCGTCTTTGAAAGCGGACGAGTCAATGAGACAAACGCAGATCATTGTGCCGGTGCGACCCTTGCCTCCCTTGCAGTGTACGGCGATCACGTTACGCTCGTCTGAAGCCTGGAACTGCCGCACGTCAGCACTGAAGTCCAGCATGGCTCTAAGGGACAGGGAATAAAAGGAGATGCTTGGTAACTAATTCAGGGAAACGTGCTTGAAAATTAGAAATTCGTATCAGAAATCTTCTTCAGTATATGTAATGTGTTTGACAAGCTCATTTGAATCAGAATACCTAAATGAGTGGCTCCAACTTTTTCATGTCTGCCACCCCTAGAAAACCTTTTAAATGTTCCAGCATCCTCTACAAAATAAATAACTTATAGAATGTGATGGAAAAAATATAATATATACTAAACTAGTACAAAAAAAAATAAGCTCACTCGATAATGAATTGCATAATTCCACATTTCACATCAACTCATATTATCTCGCACCCCCAGGGGGTGTGATCGAGGACCTCCGGTTAAAATCCCGTCAACGAAATGGAGGAATATAAATTAACAGTAAAAAATGCTACCTAGCAGAAATAAAAGATGGAAACTGATTTAGCTGCATCGATAAATATTAATGTGTCATACATAGAATAGCTGAAAAGTTTTCCTCAAAAACTTTTTCTGTATAAAATATTTTACATTTTCTCCACAACATAACACGAGTCTACCTAATGCAGTCTTAGCCAATTTTTTTGCGATTAGCTAACTTGAGATTACCTTGCAGTAATATTAAATTCGAAACAACTGTCTATACTATAGCAGTATAGTGGAGTTGGGAGATTAATGTTCATACTGCGGGCAAGAACTCACTGAAGAGAAGGCACGTTGTGGTCGTCAATAGGGTAGCGCTTCACGGCGCCGTGGAAGAAAGACTCATCGTAGTGCCTCTCTGAGCAGAGGTTGTAGACGCGGTAGTGGTTCTGGTGCTTGTAGTCCAGGAAACGGCCTACGTCCTGTAACGTGAACATGCACCATAAGGACATGGTACACGAATTATATACAGGGCAGTAGCCAGACTTTCAGTGTAGGGGGGTTACGGAATGTTTATAGTAATGTGTTTATAATTATCTAGCTGTGTAAAATACCTAACGTCATAAAGTGTCAGACTCCTTGTAGTATGCAAGCATTATTGCATTTGGCCTTGCACCAACACTCCAAATCCAACAAGTAATTTTGAACAATTAGGACCTTAGGGAGGGCGCAGCCACCCCCCCCCCCCCTCCCGGCTAATGCACTGATATGGAAGCCTAGCTTCTCAATTATACAGCAACGATGAGAAATAGGTGGAGCATGAAAATTTTTCTTCAATTGCTGCTTATCAGAACAAGAACACGATAAGTCACATATAATGCAATTTATGGATTTTGTCGTTTTTAATCAACCTCACTGCATAGTCATACTACCAACTGTAAATGTTACCTCTGTTAAAGTGTTAATGGCATATGTTCTACGAAAAGATATACTACATAATTCTACAAGTCTTCTAGCACAGAACGGCTTCGGGCCACCATATTCGTTCATGCAGAATAGGCTTATTATAATTCAATATCTATCCTACACGAAAACAGGCACAGCATTGGCTCTGACATGGTTCTAGCCCTGTAGGTACCAAGGCGAGATACCCAATGTCCTTATAGAAACTTTCACTGCTCTAAAAGCTGTTTCACGATATTAGCTTCAGGTGAGGCAAAGAATGTTGTCAGGGTAGCAGAAGCTGGCACCAAATATTATTTGGTTGTCAGGGTAGCAGAAGCCGGCACCAAATATTATTTGGTTGTCAGGGTAGCAGAAGCCGGCACCAAATATTATTTGGTTGTCAGGGTAGCAGAAGCCGGCGCCAAATATTATCTGGTGCCCGAGGCACCACACTAAGAAAAGGAGCCCCTAGGAGAACTTACCCTGATATCATTTCTGTACATGGACATTTTGCCAGACGATGGGAAGGACATGGCGATGACGGAGGGCGTCACGTACGTGAGGTCCAGGTCAAAGCCTTCCCGCTGGTACCGCCGCTTGTTTTGCGAAATGAATTGACGGGCTCCTTTCTGTGAGAATAAAAAGCATCACAGTGCTAATTATCAAATTATTTTGACGGGCTACTTTCTGGAGATAAAGAATATCACAATACATCTTACGAAACGAATTGACGGGTTCTATTCCGAGAGGATTGGAGTTAAACCTGTCGTTTCTGACAGTAACTACTTAGAGACGTCAATATTAACTCTGTTTCACAAAAGAAGTGACACGACGTGTATGTTTCTGCATGCACGAAAATATCTCAAAATACTTTACGGGCATTGGTATTTAGTCATCAGTCCCTACTGATAGCAACGTGAAATGCCGAAATGCCACTAGCAACTTTGATTCGCAGTAGATAGCTTGTTTTATCAATGTTGACTTTTGATTTTACTTTAAAATTTGTTTGTAAGCTTAAAACAATATGCTGAAATACATTTAAGTCCAGGAATGTTTTGATATTTTCGTGTTATAGTAATAAGAATCAAGTACCTTTAAAAGGTGGAGATGCAAGTGATACTACTACTTCTTTGTAAATGATATTATTATAACATTCAGCAAATGGCCAATGCAAACGATGCATTTGGACGCTAAAACCGCAAGTGTGTGCGCAAAAAAAAAATATTCATGGGTTTTAAATAATTAATACAGAATAACAGAAGCCACAAGTTAATATGATGAGCCTACAATAAACTTACTGCGAGATGTTTCTGTTGCCAAATAATACGAGATATCCTCACGAGGCGAACCAACCGAAGCACCACGATGAGTCTGTAAAGTGAAATGTGAATTTATCGCGTCATGCAAACTATATAGAGAAGGAAATCATCTAAACTCACAGACACTCTTGTGTATCAAAAATAGAAACCGTCTTTATCCAACAGAAAATATATTGACAGAACCTCATGACTACTCAAAGCCCTCAATGGAAGACGTTCAAGATTATAGAATTTTTTATGTAAGTATTATAATTTTGTTGTTATTCAAGAATCTGTAATCCATAGTACCAATGTGTCTTAAAATAACGTCCTACAAACAATGTCGTCAAGATATCCTCGTTTTGTTAAGCTCCCAAAAAGTTTTTTCTATACGTTATATATTTAGTTCATATAAAACAGTTTCAAAATTATAGAAGTGGCTGCGGTTACAAAATGAAAATTTACTCTCGAAAGCAAGCAGCTCGGAAACCAAGTTCAAGTTGCATTGCAGCTTCTGCTGAAATTCCTAATAGTAAAAGAAAAAAAAAGGTGGCCGAGTGGTCAGAACACCTTTCAAATGAGGGAGCCACGGGTTCGAATCTCACGGAGTTGGCACTGGATCTTCAGTTGTTCTATGCCCGGAGCGCTAAGGTATCGAGAGATGAGAGAAACTCCGAAGAGGGATTTGTAAATAGGCTGTCGACAATACCTACATCCCTGTTCATTCAATAACACATCTTCAAAAAATTTAAAGATTACGGTGAATAAAATCCTCGTTTTGTATTCTCCTATTCCTCACACTATCGGATATTCAAATCTTACAGTTGGAGTAGAAACAATAACCTAGTTTGGTGTATCCACTGCATGCGAGGTCCTAAATAATTATTATCGTTCATCAATATCACCTGCGCAAAAAGGAGACGGAACTAATACTCTTCATTAGCTTCACACTCACCCAGCGGGGTTGCTCTGCATGGTCTCCACACACACGGTGATAACTGAGAGCATGAAGGTTATCACCACCAGCATGCAGTCCAGGCTGTTGTACCACACGCGGAAAAACAGGGCGGGACTGTGGGAAAAAAATAGTTTATTCCTACAATTTTAGCCGGGAATCGGGAGAGAAAGAGACATACTTTCTATACGTGAGCATGGACATTAACCCTTTATTGGATGATGGCAAGCGCTTCCATTGAAATAGTGTTGTTGAAGTGATCATATATACATACTGACACCCTCGTTAAAGAATTAAGTAGAATTAAGCGTAGAAATACATAAAAAAAAATGGTACAAGCCTAAGTCCCAATGGTTAGGGGACGGTCCGTGCCCTTGAAGAAATGGCATAAAAGTAAAAAATGTGGGCAATCAATTTATGAAGGTTGTTTTAGGATGTGTATCTTGAATGTATAAGCTCATACTTTAAAAGTCTATATTTGGTTCACGCTCTAGAATAAATAGAATACGGTTTATCAGAGGTGTGTTGTAGCAAGCCCAAATCGGGCTATAGCAACCTGAAAAAAAGGTTACCGTAACCCGAAAAGGGGTTGATACCCCTGAAGGGTCATGCATCGATGAGCGGTGTAAGCTTAACAATAATGAATGTCAGTGTTTGTTGTAATTTTGTCGACTTGAGCTTAAAAAAACTTATTTGCTTACTCTAAGGCTGCGGTATTTATTTGTTCCTCATTAGCATAATTTGGCGTTTCATTTGTTTGTAATTGATGTTTTCAGCGGTGACTTGCGTAATCGTAACCCGTGTCACATTCGTCATTTAAGCTACGATTGCGACACGGACGAATTGCGGCTGGCTGGGTCACCGGTGTAGCACCGGTAACCCAGAAATGCTGATTACAACACGCCGCTGACTGTAGCTTGTTTACTTTGGTAGCTGTTGAATGAGAGACCCGCAGACAATAATTTTCACTGCATTGCCGCTCGTTGAAATATTTTTATACAGTATGTATTTGGTGCGGTTATGGAAGACGCTGCTTCAATCGCCTTGCTTAAGCGAATTGGTGTTTGTACTGATGTAGACATGACGCCATGAGTACTTACTAGAAATTGAACAAATATTGCAAATTTAACTTTTTTTACAAAAAAACTTATGCAGTTATGAGCAGCGTTCATTTGTTTGGAACGGGCTTAGCCACGTGGCATCAATTCCAAATTTCGATCAGTAGACTTGTTCCATATACTGCAGGCTCCACCGTCAGCCGCTCAGTAGCCGTTTTAGTTATAGAAAAAATTATACCCATAATTTTTTAGCCCGTTTCATCACTATGCATTTAACAATTACATATATGGTCTTTTCAGCTAACAGAATCGCAGGTCGGTCACGGGTCAAAATTCCTGCATGAAAGCGGCCGATGGGCCTCGATCCCGGCGCCAATCTTTCAAAAATTGGCTTGCAGGGACGGGAGCGGTAAAAAGAAGAGTTCACAACAGTCACAACGGAGCAGCACCCAGCCTCGTATTCGCTAGTATTTATAATTATAAAAATTGGCCTTAATAGCACCTCTTCAAGTGATAATGTGGCAGTAACAAGGCGCCTAACTCCCCGTACCCGAGACAATAAAGGCATCCACCTAAGTCCAAAAATTATGTAAACCCCAGGCCAATAATTACGCATACCCGAGTCTTATAAATACACGCACCCAAGTCCAAATATTCTAAGGATGATCTCAGCCATAAAGTAGGTGCTGAGCCCGAGCGCTGTGAGCTCTAGAGGATCCATGGGATCCTGCGTGTTCTTCACAAGATCAATGATGAGCACAACCATGTCCACGATGATGAGAATGGCCGTCAGTAACCGCACCAAGAAATGCTCCACGAATCGACGCGTTCTCCACTGAATATACCTGCCGAAGTGGAGAAACGTTAGTGTCAAATACCTCATATTACATGAGTACATACAAAGACTGCACCATCGTGTAGGCTATGGTAAATAATGGTATACCAATTAGAAGCGCTCCAGTATCACCAAAGACCACAAGCCGTTTCTCATGACGAAGCGATAAAAGACAATGGAAAATCGGATACGTTTACTGCATGGCCGGGAGCGTTTTGAAAGTAATCTCATCCCTAATTCTCTGATACGTTTACTGCATGGCCGGGAGCGTTTTGAAAGTAATCTCATCCCTAATTCTCTGATACGTTTACTGCATGGCCGGGAGCGTTTTGAAAGTAATCTCATCCCTAATTCTCTGAAGAATATGAAATAGAAATACATCTGTTTTTAGCTCGATATTCTACTAATTCAGGTAGCTCCGCAAGACGAAGGGTAAGCTAAAAACAGTGAGCCCCAAACAATGGCAATATATCAGATAAGCTGTCATCTTTGTAGAAACGATGGTAGCTTGTGTTCAGTTTTTTAACAGTATATTTTATAACAGCATATCTGAGCCTTTTTGATGCATTATTATCCCTCCCGCACACTTATAACATCTCGCCTCCCTCGCGATCCCACGATGAGGAAACATAACAACTCCACGAGAGTACAGTATGTTAAGGGAATGTGATTTAATAATATAGTTAGGCAGGTATTAAAGTAGGGACTTTTTAATCTTAGGTCCGGTGATGTACATCGGTCAGTCTCTGAACTTCCCAGCGCCACTCTTTAGTATAAACATCGGACGTCAAAGCGCCAACTGACAAAACAATTACTTCACTTGATCGGATCTTAACCTGTCTTTGAACTTCCCAGCACTACCCTCGCGCATATACCTTGGCCGTCAAAGGCGGCGCTTCAGTTCGTGCCGGGGCAACACTATATAATTGCACGCTCAGCTTATGAGAGGATGTCCAACTCGAACGTTGTTCAACGTAAAACGCATGTTTTATAAGGTATACAACATCGAGAGTCATTGGTTGTATTCTTTTGCCCTTGCACTCAAGGTCTTTTGGAGAAACACACAAGCTGCGGCTTATGCTTAACCCATTACAATGGAGACTATTGGATAGCGACCTCATCAGTTCAGTAGTTTTATACCCTGGTCTGTTTTGGCTTGGAATTTGTAGCCGAGATTCGTGTTCGGCCTTGTGGATCTATAGGTGTTTAAGCCATCGATTGTTTTTCAACAGATTTTTCTTAGCAGCGTATCGGTATTTCTGGCGTTTCATAATGCTTCATTTGGAGTTTATAACCTGTCCGAGGAGGCCCGGGCGTGTGTTTTCAATAATAATGAGTCTACTCTAATTACTCTCTGTGGATAATCTATGATCGTCACGGTAGCAGCGGGCCTTGCATGCTGCACAGTTGCGCTGTGGGTGCCGGGAACGATCCTCAAGCCCGAAGAGCGATCTGTCTGCATGGCGCTAGGCGCACTGAATCAGCAAAGCCTGCTTGGTGAGCAGAGCTACAGTGGGGTACTCACCTTAGGGTAGGGAGTGGGCGCGGATCTTTAAACCTTGCGCTAAATACGCCATAGTTCTTAGCGACCAACCCGTGGTCGGCTACAGCTGTACTTTCTCCTCTAGGGCCAGTTGTCCTAAAGTATATCTGCCGCACGAACCAGTGTGTGAGTTTCCCAGTGGAGGGTGCAGTCAAAGCTGACTTTACGTTCACCTACTCACACTGTATATCAATGACACGTGAGCTGAACGTCCACTCATTAGCTGAGTGTGTAGTTGCATTGTGCAGCCCAGACTTTGGAAGACAATACAACACATGAACTTTTCAGTACGAGCAGGAACAACTCACGTAATATTACAGCCCGGCTCGGGGGGGTTGGACGGGTCCACGAAGCCCAGCTGCTCCGAGATCTCGTGCTCGTCAGGGTCGTACGAATAGAAGTCGCTGGCTCGTCGGAAGATCTCCCGACCCACCGGATCTGAAGATCATAAATTACATCAGTGTAAAAAACCAATTAGCGTTGAAATATTGGACTTCATTCTTAGCCGCGTCAGTCAAGCATCTCTTTCCGTGGGAATGGTACAGTGTGCGGTCGAATGGCGGACAAAATGGAGCTGTCGAGATTTTACTTCTCCTAAACTTCAGAAAAATACGCTGGCTTCGACCTGATGCTTCGAGTTTCAGGTGATGACTCTTAATCAATTACCTGCAAGGCTTCGGAAAATTCAATCGGCTCAACATAACCGGGTTGCTTCTAACACCTTCGACATGATTCAAAATGACGAAACCGAGGCTCCTGTCTGCAGTTCCAAAATAGGTCAAGCCTTGACTTTGACGAGCAAATCGGACGAGCCCTTAGTGCCCTAAATGAACTGCGTTTATCCGTTAAGGGCTATGAAGCAAAAAAAAAGCAGAATTGTCTCCAGAGGGGCTAAGTCTAGGGTAGATAATTTCAAGAAATGATGAAGGCTTTGCTTTAGTAGCCGGTCTTCAGTAACCGTATAGAAAGAGTAGAAATTGTTTCAATTCAGGCGAGATCCCCGAACCGATTTTAGTAGCAGTATTGTCATGTTATAATTTCATACGCTCCATTATTTGAACTCATTCGTCTCCATTGGCTACAATTTAGCTTTAACTGTATGTTATGGGGCCAGGCGACCCCAGGGGGCCCGTGTAGGTTAACCTCAGCCATTAGCTAGGCCTTCGGGACGTCTCTCTTTCCTGCCCACTTTGCTTCCTTCCGATTTCATACTCCTACTTGCACATGCTTTCTATTCAGATCTTCCTCTTCTTTCCAGACTTGCTGTTCCCATGCGCGTTGATCCTGTGAGGGACCACTTTCGTGCATGGGTTCCCCGTTTCTCTTGGCATACTATATTTCCCTTGCTCTTTCCTCTGTGATATCGTTCTGCTCGAAAACGGAGGCTTAAACTTCCTAACTATAACTAACTTTAACTGTTTACTAGATCAGATATTGTACATTGGATATGCTAAGGTACCCATTACCAGGAAAGAGGCGAAGTCCAGGTTTGATTCGAGCCATATAGCCAACACATTCCACGAATGCAAAACATGTTCAAAACTACAGTGTTCGGAGCAACTGCAAGAAACGGATAATAAAGCACAACAACCGGCTCTCATGTGATTACAGAACTGTCGCCTGGCAAAAGGGAAAACGAAAAAGAGGTAAAGATTATTTATTCATCTAATTTCTTGCATTTTTGCATAATTTGCACCCTTTACTCCCCTGACGTCCATCGCAAGTCAATTACTAATATTTATGCTGTTGTAATGTGGATTACTAGTGACCAACAGTAGCTCAGTGTGGGGCTCCAAAGGCTATCTTAACAGAAAGAAAAAAGTAACCAAGTTGCCCGAGGCTAACCAGTTCAAAAAAAACAAATCTTCTCACATCAGTAACTAGTAACTACTGTACATCCAGTAAAACCCAACCCAATATCATCATCCATAAGTAAAACGATGAAGTCAAACTCCCGTGATTTACCGTTTCAATTGGAAAACCAGTACATTTTACAAACAGAAAGTGACTCACATAGCTCGTAAACCCTTTGCATAACTATTATTACACTCGTAGTTTTACCACCGCAAAAGACCCTTTGATTTTTTTTTTTTCTTTGGCAACAAACCTTCAGACGCCGTGCCCTCCTCAGCATCGCTGATGGTGCTGTCCCGAGGACTTCGGCTGAACTCTCTGGGAAACCTGAACGGAAAGAAGAGGGAAGTTATGACATCGCACTAGCTACGGCTCCTCAAATCGTAGAATGCTAAGATAAATCAAGAATTTGATGACGGAAGTTCAGTAAAATATATGGACCGCACCATCATAAATTGGCGGCAGAAATTATTAGCTTCTGCGAAACTTTCGTTTTCTTCGTGAGTTTCCTCTGATGTTCTACCCAATTTGTGTTTCATGTGCGAGCAGCAAATGAATCGTTGCTGTGGAAGAGAAGTTAAATTCTAAAATTCAGTATCCATGCCAGTTCACCAGATGTTTGCAGCGCTTAAATTTCAACTTTGGCTAAGCAACTGCTTCTTTCCTGTTAAACATATGAATATCCAGTATACTGTGAGGACGATGGAGACAAACAATCGACCAATAAGCTGAACATCTTAGGATATTCCGTATAGCATTCTTAACTAATCTTAACTAATCTGTCACTATAGAACCAGATACCCAAGAATTCGGTGCTGCAAGTTGAGTCATCAGCAATAGCGCCCTACAAAGTACTATCATTAGAGGCCGTGACGGTTCATTACATGAATAAGAGAAATTGCAGAGTACAGAAACAATAACAAGGTTCCTTCATAGCAGAACAGCGACAGCCTTGTGCGCAGACACGCCGCTGCTGTAGGGCAAGTCGGTGCACGAGGAGGTACCGAAGAATAATTTATGTGGATCAGTGATACCGCCAGACATGGAAAACCTTTTTTTACGTACATCACAGTAAATTAACCCTAAAAACCCTAAACTGTCCGGCGTGATTTGTGGCCAACGTAAATTTAAAGAGTGCTGTTTCTGCAAAAAATGTATACAACTTGGGTGAGACACGTGCAGTGGTGCGACAATGGAATGGTTAGATTTATTTCGCGTATACACGAGTAAATGACGCCATAAGCATCATAATTATACTGTCTACCCGAGCATTAGTTCACTAATTGACATGCGTTCATGCTAAGAATCTATGTCTCTTGTCTCATTTTTCTACGCCATCTGAATATCTCCAGGACGTTTCTCTCCATCTGTGATGCGGTGCCCCTTCCCACCTCCCTAGACCCCATTCATCTTCTCCATCGTTTGCACCTTGCCTCATATGCCCAGAAGGTCGCATACGAATATAATTGAAGGGCAAGGAAACACAGTCAGGTAACTTAACTGACTTTACGAAAAACTGTAATTACGTTATTTGGCTCTATATCTTTGCTCGTTGCAATTATGCTCCACGAGTGACGGTGCAAGTTAGTATCGGGTAATGTGGTGCTGTTGCAAAAACTAATAGGGCCAAAAATAGCACAACGTATAGAAACGTGAATTCGAATACAATATTACGGTCCTCCTCTACGAAGAAATATATATACAGTATTGTATACGTGTGGACCCGCGCGTGAAAAAATTCACGCAATAATCGATATTTTTTATTAATATAGGCGGTTGCGGAATCTTCTCTTCTCTGACTTGCTTCATTTTCTTCACTGATCCTTTGTCGTGCTTTCAACATTGGGCCTCTGACTTGTCGTTTCCTCATTTTCCCGCCCAAGCTTATCAGCAGCTCTCATTCACTTCGGTAACCCTTTTGCTTCAAGTCTTTCTTGACTGTATCGCATAAACGATTCATCTCTCTCCATGTATTCGTAGAACGTCTTCGATCTTGAGACTGTAGTAGTCTCGTACTACCTATACGTTCCCTATCTTCCTTCTTGATTAGGCGTGCGTCTTCAATAGTGAGAGGCAAAAATAAATCTTGAGTAAAACACTGCAATAAGCTTGAATGTAACTCCAGCCAGCTTGTATGCATGTCAGCGCTCCGTAGCCAAGATACGGTCTTGCAAACTTAATATCTGCTTCACTGAAATGCTGAAATTTGGGCTATGAAACGAAATTCGCACCTTCAGAGAACGACAGTGTGAGGGATGATATGCGTGGTATGGAGCTGAAGGATCTCAAGAAGCGAGAGGTAAAGGACAGAAATACATGGAATAGAAAGGTCTGCTTCAGCGAACCCCTTTGACGGGAATAATACTGCTGTAGAAGAAGAAGAAGTAAAAGACAGTAAGCTAGAAGAAATAGTTGTCTACTGCCCGCGAAAAATCACCTCCAGAGCGCTTCATTGACCATCTGCAAAATTTATACGTCGTGACCTGAGAGAAGAAAAGTTATAAAATCGGACTCCAAAACCTACATACATAGTGTACAGAATTTCAAGAAGTGTTTCAAGCAAGAAGTGTCTTCAGACAGAGGGATAATGATCAGCCGTCACCATCTTCTGCAACCTGGTCATCGATTTACAAAATCTGCAACCTGGCTTATTTTTCGCCTATCTATTTCCTTCAAAGCGTTTTATTATATAAGTATAGGTACGAGCCCAGTGAGACTTAAAGAAAATCACAGAGCAAACCTCATTAATCTGAGAGACGTATTATTTTTCTACATCGCATATTATTGATAATATTATATATTTACCCTCCCATACTTGAACTGAATACCAATTTTCACAAGAGCAGTGCTGTTTGCAAGGTCCTCATTTTGGTACGGTGGACAAGATAAAAAAATAAAACAAACAAACATCATCTATTTTCTTACATGGATGCAGCTGAGGTATTCATTCTCATAAGTAACATTCTTAAAGCTAACACGTGGGACAAGAATTACAATAGGTTTGTGAAATAACACTTGTGGGTAAATAAAGTCAACCGGTTGTATATCATATAAAGAAAAAGTATAGAAAACTGTAGGAAATTACTTACCCGTTAAGCTTAGCGATGTGTTCCCCATTTTCTCCAGCGGTGAACCTTGCATACCTGGCTCTGTTGATGTAGTAAAGAGATATATGCATATGAGAAAAAAATTTAGCAGGCCTATTACGGTCTTTGAACTATGAATGACTCTCAATACTACCTCATTAGAAATCGCTAATAAAAGGATTACTGACGAGTAGAAAAACATGGACACAACAAAGCTTGTCAAATTTACGTTTCTGTACATAATAATTTGATTAGGTATCTATAAATATATAAATATTACTCTCACACTGTCGCTGGACCTAACATATATGGTGTACAATAATGAAACACAACTAAATGCAGTTAAGATTTGGTTTCTGTGATTAATCGTTTCCAGAATATAGCACGAAAACCGAATTTACAAAAATTGAAGCAAAGCTTCCCGTAAAGAATAACATAATTTTAGTTCAAGTAATGCGCTTCATATACCCTGAGAAATAACAGCAACAAATTGGATTTTATAGCGAGAAACTGATAAATTACACGTTTAGAGCAATGAGAAGTGTGATACATGAGAATGAGTAACGAAATGAGGAAGTGAACATTTATCATAGGTAGACTGAATTATGAACTCGTGGAATAATTTGTATGAAAGCTTGATTTCAGAAAATAAATGACCGAGTGTTTGGGGCTGTTTGATTTACTATAAAAAAGTTAGAACAGACATTTTTCGAGAGTTTTTTGGGCATTTTTGTTAATCATCATTTACCCATTATTTTACCCATCGCTTTAAAGAATTTTTAAGCTGATACTACTGTAGTATTGAGGACCGTTCCTTTTGATAATGTGAGGTTCCACCGTAAAATTGCTTAGCAGTTTATGTAATAAATAAGGGAACTACAGCAAATCATTTATTTTAAAATTTGTTGGTATCTTTGCCGTAACCATTTTTTCTATGGGATCTACAGAATAACGTTTACATATCACAAACCATTTTCATCTATTCGATCGATAGTGAGCGGCTTACACGATAGATGAATATAGGACAAACCATTAAGGAAAAAAAGTGTTCATAATCGATGCTCAACACTAAAATTGTATTATAAGCTGCTAGAGAATCCCTCACAAAACAATTTATACAATAGTAAGTCTATTTAACTTTATTAAAAGTAAATCTAAACAGGAGTCTGATTACATTTGCCTTTTAAGAGGTTAATATGAAATAAAGGTTTCATAGATTTCTCTGCATGTAAAGATGCAACCCCATTCCAACTGACATTGCTCATCCAACTAGGTACAATGACTAAGTGTCAATTTTGGAAATCAGAACATTGTTTTCGTCTCTGGAAACTCTTACAACCACTGCTGTAATTGAAGTCGCAAACTTTTGCCAATTACTGCATGATCATCTTTCAAATATTGCGCGGTCTGTTCTAACGGGCAGTTGTGCTTCTTTTGTGCAGTTGTAAATCCAGATTTGTGTAATTGTAAATCCAGTTTTGCGCAGTTGTAAATTTATACTGCGCTTGAATTTTCATGGCTATAGGTACTATTCATTACCCTTTACAAGATAATTTTATAATTCGGGGCCCACATCTAAGTCTGTGTGGCTGTAAATTTTCCTAAGATCAAACTCGAGGATATAGGTGTGTAGATAAATTTTTATAACCAGCATGAAACGTATCACTAACAACGGTATCACTCGAGGCTTTGCATGAACTACTTCGATATTACAAAAGAATAACATTTGCTGTCTATCAGAGTTTGTCTATAAATATTATAAATATGCGTACTATGATGAACTCGCTTCTTAGAACCATTTAAGTCTAAAAATATATATTTACCCTTTTATTCCCACTGTCCCCATTTGAAGAGGTAAAAATAGAACTCATCCTCTGAAAATAACTCCATACCTGCATAATAATTAACGGTTCGTTGGACAGCTGAAGTACATACGTTTCCGTCGATTCAGTAATGTAAAAATAATCATATTAGGTGGTTTTCCCGGTAAAAAATTAGCAAGCACGGGGGTATTTCAGCACAAGATCAATTCCACTCCGTCAACCCCAAGCGATAGGGGCTGTGCCCGTATCTATACCAAAGAGGAACAGCAAGAGAGACACCTGCGGTAATTAGATGTCACAATTAGCGTAATTGTCTTTAATGAATGCCACCATAGGGATCTTTGCAATTGATAATTACGTGGCGATAGCGGTAGGGAAAACTAATTGTATTATAATTAGACTCCCTTATAACTCGTGTTTCTGTTATTGAAAACATAGCCATGACCGCGAAATGATAATCGAGCCTTTTGTATTGTAAAAAGATTCTTTTATTAACTCGTGTTTCGGCAATTATGAGACAATAGTTACGTATATAGCGGCGAAATAATAATTAAGCTTATTATTTTGCGTTATTATTGCTGTTGTTGTTGTTGTTGTTGTTTGAGGATTCTTTACTTGACTCGTGCTTCGGAAATTATAACAGCAGTTGTACCGCCGCGAAATGCTACCAATGACGAAATTTTACTTTATGAAAACCAGAGATTACCTAGTTCGTATTTCCGAGACTGAGATAATACCATTTATTGAGAAAAATACTATAATTGCAGTCCACTTAATCCTATTCCAGGATATTATCTATCTAGCTAAAGCCCGGTCCAGACGGTGGCACCGTTTGGACCATACTTTCATGGTAGTGATAACTTTTTCTTTCACGATTTATACAAAGCTGCCTCGCTTGTTGGAATAGCACGAACTGAAATGTAGGTACGGAGTCAACGACGCTATGAGGGTGAATAGTAATGATAAAATAATTATAAACTAGAGCACTCTGAGAGCGCATACCTCCGCCAAGCAAGGCAACGGCTACGAAAATTTAAAATTGGTTCTGAGACTATGATTTTCTCTGTAAAACCAAAAACAAATCATTTGTGCCCTTCAATAGTGTTAAACAGCTTCAGTAATTTTTTGAAGATCCGTTCATATAATTACTAAACTAGAGCACTCTGAGAGCGCATACCTCCGCCAAGCGAGGCAACGGTAGCAAAAAATCCAAATTGGCTCTGCAACCATAATTTTCTTTGTGTAAAATCTAAAATCTAATCATTTGTGCCTTTTGTTAATGATGACAGCTTGTGCAATTTTCTCGAAGATCCGTTCATAACTTTGTGAGTTATACTGCTAACAAACGTTATGACAAACATGCATCAAACGAACAAACCGATCTGCATCAAAATTTAATCATTTATGTCTTTCAACATTACTAGCAACTCCTATAAATTTCATAAAGATCCATTTATTATTTTTTTACTTATTGCGCTAACCAGCATAATATTAAAAACAGTGACGAACGAACAAACTGATCATTACAAAAATTTGTTCATTTACTTTTAGTTATATACCTAACAATTGACGTTCATTTCATAAAAATTCATCCATAATTTTTCGAGTTATGGCATTGAGAAAATTGAGGCAGACAAACAAATAAACAAATGGATGGAGATATCTTCACCAAAAGGTAATCATCTGTTCCTCCTAATATACCTAACAATCTATGTCAATTTCGTCTAAATCGGTTCATAACTTCTTGAGCCATCTTGGTGACAGACAGAAAAACAAACACGACTAAAACATAACCTCCTTGGCGGAGGTAATAATTGATATTCTCTTCAAGGATGCAGTGCTAAACTAGTGAGGGGCTCAGTACGCTGAGGTATTCATTGTTAAAGTTAACATGGGACGGAGATTTACCGCTGGCCTCTGTAGCCTAGCTCTAGCGGACAGTCAGAGTTCAGCCGATATTAACGACATAGTTCAAGTAACATAGTTTAGCACAAATATGTTGGTCTAACATTCTTCATTCTAGATACACTAGAAAATAAAGAAGTTTAGAATTTGGGTAGACCTATATAAATTAGACATCCGGTGTGTATTACCAAGTACACTTAAAACTTCGACTGCGATTCCATTGCATGTTATGAGCAATCATTTTTAGCAACACATCACGATCCTTTAGGACCATCAGACGTCATACCTACTTGATTTTGTTCTTTGAACATCCAAGTGTAAAGGTTTTGACATTAAAACACGCTACTATTATTTTTTGCTCTGTAATCTATCAAATGCAGAGAAGGTTGTATATTCGTACTCGATTTACCCAAGCGGACAATGTGCAAACAATATTATAAGAGGGAGTAATCCATTTTTCTAAGGCTTATTGTGGTTAAAAGCCAGCCCCTTGCGGCCACCAACTGCAACCTTGTACTACTAGATTTTATTTTAGATTTTTGTTAGAGAAACAGCGACGGCTTTTATAAATTAAGCGGTGGATCTGCACAGTTCAATACCCGGATGTTTGTAATTCTTTCCTGCAATAGGGAAAGGCCTATGAGTTACAGAATATGTAGTAGATAAGATTAAATAGCTGGCAGTAAACGTACCAACAGGCTCGTTCCCAGAGACAAGTCAGGACTAACGCTCCGGCCCTCCATGAGCTATTGCTATTATGTCAAATAATGTAGATAGCTGAAGATGAAAAGATAGAGACGAAGACAAAACTTAGCCAAACCTAGGAGATGATCGTGCAAGCACGATTAAGTCCAGCAGAGTATCTTAGACTCAAGGACATTCGGTTGGTTGGGGCTTGAAAGATAATGGATTAAGTTGTCCTTTGAAGATTTGGCCGTTGAGTGCGTAACTCCTGGAGAAGAAGTTTGTGGCTGTGGAGGGTGTTGCTCCCAATGTTTGTCAAGACTGTTTTTAACCGCATTGACTGTCTGTGCAGTAACAACTTCGGAGGGTGGTCCATTCCAAACGTTCACTATGAAGTACGGGAAAAACTGGCGGCTTGCAGTAGTTTTTCGACTTCGATATTTGAGTTTTCATCCGTTGTTTCGGAGACAATCATCAACGTCTCTGTTAAAAAGTCCCGCTGCAGGTACGTCACTGATGTCATTCAAATACAAGAAAGTTTCCTTTAGTTGCCCCTGAGTCATCTTTGTTCAAGAGAAATGAATCGTATGGTTAAATTTGCAGTGGAGGCATCATTTTTTACTCTCCGTGTGATTCTTTCCAATCTATCAATATCACTACACTGATGTGACGACCAGAATATGCAGGTCTACTGATGTTTTGTGTTGTATAAAAGAAGTATTATGCCTTTGATATGTATACAAGGTTCTTGTAATTGAAACCCAGGACTCTCCTTGCCATTTTAGCACTCTTGTCTACTCGCTTTATGATAGTTATACCAAGGTCATGGTGTTGGGTGACGACTACTAATTGCATCCCGTTCATTTTCAATTAGGCTAAGGCGTTCTTTCGCCCAAAGTGCATTACCGAAAATTCGTTAACGTTCAAATTCGTCTGCGTTATGGCCCATTCCCTGAGGCGGTCAAGATCTTGTTGGAGCTCCAGTCTATCTTTGTTCGACACGGCACTATCATAAGCCAGTTTAGCGTCATCTGCAAATTTACTGACTTTACAGCACATGGTAAGATCAAGATTATTGATGTAAATTACAAATAAGAGAGAGCCAAGCACGCTACATTGTGGATGACTTCAAGCTGTACCTGTCATATTCTGGGTCCTACTTCAAGTTCCAGGAGGAACAGTCTTTGCTCCAGAGGGACCTTAATGTCCAAGTGGGTGTTGCAAGGCCATGGAACTTGATTTTGAACAGTGAGAAGAGTGTAGTAATGAGAGTTGCCGTATCTAGGACAGGGAGGATTTCTCTTGAGATTGTCCAGTCACATCATGATTTGGAACTATTGTCAGATGAAAAAGTGAAATTTCATGCCCATATTAGACAATTGGTTGGTAGGGCTGCTGGGTTGGCTAGCAGTCTCTTGCGGTCAACTGTGTGCAGGTGCCTTGACTTCGTGGTGGCCCTTGTTGTAGCTCACATCCGACCTCTGATTGGCTATGTTCCTTTGTCTGCATGGAATACTGGCTGCTTGGGTGACCTACATCTTTTGGAGTCTGTTCAGCGGAAGTTGACGAGGCATGTTGAGAGACTCGAACATGGTGAGAGACTGAGACAGCTTAATCTTTTCTCAGTGGGGGAATGTTGATGCGTGCAAATTTCATAAAATGCTGTTGGTGCTGCTCAGGAGCAAAGAGTGCAACGGGAGGACTCACGAGAAATTAGCATAAAAAGGTGACGTCATTGTCGACGAATTTATGGCTGAGCAGCCTAGGAGTATTTTAACTAATTTAACCAGAAAAATCGTCTTTTATTGCGAAATTCATCTCTAGCGTATAAATATATTTAGAGAATATATACTAATGTAGCAATTATCTATAGAAAATTGCAGTGCATGCTTGTGGAAACTTTAACAGCAGTAGCGCGATATTTGGTCCCTATTGGCAACCTGATTTAGCTTCCTTTTCTTAATTGAAGCCTTATTTACACTTCATATTCAGTTCACAGTGCTCCTCACAGAACATATTAATCATTACCAACAAATATAAACACCATTATAGCCAATTCTGTACGCGAGAGAAACCACAGTAACAGTTAGCCTATCGCTCGAACTTTCTGTATTTGGCGACAACATTTTACGGTATTTTGCAGCTCAAGTAGCTGGCCAGTCATGAGCAGGAGATTGAATGAAATAAATCGAAAAAATACGGTGATATGTTGAAGAAAACAATCTATGAAGGCCTGAGGTCCCATACTCAAATACTTCGACTTATCGATGTGATGTAAATTTGCTACGTGCGGTTACGGCTAAATTTTATTTTAATCCTATTGAGTCTCCCGTTACACGCTTTGCTTCCTAGCTGGTGCTGCTTGTTGGTCACGTGGGGTGTGTCGAAATGCAGGAGATTGAATGAAATAAATCGAAAAAATACAGTGATATGTTTAAGAAAACAATCTATGGAGGCCTGAGGTCCCATACTCAAATACTTCGACTTATCGATGTGATGTAAATTTGCTACGTGCGGTTACAGCTAAATTTTATTTTAATCCTATCGAGTCCTCCCGTTACACTCTTTGCTTCCTAGCTGGTGCTGCTTGTTGGTCACGTGGGGTGTGTCGAAATGCAGGAGATTGAATGAAATAAATCGAAAAAATACAGTGATATGTTTAAGAAAACAATCTAAGGAGGCCTGAGGTCCCATACTCAAATACTTCGACTTATCGATGTGATGTAAATTTGCTACGTGCGGTTACGGCTAAATTTTATTTTAATCCTATCGAGTCCTCCCGTTACACTCTTTGCTTCCTAGCTGGTGCTGCTTGTTGGTCACGTGGGGTGTGTCGAAATGCAGGGATTGTTTTATCGCGTCAACTGTAACGTAACTCGAGGCCATCCTTTGAGGCTAGTTCGCCCGTACTTTGGTACAGAAATAAGTAGTAGGATTTTTTCTTCTCGGTGTATAAGTTGTGAAGCTGTGCAACTCTTTGCCGGAGGCGACTTGCGTGTCATTGGGCGGTGTTGTTTGACTACATATGTCTGATGTGTGCGTTGCTTGTGGTGGGGGATGCTGCTGCAGTAGGGAGTTAACTAATCATGCTGGTGCTCTCAGCTGTGGTGGCGCTAGCCAGTGCTTTGCTTGGCCTGAACTAGTCTGCTACTTGCCATGCTTTAGTGTTGGGAGACCAGTCGATCAGGTGTGTTTTGTTTGTTGATGGCTAAATCACCAAGCGCGGCTATAGGTGGGAAAACTAATCACTAAAAAGAAACGCGTTTCCTACAGTTGACAGTCCAGTCCATAAAGCTCTAGAGGTGAACTGTCACGACTATACATTTGAAATTATTACATATTAGTGAGTCTTTCTGTGACCACCGTGCGGATGATACGCCTCGATCCGTCCGTGTTTGTGACCACTTTTGATGTGTTTCTAATGATGATCAATTGTAATCAGTAGTGAAAATTGATCGCACCGTGATTTCTCCCGCAAGCGGATCATGCGTGATTAAAGAGTGATCCCAACAATAAAAATTGAAAATTTGAAACGCAAGTGCGTGATATTTTCTTCTATTTAACGGAAAATTGAACAATGAAATTGTAGTTTTTGTAATATTGACGTTCAGTATTGCAGTTTCATTGGTTTTATGCCTGTGTATAGTGTTGAAAATTCGTCAAATACTAGTAGTTCACTTAGCCTACACATTGACTTCAAAATAAATTAAAATTCCTAAGAAATCCATTCTCCACCATCTTCTGTGGAAATATGATATGATACATATCTATATTTTGAAATCAGACATGACGTCTCTGGCTTGTTTAGAAAATCCCTGACCGTTCTTGTGCTTGTCAGCAATCACGATGATTATGATCACAGTGATTCTGTTCCCGAATGTGGCCACAAAAAGGAGGCTTACGGTATGTCAGAAGTACGGAGCAAACTGCTAGGCTGACAATCTCAATATGAACTAGAGCACTCTGAGAGCGTACAGCTCCGCCAAGCGAGGCAACGGCAGCAAAAAATTCAAATTGGCTCTGAAACCATAATTTTCTATGTATAAACTCCAAAATCTAATCATTTGTGTCTTCTGATAGTAATAAAGCATGTGCAATTTTCGTGAAGATCCGTTCATAACTTTTTGAGTTATACTGCTAACAAACGTTATGACAAACATGAGTCAAACGAACAAACCGATCTGCACCAAAATTTAATCATTCATGTCCTTCAACATTACTAACAACTCCTATAAATTTCATAAAGATACGTTCATTATTTTTTGAGTTATTGTGCTAACAAGCACAAAATTAAAAACAGTGACAAACGAACAAACAAAACATTACTAAAATTTGTTCATTTACTCTTTGTTATATACCTAACAACTCGTGTTAATTCGATAAAATCCATCCATAACTTTTGGAGTTATAGCATTGAGAAAAATGAGGCAGATAAACAAATAAACGAATGGACATATCTTTACCAAAAGTTAATCATCTGTTCCTCCTAACATACCTAACAATCCCTGGGAATTTCGTTCAAATCGGTTCAGAGCTTTTTGAGTTATTTTGGTGACAGACAGAGAGACAAACACGACGTAAACTTAACCTCCTTGGCAAGGTAACTAGAACGCCTCGGGTGCGTGAGACTATCACTCAAGGTAGGGGCAAATTCAACGAAGTCATTTCTGATGAACGAGGCTAGGGCACAGCCGCATTCATTCCATGGTTTAACTGTTCAATAATAACATAAGAAAAAAATAGAACTCCCAGGTCTCCAGACGATCTGCCGCGGTGGAGGCAAATTCGCCGCCGAGGAGAAAATTCAACGCCGTAATTTTTTATGGCCAGCTAGATCTAGTTTTTTGGCATGGATCACATCGAGGTTAACCCACCAAAATCTCTACAAAAAAGATTGAAGATTGCTCAACGCCTTCGACTAATCGGGTGGACAAACAAATATATATATTTACTAATAGATATTCGACTAATTTGGGAGCAGCTTCTCTTTTATGCATGATTGGTTAAAAATCATGCCATTCGGATATTAACAATATGTATATATATATATAAATATTTATACTTAAATCTTCAACGAAAACATTATCACTTCGTTCGCGGGTGATAAAAATATCTTCAGAAGTTAAGTCATGAGCGCATGTTTCGCTGCTCAGGGTCAAGTATACGTTGCTCATCCCAAATCAATTACCTTTGAGACGGCCTCCGATTCAATCGTGCTCAGCAGGACTGAACTTTCTTGGCCGAAGTTCCCGACAGGTCACAGCTAATCTGCCTAGCTTATTTCGAGAACATAGTCATACAGTCATACTCGATGACGACTTTTCTAGAGGATGGGTCTATGAGGTTGGATCCTTAGACATCATAAAGCGTCAGGACGCTGCTCGCTCTGATGTCGGGGTTACACTAACAATCACACCCCCAGCTAATGAGCGGAAGTTCAACTCTCAAATCGTCCAACTGAAGTAGATACAGTACACAAATTTCATTAGAATTTAACGTTTCAGGAATTGAATTCCCATCATCGGAAATTATAAACTACAAAGGATGCCTAAAAACAATTTTTATTTTAGATGAACTAAGCCCGGACATGTGTTAACAGGGGGGATCTAAAAGGCAAATGATCATAGTGCGCTATATGGGGTCCTTATATAAGCGTCGGACGGTATGGGAAGCGGAGGGAAACGAGCAAGTACAGTCGGAGGAAAAATCGTCAGTCATGGATCGTGACGAGTGGTACGGCTGTAGTCATAATCTTGAGGCTAGGTTTTGTTTTATGGATATATTGTGATTCTAGAGTTGTGAGTTCTATTGGGTTAGAAAAGGCTATGAAAGAGAAGTCTTTCCTACTAATTGATGGTTGTTTTTTTCTGCATGAAGACGGGGAGCTGAATGTGTAGGTTTTGCTAGTGCTAAACCCGTTCTGCTCGATATACCTAAATGTTGGTCAACGTGGGCTTTGAAATGCTGTCCAGTGCTGCCGATGTATGTACAGAGCTGAGCAGCTCGTGCCAGAAAATTTTCTTGCACGTTAAGTTTTAATGAAATTTGTCGACACATTCGGTAGCTATATTTATTTTATGAAATTAGCCTTAGTAGGTACACCTGAAGTAAGTACACCTGAAATAGGTACTTTCCAGGTGTATCTTGGATACCAACGTTCACTGTATAATCGAGACGCTTGTGAGCTAACCGTTCGCTCGTAAGCTTTAATTAGGCGTCCGTTGCAAAGTGTAACCTCGACATTACATGTTACACTGAGAATGACGCAGTGGTTGGTTAGCCTCTTCTTTCTTGAACATGTCATTGTCACCGCTCATGGGCAGGAACAATAGGTTGCAGAATCCTAGACTTGAGGGCGGATACCCTAAATAGTGCCTGCATTGTAGTCTTCTCAGTGCATTGACTATTGCGGCACAGCATGCACAGAGATAAATTATCTGCTTCCGGTCCCCGGCACGTACGAGGCGCGCAGCCCCCCTATGGCGACGAGCTGGCTTCGTCATAACACTGAGCCGTCGCCCCCCGTTCTGGTTTTCACTGGCTGGGTCTTACTTTTTGAATGATAATGTCACGGGTGAAACCTGTTAAGAGCTCTTTTACACCTCGCGCACTTTACCTTGAGGATGTACCCATAATTTTAGGAGAAATACTCTAATCTAATCTAAAAACACTAATCATTTCCTAGCAAGTGGAGCTGCAGCGCTCATTACAGGCATAAACTCGGATGGAGTACAACTTCAAGAAATTCGTGTGTAATAGACACATGCCATCAGGGCACTTTCAAAAGAGAACTAGAGAAAATCGGGAATAAAATTTGTCAACTGATGATATTGCTGATGACAAATGGATCGCAGGAAATTTAATAGCTACTAGTTGTTCTTTAAGTTGAATATCTACCTCTGAATATTGTGTGTTTTAACTAAGCTATCGCGCTACTGTACACGTGCAACTACCGGTGTACAAAAACAATTCAAAATGTTCTGATAAAAGTTCCCTCCGGGCTTCATGAATGAACAAATAACGTCAAAAGCGCTGACGACTCGATGACCCACTTTGAACGATCAAGCAAGTTCTGCTGAATTCTTCATTGTAAATTAACATTTTGCTCACAAATTACGACCCACTTTGAACGATCAAGCTGGCTGATGTGACAGCTGGCCTCCAACTGCGATACATGACACAATTCAGGTCATAACGAATGGTGGCAACGATGAGATGGTGGCCCTCATTTTTTGTAATATCATAGCACTAAGAATCATTAGTCTCAAATTCACTGTCAAAATTAAAGTCTACAATTCGTTTCCACTTCATTCGAGCGCAATGCAATTGCCACTCACCACATGAACAGCAGAGCACAGAAAAATTTCATAGCAATAGTAGTACCAAACTTTTAATGATGATGCTCACATGAGCAGTAACTCACTTACCCATCCAAGTGTATCAAACTTACGTCGAAGCTGACAGAATGAATCCGCGGAGAAGAGCACTAGAGCAATGCGTTTGAATGACAGCAAGAAAGCTTGAATTCAGATCAAATATTTTCAGCAATTCTGCGAACTTTTTGAACTCCCTCGTATATACCAGCGAAATTGTAATAACGTAAAAGTAAGCTGTAATATCCCAGTTAGGATCTGTGCTTTCATCCAATATTTATCGTTACCATAAGCATCCACTTAGGCATAAAAATTGGTTGTTATAATAACCAAGGAGGTTTAATCGACGAAAGTAGTAACTGCTACAGAGATGGGAAGCTGAATTTTCTAGTAAGGCTGACTCGCTGATTGGGTGCACAAATGGCTGAGAACCTGTAAATGATGGGAAGGAGTAGCTGGGAGCCTAAGCATGGCGCGAACGGAGCAGTTATAGAATTACAAAAAAAAAATCCTGGCCAGTAGGCCTGCGGCAAACGGTGGTTGCGTTCTCTCCTACTATTAAACCTCCTTGAGAACAAGCCAATTAATTAACCTCTTAACGGACAGTTACGAGCAAGCCTGACTTTGCCTGGCGGACGGGTTTATTGCCAAAAATCTGGAGTTCATTTTTGAACGCGTTTAGGTATTTTCTTTTTAACATTTGACTACGTACTAGTTAGTTATTTGGTGTTTAATTAAAGTTCCTACCCACAACTAGTGTCATAAAAACTGGAGATCGACATAAATCGGTGCAAGCTGCTAACAGGCTAAAAGCTCAAAATAATACCTAGACTTTACTGCACACGAACAGCTGAACGAAGGGGTTCTCATTGCAATATAAGCATATGGGAGTACGACGACCTCTATCACGTCAACAGCGGAGTTGACGCTACGTACAGATATCAACATAGAGCGAGAGGATGTTCACAAAATCTCCCCTCTAGCTTAGTATAATCCCTCATACATAAATATTTTGCGGCTTCAGGAACGAGACGCTCCAATTACTGTACTGCCTCTTGCAGCCGTCGAAAAAAATCCTAAGAAAATACTGTGCTTGCATGATAAAAAATGTAGAAAACTGCATTAGATTCGTTTGCTTTACAACGGAGGCTGTAATTTCTGTTATATGTTCGTCAGAAAATATTATACTGGTCGTGACTGATACCTATTAGAACCTGCAGAATCTACCAATTTCTGCATAAAATATATAGCGGCAAAAGTGCACGCTTGGGTGGACATATGACTTGTGAGAAATAGTACGTTTCAAAAATTAGAACTAAATCCTCACTGCCCTAACAGGACCCGTATCTTAATTGGCCGTCCTAAATGATGTGGCTCCCCAAAATTCCCTTAAGGTTGAAGAGACTTCACGCTTCTTGACGCTGACGGTTGAAATGCAGGCTGAAATACAGAACCCAATCGGAAATTTATAGGCATTTATCGGCTGCCTATGTGTGACTAGTGAAAGATGATATCCGATAATATCGGATAAATGCCTATAAATTTCCGATTGGGAAGTAGCTTCACATGGCGATAGTTGCCCAAGATCAAACCATTCAGTACCTACCGTGCAAATTGGTGGAACAGTATAAGCGAAACCCGAAGGCCAATAATACTGAGCAACACGTTGTGAGGAGTAGACATCAAGAGAGTGTCGCACTGAGAATAAACTCTGATATTTATGAAGTTGCGTATCATTTTATGCATTTTCAGTGAGTAGACTCGTAGGTACTGCTCGGTGGAGCTAGTGATTTCCCTTTACCATTCCTAACGAGTAAGCATTCACGGCTCCTTTTCCAGTGACTTGTGTTAACTTAATTTCTTGAAGGCTAGCATTTCTTTTTTTTTTATCCTTCATAATGAGCACCGGCAAAAGCTGATCAAATTAAACTAGACATTTTCAGAAATACCTGTTCATGACGTAGACAATTTATTTGAACAGAAACTAATGAAAAACCGTCAGGAGCAAAACGATGTACAATGCGTGTAAAGCGCGTGTTCTCCATAAATTAATACACCTATATCATATGAAACTTAACTTATCAAAACTCGTTTTTAATCCGGAAGATTTCATCTCGCCCAGTCAAAACACTTATAAATCCAATCTCTACAATAGCAGTTAAATCTGTTTCCGGAGTATTTAAAACACATGGAAGACTTTTAGCGGCGACAATTGAAATCAGCAAATTAAGCTAAATTAAAATTAAAATGCACGCTAGCTATTTAATTTCAAATGACATTATAAAATACTTTCATCCATTAAATTCCCATATTTTCGTGAAACATCATACTGCCATTATCCTTATCCTTTATTCTTATGTATCAAACCAATATTTCCATAACATATCGATTGGCATCAATAATCATGAAAACATATTGAATGAAATGACAAACCATTCTCCATCTAATATTACGATAACTATAAACAATAAATAAGCTATATAATAAATAAATATTCACTGTAATCCATGTCTGAGTGCAATAATTATAAACAACATTCAATTTTATGTAACAAATCAATGTTCACCAAAAGTTATTCAAGGGAGTACAGCAACAAAAAATTAATTCAAGAATATAATTATAACTCACAGGTAGGTGACCCGCTTCTTCTCCTTCATTCCCAGAGGCATTGGAATCAAAAAAATTACAAAAACTATCACAAAAAATAGTTGCCGTCCATTCTTCCTTAAGTTTAAATGATGTAAAAAATTTTCAACACTACGAAATATGCGTATGTTTTTACATTATGAAGCTGTGACAATTTTCAACTCTCGGGTAATTTTCATTCTTTTTTTTCCACTACTGCAGAACTAGTCACAATTTTCTACACCAGGGAAGCTTCAGTTTTTCAGGCTTCAGATGTTATATTTTTTATCTCCCATAGTATTTCCATTATTTATTCAACTTTAAATGAAACTATAACTTTTAACAAATTAAGATTTTATTTTTTCAGGAGTACTTTAATGCAATTTTATCATCAAGAAATTACTTTCTTTCAAATTTCACTAACACAGCACACGCTTCAACAAAATGATTTTCCCAATCATAAGTAAGTTACGGAAACGCAATCATTTTCACTTGAGGGAATATATCCATTCTTCAGCTTTAGAAAAATTGAATGATTTCAATTGCCTACAAAGTTGCATTCTATATTTACACTACGGAGATATCACAACGAAGCGTGCATTTTTTACGAACATGTTGCCTAAAAGACAATCGTAGTCATCCCGCCATCTTTTCTAGCTATTCTAATTATCATAATGGCTTCATCTGTGAAGTAGGATAGAAGATAAAATAATTAACACGTATAAACTTGAGCGATGATGACTAACATTCTTTATCCTTTCAACATGCCAGGCAGTTAAGGTTGTATTGAGAGCTTTCACCATTTAATATTATTCATCAACTGTAGACTTAACTTTATCGTTGCACAACCATTACCTATGGAAACTTTCTGAATAGCGCCAAGCGAGATACGTGACCTTGTTCAACTATTTGTCAATCATTGCAGGACATAATGAATTATCTTCCATCGCTGAATTATTAATTCTCCAGCTTAATATTAAAAACACGAATCCGCCAAGAAAGTTAACGTGAAATGAGAGCTTCGTACCAATAGCTTCAGTCCCACGAACGCCGGAACACAGAAGCATCGTATAAGTAAGCTACCATTGCAAGGTCTCTTTCATCTTTGAGTTCCAAGTACTTTAGTTTCAAATCATGATCAAGGACACAAAAAACCACAAAGCTAGTCTGCGACCCTCAATTTATTTTCATCTTGAATTTGGTGCTTTGGTTTCCTTTCATGATTACGGACTCTAAAACATTGCTGGTCCCCTTGGTTTCAAGTTTTCTCACGGACCCCAGAAGACAAAATCGAGCCATTGAACTTTGCTCATCTTCATTGTTACTCAAGACTTCAGCTTCCTGTCGAGATCACGAACCCCTAGAGCTGCAGTAGAGCATTGATGTACCAACCAGTACACCTCGTCTACCTGACACCGTCTCCTCCACCTCACTCATTATTCTACAGTGGCACAGCACAGACGACCAGAAAATGCTTTGCCATGTCCCTAGCTCTAGCGCTTAGATCCTCTCCTCTGACGACGCCTTGCGCATTCCTAACGACGTTGTTAGTATCATTAGGGTGAGGCGGTTGCAGGGTCGCCTGAGGGGGTTTGTTTTGTACGATTCTTCGCGGTTATGAAGGTCTTATGAGTGCAGATGCCGCCTTTTGGATGGCCGATAAAGGTAATGCACGTGTAGAATTAAGTAACAGTCCGTTCTTTAACAAGGGGGCTGTTACACAATGTAGGTGCCAGAACTAGCACTAGCAACAGAAATTTCAGGGCTTGAGAAGGAACATATGAGTGTCTTACAACTGAAAATATATCGTTAGCTTTCGATGTTACAGTTCAAAAAGGTACCGTAACTGCTCCAGTAATGGTACTACTAATGAATTCTTTCGCAGAAAATGTGACCAACAATAGTGGCAAATATATGAAACATAAGTACCTTACCACAACTGCAGGCCAACATAAATGCACGAGACTAAAGACTGTCCCTGCAGACCCACACATGTACTGTCCGAAGAGACGCACACAAGGTACATCGGACAGAAGTACTATCAATATATATTCATACACAAAATGCACACAAACGTACGTCGTGCCAGCTTAGGCAAAAATAAAATACACCGAACTAGAGTACTGCCGGCGAATGCCAATACGAAATGCACCAAACAAAAGTACTGCCAGCGAAGGCGAATACAAAATGCACAGAACAAAAGTAGTGCCAGCGAAGGCGAACACAAAATGCACAGAACAAAAGTAGTGCCAGCGAAGGCGAACACAAAATGCACAGAACAAAAGTAGTGCCAGCGAAGGCGAACACGAAATGCACCGAACAAAAGTAGTGCCAGCGAAGGCGAACACGAAATGCACCGAACAAAAGTAGTGCCAGCGAAGGC
>LQNS02007215.1:14855115-14866692 GCA_001587735.2 Parhyale hawaiensis
CGGAATACTGCGTTCCAGTGGATATTAGCCAGTGCAGAAAGTGACATGTCGGAATACTGCGTTCCAGTGGATATTAGCCAGTCCAGAAAGTGACCTGTCGGAATACTGCGTTCCAGTGCATATTAGCCAGTGCAGAAAGTGACATGTCGGAATACTGCGTTGCAGTGGATATTAGCCAGTGCAGAAAGTGACATGTCGAAATACTGCGTTCCAGTGGATATTAGCCAGTGCAGAAAGTGACATGTCGGAATACTGCGTTCCAGTGGATATTAGCCAATGCAGAAAGTGACATGTCGGAGTACTGCGTTGCAGTGGATATTAGCCAGTGCAGAAAGTGACATGTCGGAATGCTGCGTTGCAGTGGATATTAGCCAGTGCAGAAAGTGACATGTCGGAATACTGCCTTCCAGTGGATATTAGCCAGTGCAGAAAGTGAAGAGAACTAAGTATGTATAGAACTCTTGTGCCGCACCTGACACTTATTTGTGTCGAGACCGACGAGACTGTCAAGCACAGCTGAAAATTATGCGTGACGTAATAACAGGATGCCTTAAATGACATAGAACAGGTTGGCAAAAGGCGTTAAATATGATGGATGCAATACAAAACAATAGGATAATATAACGAAGCAATTGGGAGCTATATTATTGTGAAGAAATGGGTCGTTAGAACGGCATGAAAATTTGTTTAACTATTGCACCTAGGTACTCTTCAAAGTACATGGCAAATCACTGCATCTATATGGGCTCTTTTCTGATCACATTCTTTTATTTCAAGTACTGAGTTCAAAAGCAAATTACGACAGATACAAGCCATACCGATGCTGCTCGAGGTTCACTGTTAGTATTATTTGTAAATTTCATTCATATCTCTCACCGGTTTTCTAAATTGAAAGATGCCCGCTAGCAGTTACGTACACACTGTAAAAGTACATTCAATCACTGAAACACATTAAATATCGACATAAACTGTGAACGCTCTCGTAAATCCCATAGACTACCTGAGTCGGTAATAACATATTTTCGAAGATCAAAACTAAAATGCTTTAGTCAAACCAGCGTAAGCAGTGCTTTATGGGCGGGGCTGAATTGAACGCAGCAGTGCCAAATCTAATCTTTTGACGAATGCAGCTTGAGTATTCGAATTTAAATATAATTTTATCGATTGCGACAAGTTATACCACGCACCTAGTGAGATTTGGCAAAGTTACTCTGCGTTCTTAGACACGCCCATCGGACTCCTTACGCTGGTTTGACTATAATAATAGTTAAATTTTGGCTTCTCAAAGATATGATTAAGCGCACTGTTACACGAATTAAGATTTTCAGTGTAATGAGCTGCTTGTTGGCTTGTAACTTCTTATTTTCTCTGCGAAGTAATCTACAGAGCAAAAATGGAACTCCTTTAGCGATCGGTTAATCACACATGGTAACTTTTATTATGTTAATCTTACGAAACGTTTATTCCGCTGCTCGGTAAAGGGTTAATAGGTTTAGGCAAGCGATGCAATCACGTCACTTCGTAACTATTGCGTCAATATCATCTACAGCTGAATAATGCTGATAGGAAAACTATACACAGAAAAAATTAATGCTGTCAAAGTACCCTTCAACATTTAAAATTAAATCATGAGCTAAACATAAGCCGTCTCGGATAGGTACTGCTACAGGGATTCTAACAGAGATTAGCCGTGAATTAAGGATAATTAAACGTTTGTATTTAGTATGCTCGGAAGATGAGCGAATAGACGGAGACAACGAGAGCTTATCAATATAATGTGTGAGGAAACGAGGCTTAGGCGGCAATAAAGATAAGTATGTAATTTTAAAAGCAGTGTTATGGCAATGAAAAAGACAAGGATACTAAATTAATGCAATGTTTGCATTATTTAAAACTTCCGACATGCCGATAAGCAAAAGCCCGACTATTTTAGGGACAAAAATTTCTATTTCTAGTACTCTAAATGTACTGGTTCTTCTCATATGCGCCCCTCGTATGGGGAAACTAAACAAACACCCGTCACTCCTCCAAGCCAATGTTCTTAGCTGAAGCACTACAGAAATTGTCAAGTTTACAGAACTGCTATCACTGTTCTAGAACCTGGCCTCCGTTTAGCGCTTTATATAAAGAAACTGATTAAAAATCGCCATAGATATTAAAAAAAGCTTATAAGAGCATTACATTAAACGGATTAAATTAATCTTCTATCGTCTCGCTGGTCCGAGGTGCGCACAGGATATCCTCGAGAGGGATTTTATAAGGACAGCGAATTTTGTCCGCGAAGAATGGAAGATGCTTGAATGTTCACTGAAGGAAAATTTTTGTTCAGCACTTGTGCATACTTTTATTAAATACTATCTCTTTACCCAACACACTAAGCTCTAAAAATCTTAGAAATATCGCTACTTGATGCATAACTGAATGGTATTTTTAAGCGCTAATGGTTAAACCGTTAAAGTTTACAATAACCATCAACATTCGTAGAAGCAGCATCAGATGAAACGGGACCAAATGGTCCTCTTGTGAGTACAGAAGCAAGTTGTTAAGCGACAGTTACACAGAAAGCTAAAACTACTGGACATTTCTTCCAATATGCGATTTCTTAAACTCTAGGAACTGTAGTTAGCTGAAATTTTTATAAGTGGTATATATCCCTCATCTTTATAAGCTTATGAATTTCAGTTATTTTTGAAAGATATAAAAAATAAAGAACAAATGAATCTTAATACTGAAAAACATATAGCCAAAATCAGGGACATAGAACAAAAAATTCGTCAGTTAGAAATGTATCTTCTTTCCATCCATTTTTCAATTCACTGTAGCACTTGAGAATGAGTTTCAAATTACAGTTTATAAACATTACATTACATCTCATTATCGTAAAGTTCATCAAACTTGATGTCTCTGTTAGGAAACGAATAACTGTGCTGAGTAAACAGAATTAAATATAGTTAAATTTGTGAAACTGTCTTGAGTGTCTTTGGAAGAACTGTAAAGTTTGTACAATGACACTGGTCTTGAATAAACAACAATTAATAATGATAATACTCCTTTATTTCTCCAACTAGTAGAGGTATTCTTGTTCTTAACACTAGTTCAACTGGTACTATACTATATACACGTACGTCGTAAAATATAGAGGGCGATCAGACAATGCTTTCCAAGTTGCATATGGCAGGACATTGGAACTTCTAGAACGTTAGAATGACCGAGGGGATGACCGAGAAAAACATCGTCTAGGGAGGTTAAATCTTAGGTATACTGTTTCTACATCTACATTCATATCAGTAACAGGATTTTCAAAAGAAGTTAATGCTATTAACAACATGGATGTGTCCAGCAAACTGTTAGTTTACATTACAAAGGCGGAGGCTGGTTAGTAAGGTCACCGATCGCTTAAAAGGGTTTCGCCAATAAGCATTTCCTGCTGCCACACCAGAAGTTGTACAACATTTTCATCAGCGATAGAAACAAATGAAATTTATTTTGTCTTTAATAGGAAATATTACAGCTGCTATAAATTAACACTGGGTACGCTAAAAACTATTAAATTTCGAGGTGGCAGTGTTAGGATGTTTGTGATATTTTCCAGCTATGAGACTACGTACGGTACTTCAATCATTCATTGGCCTGAACAATAGAGTGAATGCAGGAATATGCTGGAGCACACTTAATTCTGACTCATGTTATTCCAATACTCCTAAATTCAACACGTGACAATTCTATTGTCATGCAAGAGAAATACCCCATGCCATATAAGGCGAAGTTGGTCATGATGAGATGTGTTGACATTATGGATTGGCCACCACAAAGTTCTGATTTAAATCCACTTGAAAATCTTTGGCACACGTTGGGAATACCACTAAGGGCTAGGAATTCAATAAACACTGTCGATTTACATCTTAAACTTCAAGAGGAATGGAGAAAACTAGATTGTAAAAGAATGTTTTCTGCTTGTACAATCTCGTGGCAGAAGGCGTGAGGCTGTGCGAGAAAAAGAGAACTTATTCGCTAGATATTAACTCTATAATTTTCTTTTCTCTTCAGGATTTTACAATTGCATTTTTGAAAAAGTTTGTTCTCTGTCCTTGATTTTTGGCCATTTGTTTTTAAATATACCGGTACAAACTGGTTGACTCTTAATTTTTATAATCCTCTAAAAGAACTGAATTTTATACAGACTATTAAGATGGACAATAAATATACTGTGCCTGGCCACTTATTTATGTGACTGGGCCTTATTGATATTGGAAAATTTAGTTACTTTGTACTTGTTAGCGCGTTTATGAACCTTTTGTGTTCTTAATAAACGTTATTTGATTTGATATACCTGTAAAATTTTTAGCAAAATCCAATTCTTAGTATTCAAGAAGTTACTATTATTAAAAACAGTCCCACAGTTTTGCCGGTAGAGAAAATATATTTTCTAGTAAGATCAGTCTTATCCCGACGAACTGCTTTGCTACCTGAGCAAGAAAAGTAAAGGCATTATCGACTTTCCAATGTTATGGCAACCCGAATAATGAGAGTCCCCAAATTTTCTCTTCGAGCGATCCAAAGAGACATGTTAAGGCAAAAATAGATGAAAACAAGATTGCATATTTCACAAAATTTCAAAAGGTCTAGAGTACAGCATGTGATCAATAAATTATTTTTTTATTTATTGCAGCTCATCTTAATTTTGCAAGCCCCCCCCCACCCAAAAAAAAATCAAGATTGTATTTCAAATTATAACGTTGATGGTGAATCGTAGGCACTTGAATATGCTGTATTATAATCCCAATTACGACTTTACGTGACAAACGAAGCTTGCCTAAGAGCGTATTCGAAAATTATTCGTATAATAGGAGCTTTAAGCGCATTTGCTATTAATGCAGAAAGACATTCGAAAATCCAGGACCACACTTTTTTTTACAAATCTAAAAGTAAGTTAATAAAGGCGGGTCTGACGATAGCTAAATACGTATCTGTGTTACGTAGACCCAGTGCCCGATTGTGTACGTTGCTGTACTCGTTTAAATAACAAATGCAGAAATATCTAATGGCTATCTAATGCACTACAGTTTTTAAAATATATCCGAAACTTTATGAATGACATTTGCTAAGTCTAGTAACTTGACGCTAACATTTGGACGTCGTAAGAACCCTCCATCTGAAATCAGTATCAAATCTTTCATTCAAGTTTCAATAAGTTCAGTCCCACTCTGAAGTTCACTTAAAACGAAATCTAAAACTAAGGTATCGATCGATATGCACTCACTTCACCGTTGTGGTTTTCACACTTACAGAATTAAAACTAGTAACTAATATTTCACTTCTAATTCAAGCACTGTTATAGCAATAAGATCTATAAACATACAAACACGCAAGAATATACCATACATTCTGCTCAGTGGGGGCACATTGTATGATGGGTAAGCCTTTTCAGGCAATACCAGTACAATAACTACAAAATATTGCTTACTACACACTAGTTGTTTTTCGTTTTTGAAACTTCCTCGACAAACCTATGGAGATATACCCTTTATTAGGGCTTATTCAAATGCCGTATGTTAAGCAACTACCATAACTTATCAAAGCAAATCGAAATAACTATCTATCCGTAATACAATGATGACAATTAAATATATGGCACTGATACAGTAGAACACCTCTATTCATTTTTTTTATAGTTAATAACGTTTGGTAATAACTTATTGTACTGCGATCGCATCCTCAACACTTTTCGATAAACACGTTTCTTCCGTATAACAATCCCTTTCAAAATCACAGCTGAAGAAGGGGCATTGCAACACAGACATATGATGACCTCGAAAGACTTCTTTCCTTTTCGTTCAGCGAGGGACATTTGAGAATGTAGAGTATTAAATTAATCCCTGGAACATAGTTGCCAAATAATTTTATATTTACTGGATTTTTAAACTAAAAAAACTCCTAAGAGAAACACCACAGGACCATGCAGCTGCAAACTTCATGTCACATAATTGGTGCACAGCATCATCCATTTCACGCTCGAACGAACGACAGGAGAAATGGAACTAAACACATCCCATCACGACTGCCACAGCAATACTGGCCAACCGCGAACGACAAAACTGCGAGTTGCGACCTCTGTCGCAAGTTTCAACCACTGACGCTCCCGAGGTGCCAGTCCTGCAGTGCCCCTCCCCTGCCACTGTTAATGTTATCGTACGCACAGCGGAAGGAACAGAGAGTGAATGCGTCAATTTTAGATAAAAGACGTGACCGCTTGTGTTTTTGGAACAGAGGGTAAGGGGCGCCAATCCGGCACAGAAATTATGTTGATCAAACGTGAGAAATTAAGAATGTCCTTTATCATTAGCTTAGGTCGTTAAATGGTTTCTCTTTAATATTTATTGCAAAATCTGATCGTGTCAAAGGTTTTTGCTACACTGTCTGCAAACGACACTGTATATATTTATGCACGTATCGCTACAGGATCGGAAAGCTATAAGATAACCAAACAATTTCTGTCTGTGTTTGACTAGCTATTGTGTTCATAACGAGTTTACTTACAATAAGATGACTTAAAATCATCCAATAGCCATCCTCTAAATGCCACAGCATCATTATCATCATCACCACCACGAAACATTGTCACCGTGGATTGGCTAGCTATAATGTACGCACCAGCTGTCGTCAAACGGCTGGTAGTATTTTATGGTAGGAATTACCCAAGTGCCGAACTAACTCTGTTTCCGAAAAAACATCATTATTTAATTGTTGAAAACCATAATCCCATCATATAATAACTGTTTGTTCGGAAACAGAGTGAGTTCGGCAATTGGGTAATTCCCCATATTTTGAGCTAAACTGATGCAAGTAACTTGGAAAAGAGTAGCTTGACCGAAAACAAAATCCAATAACATATTTTGAACACGTGTTATTTTTTTTGTTTGCAAAGCAGGAAAATAATTTCATTTTTTTCAATCCTTTTACAATACGTGTACAGCGAGCTCATGTCGATAAAGTACTATGATGTTGCCTATAGATGGGCCTGCGGTATAGAACGGGTGACGGATAAATAATTTTACACTTTTAAATATTTATTACACGAAAACCGATACAACTATTGATATCAAACTAGAGCGCCTCGTGGCGTAAGACCTTCACCCGCGGTGGAAGCACGTTTCTTTGCCGTCATTTTCGATGGCTAACTAACCCTAGTCTTTGGGCGTGGGTCACATTGAGGACAGCCCATCAGACTCCTTACAAAAAAATCATGAACGTAGCTTAGCTCCTTCTACCTTTTATGGGTGGAGAGCAAAGTTCATCGCCGTCATTTTTTATGGCCAGCTAATCCTAATTTTTTGGCATGGGTCGCATCGAGGGCAACCCACCAGACTCCCTGCAAAAAATTTGTAGATTGATGAACTTCTTCGACCACTTATGGGGTGGACAGACAAATGTATATATATTTACAAATAAACTTAACATTTCAACGAAAACATTATCACCTCTCTCACTTCGTTCGCGGGTAATAATAAACATAAATTTGTAGAAAACTCATTGAAGTTTTGTTTTAATGGTGTCTTTCAGTTGTTCTCTGTTATTCTTTAAACAAAAGTGCATTCTTTGCACAATATTTTACATAATTTTTTCCAGTATGTCCCTCGTTACTCGTTCAATTTCTTTAAGAATATTATGTTTTAACTCTTGGAAATTTGCAGGCCTATTGATGAAAAATTTTGCTTCAAGATACTCCCAAAGGAAGAAATGAAGAGGGGTTAAATCAGGAGATCGAACAGGCCGTGAGAATTGACTATAACGTGAAATTAAACGACTAGGAAAATCTTCTCTTAATATGGCCATGGTTTCTCTGGCAGTGTATGGTGTCAGTGACTCCAGCCTGGTCGCCCCATTTTGCTGAAACTATAGCTGTGGATTTTCTAAATCTTGGACTAGTGGTAATAATAATAGTTCCTGTATCATTTTTCTGTAATTGTCTCCTGAAACTGTGACGGTTACACCGTGTGCCCGATAACAACATCCTCGTAAAAATATGGTTCATTAATGATCCTTTCTCTCATTTATCCGCTCCGGAATGTAACTTTTTGTGCATGAAGTGGTTCTTCATGGATCATAGAACCGAACCTGTTAACTAACTGCAGGTTTTGGAGTGATGAAAATCCTATCGTCACATAAATTCGTTCTCACAACTCAGCGTCCAAGTAATGTGTGCTTTTAAGCGTCAGAAAAGAGCACCTCATTCTGAACTCCAATTTAAGTTATTTATATATAACGAGGAAATATCTTCTACTTTACTAGTGATACTCAGGGCCGGGGTTTACACATTAGTCTTTTGCCCAATATACCTACAGTTTGTGTATATTGAAAGTCCACAGCGTTCGAAAGTGTTACAGAGTCTGCCTAGACAGCAAAAAAGTGCACAGCTTTTCGAGCGCTAATTTACTACAAATTTGAAAGATTATTGGCCACTTTACTAGCAGCACTTGCTGATCAATCTAACTTAGTAGCTAATATTACAGCAAGTCTTTTAAGTCCTCTATTATTTTTATCGTTATTTATTATAATTATTAAAACTTCACGCTCGGGCCACCACGGACAAGTAGTTACAACCCAAATGAAGCCCTTTGCAACACCGGAAAGCCCGAAAAGAAACGCTGCTAAAGAAAATGCAACAAAAAGACATTAACGGCTGACTTAAACGCCTGCTGGCCAACACGACTGAAAGCTGATGCCGGCATTGAATTCCAAACCTTAACAGACCAGGGCACGAAGCACCGACTGAACTGACGAGTTCGGCATCTATCATTCTTCAAAGTGAGAGCGTGCGCATCAATCACAGCACGTGTAATCCTCCTAAAGACCTTGAGGGCAGGGACAGAAGACCGACTGACAATCATAGACTTGGTCTTACTGGTGGTATTCAGCTTCATACTCCATGCTGGTCACCATGCACTACTGCGCGACAGATCCCAATTCAGAGACTGGGAGACAGCATTGCGCATGCTGGTGTAGGTATCACTGCTATCGAAGAGGAATCACCTGCATAGTTGATCATCGTGTTCTCTAGCAAAGAGAGCATGTCACTATAGTATACAGAATGAGCAGCAGCGGGTCAAGTACTCTACCCTGAAGGACGCCAGACTCCACCAAGACTGAGGCACTTAAAAAACCGTCAACAGACACACTTTGCGTTCGCTCAGCAACAAAATCACGAATGATTGACCGAAACCTACCACCCACACTAAATGACTCCAACTTGTACAATAGACCCCTGTCGTTGACCCTGTCAAACGCCGCGCTAATGTCCAATTGAACAAGATGTGCCACAAATCCACAATCCAGCGCCGATTGTATATGGTGTGACACCAACAACAATGCGTCACAGCAACCCAAGCCAGTTCTGTACGCAAACTGATCTGTAGGCAGCAAACCCGTGCCTCAGTAAAATGACCAAACTAACAAGCGACGAATTTCTCGAACACCTTCGACAAAATGGGCCTCTACGTAACAGGTCGGTAATTGGCGACTTTGGGCGACACCGAACCTTTGTGATGGGGAGTAATACTGTACATACAAAATATTCGAATGTTTTTAAGCAGCAACGTCGGGCAATGGGATAGCGGAGAACCGACCTTCGGTCAACGGACTTTCTGATAAATATTTTATTGCATCATTTATTAAGTTGACACACAGTTGCGGTTACAAGGACATGACTACACTTACGAACACTTTGCTCAGAGAACACGTTCATTTGACTGTTATATGAACACCCCCTTTTAGTCATACATACCGTCATGAAGCCCTGCATGAAAGGATCTACCGACAGTGAACTTTAAAACACCCACCGACCATCATCCTCGCTTAAGCTTGTTACATTCTGCCATATTCCGCTCTTCATGAGAATAACTATCTCGAGTGACATCACCAGCAGAGTTGCACGTTGGGCCTGTTCTCAGCTTAATCCTCAGTCGTTAATGCTCGTCAACTTCAAGTTGATAATATCTCTAGTGAAACGTAGAAACGCCGTATGTTGTAAGCCCTAACAACATTGAGAAGCCAAGCATCCATGTAGAATAGTTTTTTACACGCTTTCTTCATTTGCCGAACCTCGTTAGAATCTACTGCTCTTCAACAAGCAATTGATGGACACACTGCAAAATTTGTTCAGGTCTCGACCATTAAGAATATTAATACTAACAACTTAAAAATTTCTTTGAAAAGTCAGGTTTGAAGGTGGGCTTGCAAAAATCCAAGCCAAAGTTACAGAAAGTTTTCGAACGGCAAAACAGAATGTCTATATACGTTTCAACGATTGTAACAGGTCGCTGTAAATCTTGGCAGTGCGAACAGCTGCCCAAGCTGATAAAAAAATACACATCACTCTCCCTCCCATATGAATAGCTAAGTTGCTCTTGACTTACCCTTGGAGTGCACTAGGAGTCAAGCAGCCAACTGGGGAGTTGAATCAATTGTTGCAGCCAGGGCTGAGTTCCTTTTATCAGGCTACTTTACTTCATTTGCGGTGGCAGCTGCCGACCCCCGTGCTACCACGCAATCTTACGCTCTCTCTTGTTGCAACAATCGCTGGTATGGTCTTTTCTGCTTGATATTTGGCACGAATATTTAATCCCAAGAGTCCTTTTGTTGTTACAAGGATCGCTGGCATGTACTTTTCTACATGATATCTGGTACAAAGATGTAATCTTAAGAGTTTTTTTTTAACGATCGCTGTAAGTGTGTGTTTTTTAAACGTATCTTTAGTTTCGACGTGATCAAAGTTCCAATCTAACAAAAGAAAAAGGTATCGACATAAAAAACGTTAACGTTTTGGGATGAAATTTTAATCTTCTGAACTTAAAAACAAGGGTATAAACGTCTATAACTAGAAATTTATTTCTGTATGCTAGCTGGGAGAGAGATGTTATCGTGGGAAGAGTAAAAGGCAAATGACCGGGGTAAGCCCGAGGTGGTCCCAACGTCAGCGCCTGCACAGCCGGGACAGCTAGGGAACCTGATTGGCGGAACGAGTCTACAGGTACAGGTTGTCTACAGGTACAGGTTGTCTACAGGTACCATTGCAGAAGTTGCCAAGCTTCGTATATGGGCAGCAGCTGACAGCATTACAAAGCCCGTATTGACCAACATTTAGGTATATCCAGTAGCACAGGTTTGCCACTTTCAAAACCTGCACATTCAGCTCCCAGTCTTCATGCAGAACAAAACAACCATCCCCTTAGCAGGAAAGACTTCTCCATCATCGACTTCTCCAATTCAATAGAACTCACAACTTTAAAATCTCTTTACATTCATAGAACTAATCCCAGCCTCAACAAAATGACTTCAGCCCTTCCCCTAGCTGCAGTCCACAATCGACACTTTTTTCACCGACATGTACACTGCTTCCGCCAACGAGGTTCCCTAGCTGTCCCGGTGGCGAATTTTTTTTTCCTGAACCTTTCAGCAAGTACAGTCTCAAGGCAGCCAATGGCGTGGCAGGTCACAGGCCACAGTGGGAGGGGCGAAAGGTGATGCTCAGTGATGGTGTTGCACTCTAATGCATACTCTGAAAACACTATGTAAATAGAC
>LQNS02007215.1:14890142-14901829 GCA_001587735.2 Parhyale hawaiensis
CCCCCCCCCCCCCAATGTTGTATACTTCGCGACATCCCTGGGTGCAGACAATACTATTGCCACAAGTAACTGATATTCAGTGGCTCCCTGTAACGTATATGTATATACTGTAGCTTCGATAGAAATGCGCCGCATCAAAACAACGTACCTAGGTGAGTAAACGATTAATCGAGAACCGATATTCAACATCGACTCCTCGCAGGCGCCCGCTTCTGGAAGGCTAGCACAGTTGAGTATAAGTCTTCAATTTACAGTACCAGTTGATAAGCTATGATAATGGCAATAGCTCATAGAGAGCCGGAGCATAAAAGTCCCTACTGCTCCCTGAAAATGGACCTGTTGGTCCGTGTACTGCTATCTATCTAGGCTAATCTAATCTAATCTAGCGGCCTGACGATGATAACCTGCCATAATCGAAACATATCACCGAACCCACGAACATCAGCAGCAAAAACGATGCCATCATTTTGGCTGTAGTGATTTCAATGGACGAACCAACAAACAATTTGGATGAGAAAATGAATTAGTCAATTTTGTCGACGACATATCGCGTTCTTTTTAATGAATCTTGTATACATATACAGGATATTATGTTATTGAGAGGCATAGATGTATTATGTATTGTAGACAACGACGAGAAGCGCCTATAGAAATTTTGTTTTCTATGCATGGCGGGAGTTTTGGTGTTCCTCAACTCACCTGGTGGGCGCCTCAAAATTGGTAAATTTTACTTTTGAGATTTAGTGAAATATTGACAGCGTATCATAGGAGGGTTGAACCTATGATAATTCTCTGAAAGTTTCGTTATATCTTGAATGTTAAATTTAAAAACTGCTAGTCTCCCGTATGATGAACTGAAGAACAACGCATCGCCAGTTGTGGGTAACAAAATTACTTCAGCTGCTTCACAACGTATTCTACAGTATACACTACCTATATCGTTATATATGTGTACAGCAAATATATACATATACCAGACGGCCAGGTATACAGTCACCAAACCGGGGCCAACAATGGGCCGGAATGCCTTGTAGTTTCAAATGATGGTGTTACCCGATTGTTTTATCCAAAGCAATTTTAGTAATAAGCTATGCCTCGTGCGCCTGTACCATATCTATGTGTGTACCTAGTAAAGTGTAATTATGATTATATTTAATGATTCTTTGGTCTGGCGATACGAGACTGCCTGATTCTTGGTTGTTGGACTGGACGGGGGAGACTTCTTCAAGTTTCATCGTAATTTGCTAACACCGCATTCAATTTTGATGCAGTTTGAGAGTTCTGGTTGACCCGGTTACCTGGATGTTCAATTCGGGTGGCTGCAGTAGAGGAGGGCTGTTGCCAAAGAATTTTGAGCTTTGTGTAGAGTTAAGAATAAGTCCCTCTTTCAAGCATATTTTGTTAAAACGTTTACGTTGTGTACCATTGTTTATTTTACTATCGATAGTATTTATATCATTATCTTACACATACTCTCTGAACTAAAGCATTGACACTTTGTCCCATGCTGAAAAGAGGTATTCAGGTTTCGCTAAAGTTTTGTGGAAACTACAGATAAAAAAAAAAACATAAAAGGGATTAAGGACGCTACAATACCAGGTTGTTAGTGTGATGAATGCTAAAATCTTAAGAAAAGGAGCGTTGAACCAGATGAGTATGTATTCTGTAGATAGTCATTAGTAAAGAGATAAGTGCAGGAAATATCTCAGGAATGTTTAAGGACGTTGGTCGGGCCCATGAATTGGAGAGTTTATGTGGAGTTTGTGCGAATGGATAAGTAATATTTCAAAAATCTGAAGACTAACGTGGTCTTGCTCTTTGTCGTTGAATGAAATTCTTATGTGAAAATTGCATTGTAGCTATTGCCAGCATGAGCCTTAGAGACGCGTGCTGAAAGATGCATAGCGAGTCTAAGGGACAGTGTGGTTGTATAGATACACTATTGTACAAGAGTTGTCGGGGTATTATTTAAATGAAAATTTAAAATTCCGGCTTAGTGGGCTAGCTCAATTCTGTTTCGCTAATCGATGACACCTCATATATTAATATGCACTTTTTCTGAAAGCGTCGACACATTTGTGGAAGCGACAATCATTTTGTGCTCATGACATTATGTTGAAAAGTCCTTTCTGACACGCGTCTCCAGCTGAAGCATGCACGGTGTCTTATTTAAAAGACTGGGAATATTCGCATCTGCGACAAAGCAAACATCTTGCGGACCAGAGCGGCCAGGCCTAAGATGGTGGGACGTACTATTCCATCAAGTAAGTAAGTTAGAGCAAACACAGCAGGCGCATATACAAGTACAGTAGCCGTTCCGTCTACATTGGAATTTCACCAAACCTGAGAATGTGTCAGCATGGCTCGCCTCAAGTCGAAATGTCAACATTTGCTTTGCCACTCTCATTTAAAGATGGAAAATGTAGTAGCTTCCATCACGCATATCTTACTTGCCAGCCGTGAGAAAACCAGCTAAAACCGCTAAGCATTTGGGCAAAATGTAAGTAGGGTCCAGCTTGCATTAAACACCATCATAAATGATTTAGGTACTCAAGGTCTCGTTATATAAGACGGCTGCGGCGAGGCCCCTAGAGCCACTTACTTTGCGGAGGTTATTGAATCGGGCCGTGTGCTGCGTTTGCCTGAGGGTCTACTCCTTTATTGTTATAACAGAGTAGGAATATTATCAATCTTGCACTAGTTTAATAGTTGGTTACAAGGAGCTGCAACTGGTAATTTATATTTTACCTAAGCTATCGCTTTCCTGGTTTATGCTGAGTCCAATTGCGCAAATCTAAGGCAGAACACAAAAACCTGCGTTCGTACAATTTAACACAGTTTGTGTTTAAGGGCAAGTTCATAAGTCATTCATCTGAACACGTTCACTCATCCACTCTTCCGCATGTTTCGCATGGTGTCGTTTTCACCACAAGTTTTTGTACGCTACAAAAAGTTATTAAAATTCACCGTCAAATCAGAAACCTCTGGAAGTGTCACTATATAGGCAAGTAACGGATATCTCTTCAAATTTAGAGTGAAATCAAACTCAGAAAACAGTGCATGTACTTTTCTGCTACTTCCCAATCGAAAAACTCTAGGGCGCAGAAACACGTTCGGACGAAAATGGGGGAGCGAACGCCTTGCATGATCGACTTACAAAATTGCGGACTCGGCCCAATAAAATCCTGTATATCTGTATATTAGCCAAAGCAATCTGCGGAGTGCTGAAAATTATAAACATCCGATGAACTAAACGCATATAAGTTGCAATAACACTGTTAGTTTCTATTCTAATGGGACAGCAATGTTTGACTAAGAAATTTTTTAACATATGAAAAATTGAACGAGTGACACATGCCTCAAGCGGGGGCCGGCGACAAGAGACACTTATTGTGCTCTGGAATTTGCACTTTTTGACGCGCCTGTTAGTAAAACGTGTAAAAAAAATCAGTTCGATCCAATGCTGTAACTTGTAACTTTTCTCACTATTGATGAAATATTTTGGTCTACTCGAAAAACGTTGATAACTGTACAATCAACAGTAATGAAGGTGTCAGATATTTTAGAGAACAAAAATTTGCTTAAAAGAAAGGCTGTTTCTAAATTACGTAATATATATACCAATAGTTTCATTTTTCGACTTCACGAGTGTTAAGGATTAAGAGAATTGCAAGTGTGCGAATTTCTGGATGCTCTGAAGTTTAGCTTGGGCGCTTTTATGCGCCTAAAGAAATAAAAATGTTAACGTTGGTCATCTGTATTAAATGTTTTAGGTGATGTATAAAAAGGATCAGTCGGACTTCGACTACATCAGGGGAAGCTTTTATAATCTATGTCACTTTTAATTTAACTTGCCACGCATTGAATGAATTTGTCATCTCTGATACTCTATTCTCGTCTAAGAAACTGTGTTGCCATACATGGCACTCTATCATTGTGTAGCTATATTCCGATATATTGGGGTGCATCTTCAATTTTATCATTTTTAACTGGACGTTTGCAGAACACATTCCGACGATGTTGAAATTCTATTTCCAGATGGTTGAATCTGACTTTTTATTCTTGGTATTCAAATTATGAACTTTAAAATTATGGACTCAGCTTTCTTTTTTGAGTAAATCAATTGGCTTAATTTAAGTAGCCAATAAACTATGTTTATAATTGACCTTTGAAAGATGCGAATAGTACCGGTCTTTTTCAGTATCATGATTTTGATGTGATTTAGTGAACGCTAAGTTTGGAGGGAGCTTAATTTTTAGAATAGATAGCTGGCTGTAGACGGGCCAACAGGCCCATGCTCATAGTGCAGTCGAGCTCACGCTCTGGCCCTCTATGAGCTGTTGCCATTATATCCAAATCATTTAGATATTTGAGAACAAAGAACAAGAGAAAGTTTTTTTTTCTGCTCATGTGCATTAACTGTAGAGAGTGATATTGCTGTGTAATTATATTGGAATTAACTAGAACAATAATTTTGAGTACTTATTCACTCGTACAATGAAAGCAGATCAGGAGGAAACATGTAGATATTTACCTTCTTAACAGTGAGAACAACGGTACCATTTCTACTTTTTTCACCATGCACAGCATTTGGCTAGTCGCATTTTGTTCAGGTAAATACTATTTTTTTATGTAAGTAAGAACACCATTTTATTAATCTGCACACCTTCTTGAGACTTAGAATTTGAGAATATCATGGACTTCAACATAACGTTAATTTCAAATCAAGCACGTGAACAATAACAGAACTATGCTAGTAAGTTGAGCGATCTCAACATTTCTAATGTGGCAATATGGCTGGCTCTCGTATGCATGGACTGTGTCAGTTGAATCGAGGATGCGAATGAAGTTATTTAAATAACCTTAACATTGTACAAGTAATTCATTTCGCTGAATGTGTAAAATAATTATAAGGCACGATCCTCATTAGTAATGCCTACTAAGTGGAATGTGTTCAGATGTGGCTTAAATTCATCTATAGAAATGAACGAAAGTTGAGTCATCAATTATAATTCCCTTATGATTTCAGCAATTCAATTTTTAAATGACTCATGCAATGACTGCTACGTCGGTAGCCTAATAAGCCTAATAATGACATGTTGGTATCATGCTTGCAGCGTACGATAATCTACACCAAAGAGAACTGTAAGACACGTGGTCATGTGCCAGAACTGTAAGACACATGGTAATGTGGCCAGAATTGTAAATTGTAAGACACATGGTCATGTGGCCTGAACTGTAAGACATATGGTCATGTGCCAGAACTGTAAGACACGTGGTCATGTGCTAGAACTAAAAGACGCATGGTCATGTGGCCAGAACTGTAAGACACATGGTCATGTGGCCAGAACTGTAAGACACATGGTCATGTGGCCAGAACTGTAAGACACATGGTCATGTGCCAGAACTGTAAGACACTTGGCCATGTGGCCAGTACTGTACTGTTTAGGGAAGAGATGAGCAGCTGCATGGGGTGCTCAGAGCGTTCTCGAAACAAAGAGTAGACGTGATGTTTATGCTTTGAAGGCGGTTTCTGTGGCCCAAAATGGAATATTGGTCCTCGCTTTGGGTGCCAGGGAAACAAAAAGACCTATGGAACAACCCGAGGCTGTTCGGAGAACATTCTCTGCTACAACCCAAGGCATGCGGCAACTTGACCATCACCAAGGACTTGATTGTCTCATTATGTATATTCAGTACAACAAATATACGAACGCTTCAGTATGTATCATTAATGCTTGGAAACATTCTAGAAAATATGACGATGAAAGGGAATGAGCAAGTTGTTATCAAACACTCTACTTCGAACGAAGTAAACAAACTTTACGTGAACACGTCGCGAGTAGAAATGCTAGCCATGCAGGGGTAACAAAATAAATAAATAAAATAAAATAAAAAATCATTTATTTTTCTCATAAGGTACTGTGGCCGACAAGATTAGGACACAGCGCCTGAGGTTTTCATGATTAAAGCTAACTTAAGAATAATACTAAACATTAACATCATAGAGTTATACANTATTATTCCTATGTTAGTACTAAGCATGAAAACCTCAGGATACTGTGTCCTAACCTTGTTGGACGCAGTCTCCAGATGAGAAATATATGGGATTATTATTATTATTATTATTATTATTATTATTATTGTTAGATTTTCCATGTCGTAATTTTTCCCGCGTGTTTTCATTATACTAGGCTTATCGCTTGGTTTATCTCGACAGTCGTGGTTGGTTCTAGAGTGAGTTCTATTTGTTAGCAAGTGCTTGGTTTATAAATTTTTTGCATGAATTTAGGCATACAAATTATTGCATTATTCCGTAAAGGTCTATCCTAGTATATTAATGAGTCACTATTGGCTTATCCGGATATAGAGGTACGGGGCGGAACTTATCGTCGAGGCAGAACAGCTGAGACACAGTGTTTAACATTTGCAGTTAACCTTACTGAGCGAACTGCAAGAATATTCAACAAATGAAAGACACAATCGAAGCACCACTGGCACGAACGTCCTAGCCTTAGAAAAAAAATCGTGCTTGACTCTCATTTTCAAATACTACCAGGTAAGGCAGCACTTAGCTGTTACGTGCACTGTTGAGACAACTTGTTATTGGATAACATGCTGGTCACCAGATACGACCCTACAGGGAATGCAGCCAACGTGAACGCGTCTCTACAGTCGTGAGGTGGTGTAGATATTATTTGAAAAAGCTTATCTGTCCAAGGGACCCCTCAAGTTGTTGATCACAGTGCCCTGACTAGGTGATTCTTCTTACCGAGAACGTTCACTTCATATTAGTTTGCTTCTCTTTGTGAGGACGACGCTGGTGGTAAAGTTCATACACTATCTAAATCACGGAGAAGTGCAATAAATGTACAACACACTCCGTGTTTAGCAACAGAGGAGGCCATAACTCTGCGATAAAGGCGAATAATAAATTTATGCGGTGATAAAGTTAGACAAAAATTGCCTCAACCCAGTCAGGGGCTGCTGTAATGGTAGTATATACAATGACATGCTTTAGCAATATTTTATCAGGTTCCTTTACTCCAGAAACCAGTCATTATTTCTGAATTTATTTTTTATTGTTTTTACCCTACGCAGTGCACCTCTTCACACCTTAGTGACTTAAAGCCCAATTAATTTAGAATACGTAGCGGGCACGAGTTTAATACCATCAATGATCAGTACAGACTGTACAGATTTCTGACCATTCGAGGACTTTCCACGTAAACATGATCATCTGTATTCTCTACTAAGTACTACCAAATATCTGCAGAAGCAATCCGTTTCTTATACATATATTATATACGATGCTTAGCGATAAAATTGTCCATGGTGTTTTTCCTATTTTTCAGTGGTGGCAGTAGCAAGTGGTGCTGCGGACAACAGCACGGACGTGCCAGAGTACTGGGAGCTGCTCGTTGCCGATCCTCAGTCTTTCAGGTCGGTACGAGTGCCTCTCAGTGAGAGATTCCCCAGTGATGGCTAGTGTAGGAAGCTGTTCAAAAAGGGATTCTCTGGGTTTCAGGTCTGTACAAAGGCCTTTCAAATTTCAATATGAGGTTCCGCCAACTTTCAGATGAGTATGAAAGCGTGTCAAGCAGCTGTTCCCAAAGTTATGATTCAGTAGAAAAGCCTATCAATCAGAGGTTGCCAAACCTACCAAAGAATACAAAAATCTATCAATCAGGCATGCTGAACTTCGGTGCTAGTTATAAAATACCTCTCAAAATTTCGAGTAAATTTCCCGAAAAGAGCAACGGCTTCCGATTGGCAATTTCAGAACTTCAGGTTCAGTATGACCATGGCCCTTCTTTCATAAGTGGTTTCAGTAACCGTAAAAGTGACCTATTCATTCTGATAAGTTTTACTGACTATGATCATAATCTAAATTACTTATTAATTACAGAGCCTGCCACGATAGCCATCGGCGATTATACGATGGCGATGGTGTGTAGACCATCTCCATCGGAGAAACTACGATGTTACGATGGAACATCGCAAAAATCCATCGGCGATAGCGATGGTGCGATGGAAATTGAATCAAACAATCGACGATGGCCACTTTTTCTATCGGCGATGTTGTAATGAGGAAGAAATGGTTCGATGAAATGACTGAACATGCCATCGGCGATGGTATACGATGGGCATAATCATCGGTTGTACTTCCGATGCCGATGAAATAAGGGTAAAACTACAGAAAAACAGCCTAACGAGTTCCAATCATTCCTTTTTTAGTAACATCAAAACAAAGAGGGTATTGCAAAGTTCATTTTAATACATTTCCCAAATCTAACAATGTCAATTAATAACAGCCTTACATTTCGCACCTTCTTTCAGCTAGGAATAGTATTAGTGGTTTGAAAGTCGCACACAGGCCGAGGTTATAAGAGATACTGGTTTTCTTCGATGTTTGTGGTCTGAGATGATTGCATTTTTAAAATGTGTTAATGCGATGGTCCATTGCCGATTGTGACGCCCTACGACGGCCATCGCCGGCGGTGATTTCATCGTAGGTCATCGCCGATGAAAATTAGCGATTTTTGGTTCCGATGGAGCGATGGTATTGCCATCGTACCATCGATTTTGCCATCGTAATATAATCGGAGATGCCGACCTCTGATTAATTACACAACCAGGTTCCCGGAGCCAGTGGAGCTGGTGGTGGCAGCAGAGGAATGGATCCCGCACATCGCTGTACACGAGGATCCACGTACAGGAAGAATATCCATTGCCGGACCCATGGCCAACCTACTGGATGCTCTAGCTCAGGCTCTTAATTTCAGGTGAGTATAGAGCGAGGGAAAACATGCACCAACTCTCGAATAGAAAAGAGTCGAGGGAAAAGCAGCGGCATACGAATGCACCAGAGCAATGACGGAGAGCAGCAAAAATCAACAAGAAAAAATAATTTAAAAAGAAAGCAGTTGAAGGTATTGTCAATTAGAAGTATGTACCTAAGTAATGACAGAAGTCTGTTGTAAATACGTAACCAAATACTTCAATCTGAAACATTTAAATACAAAGAAAAAGGGTAGCTTGTTATTCGTTAGACAGTATCATATATTGTAGCTAAAAAAAATAAATAAATGGCTGATTCACTTGGATACATTTGTGAGAAAAACTTTTTCTACTTTATACTCGTATATACGTGTGTGTGTGTGTTTTTTTTTTTTTGTCCTTGTTGTTTCATGAGAGAATTTGTGACCGCCCCAGAAGCCGATTTACGTACGGTTTAGCAATTTAGGTCGACCGAAAATTTCTCGGCAAGAAGTCTCGGCCACCACTCCAATCTCAGCTTTAGAAAGCCGTTCTGTCTAGTTTTATTTTGTTAATAACCTGAAATTAACATTACGTATTCTAATCGAGTACCAAATTTATTTACATAGCAATAAAAAAAGAAACTATAAACTCATTTCTTTTAGTCTATAAAGGGACAGAAAAAAGAGGGGTTTAATTTTTTTCCATTACTTCACCGAAACTTTCAATAACTAATTCAGGTAAATTTGTCAAGTTACAGCGAGAAAAAGGCTAATTGCATGATGGCTATGTTACCTACAGCGGAACGCCGAAGGTCTATGCCCGCTTTAAGTTTTGCTCGTTGACATAGTTCCAAAAATGTTGAACCTCTACGAAAAATGATATCGTTTTTTAACCGCTTGTAACTGGAAAATGTTTGTGCTAATTTTGCTTAGTGTTTTTTTTTTCGCCTGAAGTTCAATGTTTAAATTCGTCAACATAAGCGCTTATTTTGGATGCTATTCTTGTTTATTATTTTTACTTCCTAAGGCGCTTAGCGAAGCCGTTGCTACTTAGTGTCTCGGCTCTAAGTATTACATTCTCAAAAAAGAGTAGAATAGACATGAGAAGCCTTTCCAAAAGCAGTAAAAAGAATTGTATCATGCCTCCTCTACTGAGCTATCAACACGTGACATTTATTGAGCAGCACACCCTGAAAGTGCGTTCACACAATGGTCAAATGAACGCGTTATTTCAGCTGATCGTCGCCCGAATGTTTTGTTGAGCCTGCGTAACCCAACTCTCTGGACACCAATAGGCTTTAAAATGTAATCCATCTAGTTAGTTGGCCAGCAAGTGTCACTTTTACAATTTGGATATCTCTTCAAAATTTGGAGCAAATTCGAATTCAGAGATTTACGCTTTGGAGTAGTATATGAAAGGGCACACAGCTAGTCATTCGGAGACGGATCCGAGAAATTTTATCCCTACATGCAATCTTATAAAAGCGTAGGCAAGTTTTTCATTAAAACGAAAAACTTCAAGTAATTTCTGAGTTGAAAGGCTTTCAGAATATCGTTGCAAACACATAGAGGAGCGTAGTGAGTTTAGCAGATATTAAATGCGCGAAAAGAATCGTAAACCCATTTATTTTTGTTATAAAAACTGCGACTAACGAGGGGAAATAACTACAGTTTGAGTAAGGAATTTATGTATGAAATTTAACATTAGGAGCGAGAAATGAACAACAGGACTTTTTATCAATTCATTACTCAAAAATTCTTACTGCAAGTGCGTATACCGCTAAGTTATGAGAAAGGTATATATGATTACACAAGAGAAAAATTAAAGAATATTTTTCAACGATGACAACGTCATGTAATTACAAGTCTATGCAAGCTTCTAAACTAGACATTCTATTTTCGTAAATTGCGTGCTCAGACGAGCTATGGCATATAAAAGTGCAATGTTATTAATGTTCTTCTTTATGATTCCAACGTAATGTCAATAACTCATCCAGGGCAGGAGCGCAAGTCCTGGCTCCTCTCTGGCAATGGGGCTGTTGTCCGTCTACTGCCAGCTATCTAATCTACCACTCCTCCAGTCTCAGTAAATTAGTTGAGAGAATAAATTTGGAAACGATGCCTCGGAATTTCAAATAAATAATAAACAGTCCCTACACTGTTACCAAATCGGCAAGACGGGAATATCACCTGCATTTGGAAAATGGCAGCGTCCTGTTTGATTGTGTACAAACGAAGGTGCGAAAGAAAAATTAAATTATGATACATAGGAAGAAAAGACATGAAGTTTTCTATAGTGAGATGACATCTTTAATTTATTTATTCGATTTTCATCTATGTCAATAATCATTACAGACATAACTAATAAGACGAGCAATAACAAATAAAAGAATAAGTATATCTTTTTCTTGGGGAAAGGGGGTGGGAAAATTGAACGATGTACGTAGTACAAATATGTCCTCTGCATTAGACCTATGTTACATTCCGCCATTGCAGTAAGAGTAGCAATGCACGGCATATTGATGTATAAAAGGATATACTCAATTTTTTACGGTTAATTCCCCTCTACAAAAAAAGAAGACATCAGGTAGGTTCGTCTAACTTTTTTATTCCATTCCATGAAGTGTTAGACTGAGCTAACAGATAGCGCCCAGAAATCTACCTAATTATTCAGAGTAAGTGGACGACATAGCTCTTTTCAGCTTCATTGTATACTTTCCTTTGTTCTAAGGCAGTCATATCAGTCACGAGCTTAGCATGTTCGCAGATGCAGGGTAGCGACTCAGGGTAAGTTTATTAGCAATAATTTATAAAATTAAGATGAAGTCGACATGAACTAATATAAACGTTTGACGTTTCGGAAGCATCCTTCCATTTTCAAAAATCTAATAAAACCTTGTAAGGATATATACCTAACAACAAAAT
>LQNS02007215.1:14904322-14925913 GCA_001587735.2 Parhyale hawaiensis
ATCCTTACAAGGTTTTATTAGATTTTTGAAAATGGAAGGATGCTTCCGAAACGTCAAACGTTTATATTAGTTCATGTCGACTTCATCTTAATTTTATAATTTACCAAAGGATAATAATAGCAATAATTTATATTAATTGCCGCGAAAAGCGTCGTGGTGTCCTGAATTGGTATTAGACGCTACCAAAACACGCTCGTCCCCTCGAGAATTAGGCACCTTGGTGCTTCACTGAATTCGTAATTTAACTGTACTGCTTCTGAGTAACGTTTCGGGTGTATTGGGGTTACTATCATGTTTCATTTACAACTCGCTCCATTGGGTCGTCAAAGTCGATCTAAGCCACGCCCCCTTGACTTGATTTGTCCAAAACTTCGGACAGGTGTATTAGCTTTGCCACTTTGAAACGTATTGCCGGTGTTAAGAGCAACGCCGTTACCTGGACGCGGCTGAAAACTCCATTTGATGGAGCAAAATGGAGCTTCTGGAAGTCTCAAGGATAACCAATTTAGGGTCATTGCCTGAAACAGTGCTAACTAATCCCACCAGCCTCCAGTTTTGGGACAAGTTAAGTGTCGAAGACTTAATTTCACTGCCCTGTCAAACGTGCCCATTTAGGCTTGTCTGTCCCGTGACAACGGGCCGTTAAGTTTCAATAAAATAAAAGCGAACGACGAGTTGCGATAACAAATCACCTTGGTGCTATGTGATAATATCTAACGGTGCAAAATACACACTGCGAAGACTGATACAACAGTTTAGGGAAACGAATTACATAGGAGAGAAATTAAATTCCCGTGTTGTTAATGTTATACGTATTGTACGACCTACAGGTACTAGACGATCTTATATACTGAGTACAGTAATACTGTGAAGCAATAAATCGCCCTTTTTTCGGACATAATGCACGAGACGCCCATGTAAACGCCGTTGCAAGCATGAGAGCAGTGAATTAATAACTCTCAAACATGCATACAATCTCTCTGTCTTGCTGCAGCCTCGATTAGTGAATCCTTATAGTACTGGAATCCGCAGAGCCAAGTCGAATTTTACACGGACACAGTACACCAAAGGAACCCGCTATCTATTCCATGATAGGGCTCCTTGTCTCTGTTCAAGCCTTCCAACTTAGTGTTAAAGTAGTGTCCTTTGTCTTCGTTATCATTAATTGCTTAAATCGTGACTGACCGCAAGCAGACGAGCAACGCGCTTATTGTCACATGATACTGTAGCGTATACCTGCCTTCAGATGTGAATGTAAAGATGTGACACGGTTCCATTCTTCGTGCTCGTGATTGTGATTCTAATATGGATGACTGCTTGCTCCACAGCTACACCTAACTATCAAATGAAGACATTGACAGGGTTAACTTAGGCTAAAGCCATGTCACACAAGTCTATGAGACTGTCAGAGTTAGTCACGCATCCGAATGACATGCTGATTGCTTGCAAACAACAGTAAAGTGTAAAGCTTTTTGAGCATACTAATTCACTCCAGATTGAACGGGATGTCCATAACTTCAATACTGACACTTCTTAAAAACCAGCAGGCATAACGGCTGATATTTTGTCCAATCTCTTCGTCAACATACAGTGGTGTTTACTAAGAAGCAATGGATCTCTGCACTACATACAAACAAAAGACTATATGTAGTGTGAATTTGCCTCAACACGACGTCGTTCAACTGAAACCTTAGAGAAAATATCGTGCACGTCCGCTAATTCCACTTGAAGTAAGCGTGCTTGTTTGCCGCAGCTACTGGCACCGTGTCACGTGGCGTAAGAAGAAGGAGGCTGACGGCATGAGGCTCAAGCTCTTCTTCGACTGTTTTGGTTCCACAAATTGTCCATGCGTACTAAATTTAGATTCTCCAGAAAACTCGACGAATATAGTACATCATGGTGTCTTGTATACCAACACCCCTGCCCTAAGTATCCGTCTCGTCTTGAACGTCGATTCCTTTCTCGGAGTAAAAAGTTACTCTGAGATTTTGTTACTGGCAGATTTCACGAGCCAGCTTGTGCGGATGTAGTGCAGGCCATTTCAATGCACCGTATAACTGGCTGTCACCCAGTCACACAGCCATATTGCCTGCTCAAGTTAGAGGTATTAGAGTGGAAGAATTCAACTCATTACCAACGGCACCGGCTGCCATCGACGATGGCCAGGCTGGAGGCGCGCTCCAGTCGAAGTAAATATTCTATTGGAAAGCGGCTCTAGCTACCGTCGCTGGCAGCCATTGCCCCTAGGTAGTGAACTGAATTTCCCACATGCCTCTAACTTCGGCAGTCAACATGGCTGAGTGACTGGGTGACAGCCAGTTTTACGGTGCAATTAAATGATCTGCACCATATCAGTACAAACTGGCTGGCGGAATCTGTCAGCAAAAAAAATCATAAATATTATTCTGAGAAAATAATTAACGTTCAAGACGGTCGGAAACTTAGGAGGTTGGTAAATAAGATGCTGAGTGCTATATTAATCGCCTTTCTGAAGCATAGAAGATTTAAGATTTAGTACATAGACGTGGATACTAAGTGCAGCAAAGAAACTTGAAGACAAGTATGAGCCTAATGCCTCGCACCTCCTCCCTCTCCCGCTACAAGCCAGAAGCCGCGGCGAAGAGGCACGCACGCTCCGGTAGGAATTAGTGAACGCACGCGCTCCAGTAGTATCTTTACTCCAAACAAGGAGTTTTAAATAGATGGAGGTAACAACAGCTATGGAGATCTGAATCCGATTTTTCCGTCAACGCTAAAGTCTGGCTGACGCGATGATTGGCTGCAGAAACGGCTGGAAGCCTCTTATTGGTGGGGAGGGATGGCTGAGAGCCTGTGATTGGCGGGAATGGAGCAGCCATCGAAGAACAAAGAACTTCCCTGGCCAGTGCAGCTAAATGTGGTTGTGCTCCCTCCTGCTATCGAACCTCCTTGAGCCCTAGGTACCAGTAGTATATTTATTGTCTGCCTGTTTGTATGGATAGTGGAGCAACTTTTTTTTTGCATTTTCGTAAATTATCTTGGTTACCATCGGCTGCGCAATCTACTAATTCGCGGTGAAGCAATGTCACATTTCATTTTCTTGAGTGCCGCAAAGAAAACCCGTATTGCAAACAATCTTCGCTGATTTTTGGTATACAGTCTAAGCATATGGAATAGCTTGCTCCGAGCGTGGCAAAAATCTAAAACTGTAACAAGGACTAATAAGCATTTATCGGTCGCTATAGAAGTTTATTTGTCTATTAACATTATTTGCCACGTTTAAAAGATTCCATGGCTACAAACACTTGAGAGTGCATTTTTCGAAGTGATTGGCACAAGTAGCATCTTTATTATGGAACTCTAACGGTATCGTGGATGCTGCAGGGGGATAAGGTATAATTGTATCGACCATAGTTATTGATCAGTTAATTCAAAGGTCGAAGTAAATATCACTTCCGCTCGTAGTAACAACAACAGTGAGAAAGCTATAGCTGAAGAAGGAAGAAACGGCACAAATTATCAATGGCGATACTAGAAATCATTGAATTCAGAAAAAATTGGTGCCGTAGAAACTTGATATGTACAACGCGCACGACGTTAGACGCGTCAAGCGCTTGGTATGGACTAGCTACTTAAACATAGCCCCCCCCCCCAGTAGAATTTCAGCCGCCCATAATCTGTTTTACGAATTTAGCTTCTAAGGAGGCCTAGAATTCTGTTAGGAGGAGGGTTGCCGGCCTCATTTCCATCTAATATGACGAATCGAATACCCATGATTGAAATTCGGAAAACTTAATACAAAGTGGATCAGGTTATCTCGATCGCAGTGTGCGGATATGAGACATCTCCATGTAACCATAGTCAATGAGTCCCCCTGCTTCAGGTACAGGCTGGTCCGTCCCCCAGACGGGGCGTGGGGGATCCCTCGTCCGGACGGCAGTGGAGACTGGAACGGCATGATTGGAATGGTGAAACGAAAAGTAAGTGCGTCGCTGGTTTATTCAAACATGTGAGATTCATTCACTGTACGAAAATGTTAAGCTAATTCTTATTACTCTTCGTCACTCATGTTTAGGTTGCTTGTATATGTTGTGCGCGCTTGGTGGATTTGCGCGTTTGGTGAATCGTTCAAATTTTTAAATGGAAAACAAAAAAACCAGTCCTTGCCTCCCCTAACCTACCCGACATTAAACCCGAATATAGTGCAACTTACCCGAAATTACGGCCTAATACCTACAACATCCACCAAACGCGCAGCGCGATCGATCGATCGCGCAAATCCACCAAACGCGCACAACATACTGTATACACTAAATATGGTCTTTTATTGCCATAGCCTTAATTTTGCTCATGAGAAAGGTGTTGTGGACCTCGCTGTTATAATACTAATATGGTATCGTTCAATTGACAACGCTCCAAAATTAGACTCATTCCTATTAAGTATCTTTTATTGTGCGGCAGCATACGACGATAATATTGATTTGGATTCTTTATATCACTCCTGTTTCTATAGAGGGCAAATTCTGGACTCACCTTTTGTGCCACAAAGAAAACAATTTTAAATTTTGGTATTTTATTTTTTATTTTTTTCTTACGTCCGTAACGTAGTTGTATGCATTTTACATTTTGTCTTGAAATAGCTAATTGCAAGACAATGGTCTTAGATACATACTACAGCCACAATAAGGTCACGCAGGCTATAGAGACTATAGTTAATATTGCAGTCAACCACAAAGGTGTCGTTGACTAGTACAAGTGAATTGATATTACTAGACAATCTCATTAACTCAAACTTCTCTGGAATTTCTGTGAAACTTTAACTAGCTAATGATGCACCGTGAAAATACGTAAAACCAGTGGAGGAGGTTTGAATTTCACGTTATCTCAATGGTAATTAGTAGAGACCGGACATTGCTTGAAATAACTGCTTAATGCTTATTTTGCTTAAGCTGCTTAACAAATGCTAAGATTTTGTAGCGCTTAAAATGCTTGTAATAACCATCAAAATTTTTTCTAGCGCTTAAAAATTATTGTTAGTGCCTTAAGAAGTTTACTAGCGCTCAAGTTTTTCGGGCAATTAGGCTACGTTTAAATTGTTCGGAGACTTTTTATAATTTAGGGGGGCGCCCGAGCCCTAGAAGGCGGGTCGCCTCATCTACATCAAGTAAGTATAATTTAGGGAGTTATCGTGTACCAACCTATATATGGTGCACAACAAGCCAACAACATACGAGAATAGCGTGTATATAAGGCATCTTCTTGTGGCCCCATTCATGATCAGAATCACCATGATCATGATCATCGTGATCACTGAAAAGGGCAAGAACGGCGTATGATTTTGTTAACAAACCAGCGACTCCATGTCTTTTTTCAAAACTTGGATTCCAATCGTATTCACGCAAAAGACGATGGGAATGGAGGTTTAGAAATTTTAATTTATTTTGAAGTCAATGGATAAGTGAACTAGGCTAGCAGTAGTTAATGCATTTTGAACATGCACAGGCATAAAACATAGAGCGTGGGCACACATACGCCAAATTTGCATTGCAACGCAACTTAGATTCGATTCCGCTGCAGCGCCCTTGGCTTCGGTTCGGACTGAAAATAATATATAAGGTACGAGATACTTTTTGCAGTTTGTCCCTCATTAAAACAGCAAAGGTGAAGCTTATAGCATACCTCCTACTTCTGTGTTAGTTTAAAGTTGCAATGACGCTCAGTTTTAGCCAACGTCAGTAGGAACGTCGGCAAGCTCAAACATCTCCTGCGGAAAAGGCACTCGGGACCCTTGGGTGTGTAAGGCCCAAATATATTGTGGCAGGGAAAGGGCCCGCCAGAATGTACCCCTGAGGGCGTTACTGTAAGAAAACACCACGAACTTTGCATATAAAATTTTGAAAATTTTTGCTTGTCTAACGGCTGGAATTACTCTTTAATCAAGCATGATCATCCCGCTAGTGAAATCCCAGTTCGATCAATTTTCACCCATGATCACGGTTGATTGCTATCAGAATCACGTCAAAAAGTGGTCACAAAAACACACGGATCATGTGGAATCAGGAGGAATGATCGGCAAGGTGGTCACAAAAAGACACCTACAGACACTGCACGCACTTTACGTTGCTCTGTGGCACAACTCTGCAAAGAAAAAATAACAAGATGGTGTAGCTTCTGCAGCTTTTCACATGAAGAGCCACATTTTCCCAACGAACTTACAAACTTTTTTCAAGCTAGGCTATATGTCGCCTGAGTTTGTTTAAAGATTGAAATTCACTTACAATTTCTAATTGGCTTTTGCAACTGTTGCTTATCTTGGAAATAATTTTAAATGTTATTTCCATTCCGTTACTGAAACTTTCAATTACTAATTGAGGCAAATTTGTAGGCTTGCAGCGGGAAACGGCTAATTTCATGATGGGTGTTACTTTTTGGTACCTATAGCGGAACGCCGAAAGTCTATGCCCCGAATAATGCCCACTTAGCGTTATTTTTCGTGTCGACATAGCTCCAGAAACGTTTGAAATGATATAGCTATTTTTCGTTTTAAGCGCTTACGATAGGAAAATGTTGCTGCTTATTTTGCTTTGTATATTTTCCCGTCTAAAGTACAATGCTTAAATTCATCAACATAAGCGCTTATATTGGATGCTAAACTTGCTTATTTTTACTGCTTAAAGCGCTTAAACGGTTGTTGCTTGATATCCGGGCTCTAGTAATCAGTTTGGGATTAAAGCCTGAAACTTAACCTACAGCACCGATACCAACGCTCATGGCTGAAGTTCCCGAGAAGCTAAAACTTAGGAACATATTTTATATCCCGGGAACTTCTGCCAGCGGTGAAACCTGGAGTATCTCATCTTGGAAGACCTAAATAGAGTACAAAATAGCAGTATTTCCATTTAATTCTCCTGCTAACAGGAAGCAGACTTGGCCCTGGGGCCCTTCGGTCTCACGGCCTCACGCAGCCAAGTAGTGTCATTCACATCCCCCATACTCATTGACTACTACCGCATCCTCGTGAAGAAGCAGACCCCTCAGCCCGACCCTTGGGGCTGGAGGAGCCCCTACACGTGAGTATCTGCAAGGCTGCTCAACCTCAGACTACCCAAATTAAATTTTGATTTCTCATCGTTAACTCTACGATCTCATGTGTTCTCTCGCTACGATTAGCACTGTCTCTTAAAGAATTAGAACAGGATAAATGACCTTTGTAGAGAAACAGCTCAGCTTGAGTCAGTGTTTAAAGGTACAAGAGCGCTGTCATTTCACAACGTCTTTAAAGCTAACGACTTATTTGCATCTCCTTGTACAGGCGTAAGTGGGTAAAAAAATTTCAAATAAAGCCGCGTGTGCTACACGATATTGTGTATAAAATACGACGGCATCTCAAGGTCAAATTTTTATTTTTTTCTCACAGGCGCCTGTATTACGGAATGCAGAATACGTTCAAGGGCAAATTGATTGCCAAATTCTGCTTATCTTCCATGGTTGCTATATCGTATGTACGCTAAAAAAACACAATGTTATTACAAGGAAAAATGCAATGAATGTACTAATTACTCTTTGATGCATAATTTTGACCTGTTGCTACGAAGACGCCGCCAAGCGTATGGCTGTGCTCCATAAGAAGGTGTATACAATGCTGAAAAAAACTCAGAGAAGGCGCGGGACAGATTTTCAACTCTAAATTTGGTCAAAAGAGCGGAAGGCTGTTGTATAAGGAAGCATTTACCAGCTGGCGAAATTAAGCCCAGTTGGTTTGGCTTATCTGGGATTCAGATAGGTGCCCTATATAGCTAGCTGTGACCCCTTGAACCGAGTTAGGCATAAGGCCTAATCAGATTGCTCTCGAGACTTCTAAAAACTCACTTTTTGCCCGTTATTATGGAGTTTCAAGCTGTCTCACACCTAATCGGACTGTTTCTAAGGTTTACAATGAGATTCAAAGTGGCAAGACAACTCTCCTATTTGAAATTCCATCTAAAGTGAAGTCTTTGTGAGCTTTCAAGTGCACTCGACTTTGACACTAGCAGTCAATGAGGCCTTTACTCGTATTTGTTATTAGGACGGGGGTATGGCTTGGCTTCGCCGTCAGTCTGGGTGGGACGGCTCTCGTGCTGTGGAGGATCACCGCTCTGTTCGGCATCACCTCAGTGAAGCAAGACAGGGATGCCAAAGTCGACTTGTCTCTTTCCGAACATTTTTGGATGCTCTTCGGCTCAGTACTTTCGCAACGTGAGTCAGATCCGTAGGGTGTATTGGGGGAATGGTGGTGGTGGTGGTGTGTAGAAGGGTATGCCAGGCATCCCATTGAAATAACTTTGGAAATTTACTAATAGGGTAATGATTCAATTACCGAATGTCTTTCTATTGCCGAACGCAATAAGATTCCTACCTATATTCGGTAATAGATGGGCATTCGGTAATTGAGTCATTACCCTAGTTTTGGTTGATTTACACTTAATTCTAGTTAAGTATTTATTTCTCGTTTAATTTGTTCTAACAACTTAAGCGCACTAAAAAAAACTATCCTCATTAGGTTTCTTAGTACTAGGCTCTATGCTTGAGTCAGAGTTGACAGTATAGGAGAAGGCTAAAACTAATCATCCTGGCCGCACCCAAGTGGAAGATCCACATGCAATCGTTCGTGATGTAAATGGATTGGCGTTCCGACCCAGAGGAGTACACAGTTGCACTTAACTTCACATTGTGAAAGCTATGGCGATAGAGACGGAAAGCTCATGTGACATCTGCGACCCCCCCCCCCACCACCTATTCCAAAAATTGGCTAGGGTATTCAGCATGTACAAACAAAAACTATAGCAGAACATAAGCAAGGAAAACCTATTCAGGCTTATGTTAACGCAATTGTTCAGTTCATTGGAGCTTGTAATATGTCTATAAGCTTTGTCATTTGAATATCTGCTCTTGTGAATGAATTTTTATCTTCTCGTGTTTATATATATAAAATACTTCTTACAAGCCAAATAAATCATCTATATGCGTAAAAAATCATGGATGTAGGGGTAAAACTTCTAGAATTGCTACTGAAATTTAGAAAATATTGAATTCTAGATAAGATACAACGCACCTCTTATGAAAGTTTCAGTTCTTTACAAAAGATAAACTGGCATGCAAGAGTTAGTTTGCCTTAATAAATATTTATGTATGTAGCTGCCAAGTACCCTAACATTCAAAGGTTGAATATTTGCAATTACTTTTATTATAATAATCATGTCTTATCCTTACATTACGCAGCTACGCAATGGTTGCCATGGTCGTGGAGTGGCCGGTCAGCGCTAGCTATATGGCTGATGGTGACCGTAATAGCCACGCGATCGTATAGTTCGTCCCTGACCTCCCTGCTCGCCGTGCGAACGATCGCCACACCGTTTGACTACCTCACGGATCTTGTCAACGACGACGAGGTTTTCTTGGTTTTCGAAGCGGCTACAGCGCTGGTGGAGCACTTATCGGCAAGTACTGTATTTCTAATGGAATGAGTATATATGTGTAGGGCATGTTCTGCTGTCAACTTTAATCGAATTGATCTAATCCAATTAGCTTTTACATATCCGGGACATCAGTCCTGAGTAATCTATGCTTCTACTTTAGATTGAGTTTAAGCGCTGATCGCAAACCGTTTTCATAGGAGACATTAATGGAGCTTTTCCTCTTTCCCAAATCTACCATTTAAATGATTTGATAGTGCCAAAAGCAACAGACAAAACTAACCAACATCGAATGACAATTCGACACTTTTTCATGCATCTTCTTGGTGTCTGTAACTGCGCCTTTACGTTAAAAATGCGAGCTGGTAGAGGTGGGATCGAACTCGGAAGCTCCGTCCAGTTGAAGCCTTTCATCACTTGGTTAACGGTATCTACAGCAGAGATACCGTCAGTGGGAAAATTATGCAACTGACGTACACTAAATATTACCGCACGTTGTTACATAAGTTAGTACAATATTCATCCTCATTTCAATGGAAGCGTCTATCAATATAGCAGGAGCCGTGTAGTATGCCTATAGTGGATGTTATCGCTGAGCGAAAGACAGATATACTGAACTTTACTCAGTGCAGTGCATTGTAATAGGAAACGTCAACTTGACAGCACACTCCAACTCGGTAATCAATGCACAGTGGTTCGTGCTGCAGACTGATGTCCACTAGGCCTGGGAAGAGTGCAAGGCTGAAGGCGATCACTGACTGTCAGAGCTCTGGCGTCACAGACGAAAGACTCATGTGGTGACTACACTACCCTCCTCCGACCGTCCCCATGTCTCTTTCGGTTCAGTTCTCACGAAATGCAGCGGAAACTCCAGAAGCGCTGACGCTGCAATATAACTGTCGCAATAATTCACATGCCTGGCGGGGGAGGCGAACACGCGTGCTTCAGCACGTAAATCCAGCACTCTATTAGCATACTGCTAATGAAAGATCACAGGATAATCTTATTTGCAGAAAGTTGAAACTGGAATATACGCGTCCGTTGCGAAGCAGGCTCATCGGTCAAGTTTCGTCACGCCACCCGAGCTCTACGAGGCGGCTTACGGGAGGGTCAGGAACACCAAGGCTGCGCTCTTGGTTGAGGACACCACCTGCAAGAAGGTCCTCTCTGACGACTTCACTAAAATCGGTGAGAAGATCCCGGCACTGTAAGGGGCCTACCTACTTCGGAGTTTGAGTTGGGTTCGGTTAGGTTATGTTTACGTGGGATTACCCATTCAGTTGGGGAACGTGTTGGATGCGACGGGCTGTGGGGCGTGAGGCTGTGTTGGTTAGGCTTGCCCTTCTTAGGATGCGGGAGGCTACGGTGCCGAAGGAACCCTGCGCTGTAGGATTACCTTGGCCTTAGCTAGGCCCTTAAGACGCCTTCCTTTGTGCCCACTTTGCTTCCTTCCGCTTCTTACCCCTACTGATTTTACGGTTTTATACTGATGTTCCTCATTTTTCCCGACCTTTCGCCCTCATGCGCGTTGATCATATGTGGAAGCCCCTGGGACAGGGGTTCCATGTTTCCGTGGTCATACTAAGTGTGTCATGTCTTCTACTTTCTTCGTCTCCCTCTCCTTCTCTGCGAAGCATTTTTTTGGGTCTGAACCATGGACTTTGCATGTACTCCATGTAGGCCTACTGAAACTAATAATGTGTTGTGTATCCTAGGGCCTCTGAACCCGTTAGCGAGAGACGTACACAGGCATTTACTGGAAAACAGTAGGGAACTTTCGTGACTGATATGCATTGCTTTTTTTTACTTTTAATTAATTATATCCTTGCCCAAGTAGCACCGCTATCCACTGGGCTTGGGAAACGAGGTCATTAGTTAAATGTAATGTACTAGTTACGTTCTCGTAGTTGGCTCTTTTTATACGAGAGCAAAATATATTCTATTGTATTTGAGGTATTCCTCTTTTCCAATAAAATTATTATTATTATCTAAGAACATTTTAGGACTGGCCCTAATCAGTATAGACACTTTCGATTGGGCGCCGAAATAAGGCATTCGAGACTTGACTTGTTGAAACTTCAGACAGAAGCTTTGAACCGTGGTGCAAGTGTTAAGCCAGGTGCCCAGGTAAGACCGTTCGTTGCCGCTACCAACCTAGAGCCAACTCAACCAATCCGACTACGCTGTCGTGGCCGAAACTTCTGCATAAAGTTAATGAACATCGTGCACTAATTCTTAAAATATCAATTTTGGTGTACTGTATTCAGTAAGAAAAGTAAATAGAGTAGTATAATCAATGAGAAACATTTTGGTTTTGGGGCTAATAGAGCTAATAACTGTACTATCTTTAATCAAAAGAAATATCTTTCTTGATTCTTTCTACCAGGTGAGCCAAATGTCCTAAATATACTGGGGTACATTAACTTTTTATGAATTCTCTGCGCGTTGGCGGGAACACTAACACCTGTGTTACAGTATTCATTCGTAGGAAAGCCTACTACAGCTCTTCCTTTTTATTATAATATTTCCTAAGCAGTGGACATGTTCAAACGCCAGGTCGATGTGACTTCTACATTGGCAAGGAACGCTACTGGCCCCTGATCTTTAGCATGATTGGTCGGAAGGATCACCCGATCATCGACGCCATCAATGCAAGGTACGTTAGACTGGAAAATTGTTGCTAGTTTTTTGCGGCCAATTTTGGTAGCACATGAAGGAAGATAGCAATGTATTGTCGAAGTAAAAAGCTACGCTCGTCTCCTTTTGTGAGTTGAATTCAGAAGTCAAACAGGCTGGTTCAAGGCATCCCTTAATGCAAAATCACGGGCGGGAACAGTGAAAGGCTATCGGTGTAAAATTTTGTTTTCATATATGATGGACGGGTGCACTATTATCATCTGTTAATTAAGGGGAGCACCCCAGCGAATATGGTCAAAATTTGACATTTTCGTTTTTTAGTGAAATTTGATCCTTAGATAGAGGCGTATCTGTGCCCAAAAAAATTTGGACCTGGGTGCATTGGAACACCTCTAAATGGTGCCAAAGTTCCCTCCGGGTGGGGGGAAAATTTAGAGAGTGGACCGATTTGGCTAAAACCTTGCAAGTTTGTGTAAAATCGAAAACAAAATTGATTTTCCTCTATTGAATTTTCCAAAATTTTCTTCGTTTCTTGTTTATTTTCAGTTTTTCAGAGGTGGCTCGTGTATTTCCATGAAATGTTCAGCTTATCCGACTTCGCAAAAAGAAATTTATTTATAGCTTTTGAAGATCATCAATAAATAGAAAACGAGAAAGAAAATGGGAAATTTTCATCGAAGAAAAACGTTTTACTTTTGATTTTGCATATAATGTGCAACTTTCATCGGAAACTGACAAAAACTGCATAACATTACATTTATGTGTGACGTCACACATGTGTATGGCGTCATAATTTTTTAGATATTCATAATTTCCGATTCTTTTCTTTATAGAAACACCTTATTTCATAATCAGTGACATTTTCAGCTTCATAGGACAAATATAAACAACGACAAATACATGTAAAAACTTTTAGTTTTACTTCTCCTGTAAAATTTCATTTTTCAACATTCAAAACGCTTCATCTCATTCCTTCTACGAGAAAATCAAAGAGTTTTGAAAAGAAGAATTCCATAGCTATAAAACTATCAAATTTCTATTTTTGATTTTTGACCTGATTTTAAAAATATAAGAGATGAATTCGAAAAAAGGAGGTAAAATATAAGATAAAAAAATCGATATTTAACCAAAAATAAAAAAAAAAAATCACGGGGAAAAATGGAAAAAGCAATTTGATAGTTTGTAGCTATTAAAAATTTCTCCTTCCAAAACGGTCTTTTTTTTTCTCTTAGCATGAAAACTGTTGAAGATGATGCGCGTTTAGTAAACAATAGAAAAATGATAGTTTACCTTGAAACTGGATGATGAAAAGAAAACGGGAAAACTTGCACGTACAAAAAGATTTTTTTATTTTACTTATTGTGTACAAATTTCGTTACAAGCGGACGCTAAATAACGAAAGCAGCAAAAAATCCGGAGTTCTCCTCTTTAACTGTGTAAATAAAAAGAAAGCTTCTTTCAGTATTTGCTACTTAACTACCCTTTAGTGCCCACTGTATGAATTTGCGGACGTTATATTATGCATAGTGTTTTTCCTACGAAAATCGTTGTTTACTTCGGGAAATAAATAGTTGAATAATTTACTCTCCAAATGAAATATAACAGAAGTTGAGTTAGACCAAAGGAATGAGATTCTTTAGCAGTAAAGGTAACGTCAACTTGACCACACATCCTAACAAAAACCGGATATCTCCCTGCACTGGTTCGTGCTGTAAATAGATACCCGCAGGCCCCAGAGCAGGGCACGGCTACAACTCACCACAAATTGTCCGAGCTATGGCAGCAGAGACTTAAGGTTCACGTAATAACTGTGTCCCCTACCTTCCCCCCCTCCCCCGACCGTCCTTATTTCTGGTTAGGGTCGGTACCCACACAATAACGTTCGAAAATGCTGACTCAGCAAGCCATTCACTTCTGGAGTGGAGAAGCGATCTTCGGCGCTAACGCATGCCAGTGCAACACTAACATCCCGCCATTTAGGGTACATCACTGCTAACACCGATCGCCGGATACTCGTGGGGTAAAGAAAAAGCTCATTATGATGTACAGTTCGCTTGTATTAATGAAAAACAGATGCGTAGTATTACTGCAGATACACGTACTTACAGATCGTATGCCGGGCCTCACACCATACAATCGCACACACACTTTGAAGCGTGGATGTGAAGCTCACATGTCGTTTACGCAACCGTATCTACGATACCAACTTGAAATATGTTTCGAAACGACGTGCGAGCTATATGTACATCTTCGCATCAACTTGTGCTTGCGAAAGCATAGCGTGGCCCCGACATAACGACATAGTGTACGTACCGCGGAGTCAGTAGACAGCGTTCACATATGCTGCATACTAGTAGTCGCATACTCTTTGGTTATCATGAATAATTAACGTTACCAGTAATTATAAGCGCCAAGGAAGTTCTCTTCTTTACCTGTTCCATTTTCAGTTACTTTTCTCTGCAGAAAAGAAGTAATGTTTTACTCTCTCTCTCAATGATTAGACTGGACCGCATGGTAAGCCACGACCTGTACTTCAACTGGCTGAGTGACGAGCTGCCCAACGCGACGGCGTGTGCCACAGCGGCCAGCAAGGTCACTGTTCGTGAACCCTACAATCTCGAAGGGCTGTGGGTGAGTCTCGGGTTTCTTCGTCGGTCTGCTTCCAGCAAATTCATTCAATTTATCTAACTTTAGCATACCCAAAACTTCACTCTTGAGCTTTGAATTTTGTACTTCTAGCGCCACTATCTACTTTGTTTAACCTTAGAATATATAAAATTTCACTCTTGACCGTATTTCTCTACTTGAATCGACGTTCAAGTGACCCAATCCTTCGCTTTTCCTACCGTCTCGAAGATAATCGGTTTGGTATTAACACCCAAAATGGGATCCAAGATGGCGAGTTCAACGCTGAAGACTGAAGTCCGGACATGTTAAGGCTAAGCGGGTTAAATTAACTAGATGGAAGTAGGCCAATCGAATACGTCCTTGTTACTACCGCTGAGGAGGTTATGTTTTCGTCGTGTTTGTCTGTCTGAATGTTTGTCTGTTTCTGTCTGTCTGTCACCAAGATAACTAAAAAGTTATCAACAGATTTTTACGAAATTTGCAGAGATTATTAGGTATGTTGGGAGGAACAGGTGAATTACTTTTGGTGAAGATCCGTCCATCCGTTTGTTTGTGTGTTTGTTTGTTTGCATAATTTTTCTCAATGTCATAACTCAAAAAGTTATAGACGGATTTTTATGAAAATTACGCGAGTTGTTAGGTATATCACAAAGAGTAAATGGCCAAGTTTTTGTGATCTGTTGGTTCGTTCGCATGTTTGTTGCTGTGTTTGATTTTATGTTCGTTAGCGCAATAACTCAACATTTTTTCAGTGAATCTTTATGAAACTTACAGAAATTGTTAGTAATGTTAAAAGACATGAATGATTAAATTTTGGTGCAGAACGGTTGATTCGTTTCAATGTTTGAGTTGTGTTTGTCATAATGTTTGTTACGCAATAACTCGAAAATTTCTGAATGAATCTTTATAAAATTTGCAGGAGTTGTTAGCAATGTTAAAAGATATAAATGATTAAATTTTGGTGCAGATCGGTTGGTTCGTTTCTATGTTTGACTTATGTTTGTCATAATATTTGTTAGCAGCATGACTCAAACAGTTATGAAAGGATCTTCAAAAATTGAAGAAACTGTTATTAGTATCAAAAGGCACAAATGATTAGATTTCGGAGGTGATACAAAAGAAGTCATGGTTTCAGAGCCAATTTGAATTTTTCGTTACCGTTGCCTTACTTGGCGGAGGTATGCGCTCTCAGAGTGCTCTTCAATTAACGTCTGCTTCTACAAGTCTGCGCCCCCCCCCCTGACCCCCACTACACCGGAAGTGCATTGGTCGTCCTAAATCGGAAGCTCACGCGTGAGGGGAGCCGCGAGGGTAGGTTACCATCAAAAGCAAGTATCTGCCCACAGTACCCAAGCCACCCTTGGATGCCTGTGGAATATTTTCTTTCATTACCAATTACTTACACGAGCGAATATGTTACATAGTATCAAGTTACTGATTTTCAGCGGGAGCTCTCTTATGTTCAGGAATACGATGAAAAACTTTATTATTTGGAACGGACACCTGGCTTCTGTTACGCTTCCCACGCTTTCATCACTTAAGGCGGGTTCACACGTTAGTCTTTTGTCCAAAGACTATTTTTCCAAATAGGCGAATATATTATATAATGTTTCGTTAAAAAAATTTCGCGAATGCTACGTACGTCGTGTCTCTGTCACAACTGTGTGAGTGCACTAAAGTTTTGCAAAAAAATGTCGCCCATTACTGGCAGGTTCGATTGGGCGCCGGAATTAAGCCTTCGAGGCTGGACAGTGACAGTGGTTTTGCCACGTTCGATTGTGTTTCAACTGCTAGAAGTAATGCGATTACGTTGAGCCTATTGTAAGCGCCATTATACGGAGCAAGATTGACTTTCTAGAAGTCTCCGAGGTAACTGGATAAGCTGTGAATGGTTTTTTGCTGGATTTCCTTTAGCAGCGTTTTGGGCTTCCCGGTGTTGCAAGATGCTTCATTTGGGTTGTATTACCTGTCCGTGGGAGCTTAGGCGTGAAGTTTTAATAATAATAATAATAATCAGTGCCTGAAAGTGGGCTCAGCAGGTCTGATGCAGCGCACCTGCCTGTAGTTTCGACTAAGTCAAGCCTCGAAAGCTTAATTTTGGTGCGCGCTCAATCGACTATACCCGAAGTCAGTTTACTGAGAAAGTGTCACTATAGTAGAGTTTCTGATGTCTTCAAATTGGTAGTGAAAAACAATTCCGAAAAGCTGGGCAATTCTCTGTCGGTTAAAGACACAGCAACGGCTTTTACCCTGTGAAGTATAAGCATATGAGTAAGGGAAAGAGTAACGTGTGCACCGGCCTTTAAAACAGGCCCGGTTCTCAACTTCATGTCACACCTTTTATTGAAGATTTAGGGTGCATGAACCAGTATTTAGCATTGTTCTTGTATCAAGTTAAGAGAAACTACAGCGTCACCTCAGAACTGAAATAAATGTTTTGTCTTTTTTTCTAAATGAACTTCACGAGGCTAACTAGCTCGACAAAGAATCATATCTGTGCAGGGAGTGTTCACACTTCTGGTCGGAGGCCTCAGTCTGTCTGCCCTAGCGCTGATCGTCGAGAAAATTGTTCACAGCTGCAGTCGAAACTCGTCCGATATTCGCTAACCTACTTTCGTTAGTAAAACGACTACTAGAGACGGGAATGTTAAAGGGAAGTTTTTCAACCGTGCACACCCTAGGGTCGTGTGATGGTCACGAGACGCAAAACAAAGCGGAACAAAGAGTGCAAGCGATGTTACGTCGCAATTTTTCCACATAACTGGAGAAAAATTATTTGAAATACAGAGCTCACCTAAATATATCAAAAATACATAAACTTTGAACATTTCCGGATACTAAAGTTACTTGCGTCCAGTTCTGAATATGGGTGTATCTTTTACAACCGGAACGTGCAATGGCCTTTGTAAAGGATATTTAAAATAATCTTTAAGAGTTGAAACTATTGGTTGGTCGGGCAGTTCAGAGTTACCATTTGCAGAACGTTGACATCTGCACGCGTGGCAATTTTTACAAAAAATAAAACACAAAATAGACCGTTGTGCTTAATCTTTGAAAAAAAACTGCAATGCATACCACAGGAAACTTTGCCAAAAAGGTGATAGTTTAATATTCTATACTTGACTCTGAGAAGAAACTTATATATAATTTCTATGGTATAACAGACTCTTTCGAGTACGTTGATAAATAGTGCAGGAAGGAGATCAACATTTCAGACAAAATAAATACGATAAATTTGTTACGTCTTCTTATATTCCTTCATGTTTCCTGCAACTGCGGACAGAAAGTGCTCTCGCTTTATTTTAATTGGTAAATACAATAAAACTCCCAGTTTAATTGTATTATTATCTCCGCCAAGGAGGTTATGTTTTCGTCGGCTTTGTCTCTCTGTCTGTCACCAAGATTCAGTGAAACCCCGTTTTCCCGAACGTCTCTTATTCCCTGTATCTTGACTTTTCTGGACTGTTGAGCAAATTCCAAAATGTTCCCGGAAATACCAAAGTTTTCTGGTATTCCGGCTAGGTTTCAATTTGCTCAACAGTCCAGAAAAGTCAAGATACAGGGAAAAAGAGACGTCCGAAAAAACGGGGTTCCACTGTAACTAAAAATGTTATGGACAGATTTTGACGAAATTTACAGGGATTGTTAGGGTATGTTATGAAGAACAAATGATGAACTTTTGGTGAAGATCCGTTCATCCGTTTGTTTGGCTGCCTCATTGTTCTTAATGCCATTGCTCAAAATTTAAAGTTATGAACGGATTTTTATGAAATTTACATGAGTTTTTAGATATATTACGATGAGTAAATGACCAAATTTTGAGATGGTCGGTTTGTTCGTTCGTTCGTTCGTTCGTTCGTTTGTCGCCATTATTAATTCACAATAAATCAAAAAGTTACGTACGGATCTTTCTGAAATTTACAGGAGTGTTTAGTAATGTTAAAAGACATAAATGATTAATTTTGGTGATGATCGGCTCGTCTGTTTCTTTGTTTGTTTGTTTGACTAATGCTTTTCAGAATGTTTGTTAGCAGCATAATTCAAAAAATTACAAATGGATCTTCAAGAAATTACTGAAGCTGTCAATACTGTTAAAGGCACAAATGATCAGATTTTGGTGTTAATACAAATAAAATCGTGGTTTCAGTTTAATTTTTCATTGCCGTTGACTTGCTTGGCGGAGGTATGCGCTCTCAGAACGCTTTAGTTATCATTATTATAGTCATAGTTTTGCCACAGTATCCGTACAGTGTAGACTAGGTCGTTCTGCATAGCTCAGTAGGAATATTTCATCTCTGCATTCCTGCCGGAAAATCTCTGTTGGCTCAGTGCGCTACTACTGGCGGGAAAAAAGGCACACAGAACAGAAGGAAGACACTCAGGCGGACAGCCCCTTTCGAGGTCCTCCACACGAGAGAGTCGAGATGACCCGCACTCTAGGTAGGCTATCTCGATCGACAGCCCACCTCACGGAACAGAAGGGAAATACAGAATTGAGTGAAGTATAGAGAACCTGCGAAGTACCTAACCAAACAAACTAACCTTCGCAGCAGGAACTGTGGCCAGCTGCAACATCCCCTGCGGAGAAGGCTTTCGAGACAGCCGTTGGGTTCGTGAGACCCATTTATATTGTGACAGGGGAAGGGCCCGTCAGAATATGCCCCTGAGGGCTAAATATTAATTTGGGCCAATAAAACATCACTAATTGGCTGTTTTAAGGGAAGAATAAGAAGAGACATACGGTATGCCCAGATAAACGATGAACCCATGCACGAGGAAGTCCCCACACACTTTGGCTACATGAACCAAAATGCTTAATTAACAGCTTCATAAACCGACCAGTCATGTTATGTGTTTCACCACAGGAGACCCTGTTTTGTGCTATTGGAATAAAAAAGCAGGGTTGGCATTAGAAAGCCCACCCAAGAAAAAAATATTTAAAAAAACAGCGGTAGTTTTTCTTTTTAAAAATTATTTTTGAGAAAATAATAGCTGGATAGCAGTGAATAACAGTTTAACTATACTCAACACTACACTACTAAATCATATACGGCATTATATCTGCTTGTTCGTTTCAAAAATATGTTGAGATGCCCTCTGTACAATGTATTAAAGGGCAAAATTAGCTCAAAATTCCAAACAAAAGAACTGTTAACTTCTAAGTTCAAACTAATCAAAGAAATGTACTCACTAATTAGAACCACAACTATCACAACTATTGGTGGACAGCCTGACTGAATCATTAGTAACCAAAGTACTATAGGGCCTAGCTAACAGCGAAGATTTTGTGTTGATCCTGCTTCATTAATCATGCTTCCCTCCATACAACTGCCAACTTCAAAGATCATCTAGATGAAGGTTCACAGTTTCCTAATTACTGAGCATCGACACTCTTATTTTCTTTCTCTGATATGGAAAAAATTAGTTATATTTGCAGGCAATTCAGCAAAACTGTAAATAATTGATTCGATTTGGTATCATAGATACCCTAGTACGTCATTTTTGTCCGATATTTTTTTAGTTGTTGAAAGGTGTTTCGTCGACAATTTCATCAAAGTTGGAAGAACAGCTGATTCAAGAAAATCATCTGTGGGATGAAGCTACGAATCAAGATGCACGAGAGTGCCAATGGAAGCTTCAGATACATTCAGTGCTGTGATTTCAACTTTGGTCGCCCGATACTTTGCCATAGATTCGATGTATGGAGAAGGTACCTAATACTCGAACGGATCAGACTAAGCCTGCGATATCTTCATTTTTGAATTTCAACTGTCCCTGATTAAGAAACGTTTGCCATCTACTGCAACCCGGCCAATTTTCTAATTATCAGTTTTCAATGGAACTTGAGAGGACGACCAATGCCTCCAACCTGGGCTAATTTCCGCCTATCTGTTTTGTTAAAGCGTGACAGAAAATGGATTAACAAACAGATAAATACACATCGGTCTTTATTGCATTGTAGATATTACAAGTTTGCCATCTGAAGCTTTAAGATATAAAATTGTTGCCCAAGTCCGAACTAGGCTACACAGATTGATGTGTTAGTCTTGCGGTAGTGAATACGATACTTACATCTGTATTTAATTGACGCCCCTATGTTAATTATAAGTGTTTTAGTCTTGTGTATGTAAAGTTCTAAATCATCTCAAGGAATCCTCGAGAAAATGCCAGATTTCATGTTGACAGTCAAGTCTTGGGTAGTTTATACCTTAAAGTAATCAATATAGGCAAGTAAGAACTTATTTGGCTCTTTCTTACTCATAAATCTTTACTGCCCACAACCTTTAAAAGTTCTTCTGTACAAAAGTTATTGGCTTGTTATACATATTTCCGGTTTTATCTTCACAATCCCTTCGTCATATGACGTGATCCAAACACTGATACTCAGTTTAGAATATTGCATCAGCACAGGAATGCTTTTTATCTCAGCATTCCGGCCGGAAATGGATAGGACCCTCCAGTATATACCGGATACCGGTGCCCCTGAGGGCAGTGCTGCTCATGTCAACTTTGCTTAGGAGTAGGTTGTGATTTTCTCGGTGGTCTTGAGCCCGCTTCTCAAGAGTCTAAAAGACGTAATTTATTCGTTAGCAAAGTAGTTCATGACATTTATTTTATCAGAAATTGAACTATTGCTCATGTTAACTTCATCTAAGGTAGCAGGTTGTGTTTTCTGACTTTCTTGAGCTCGCTGGTCAGCAGTCTAAATGGCATTGCTCCTTTGATAGCGTTGCCGCCAGGAAGCAAAGAATGCAACGGGAGGCGAATTTTTTTTTCCTGAACCTTTCAGCAAGTACAGTCTCAAGGCAGCCAATGGCGTGGCAGGTCACAGGCCACAGTGGGAGGGGCGAAGGGTGATGCTCAGTGATGGTGTTGCACTCTCATGCATACTCTG
>LQNS02007215.1:14927440-14960089 GCA_001587735.2 Parhyale hawaiensis
ATATTGAATGATGTTATGATGATTGTTTGTAATATTGACTTCAGGAATTGTAGTTTCCTTACTTTTATGCCTGTGTATGTTCAAAATGCTTTAAATACTGCTAGTTCAGTTATGCATTATCTTCAAAATAGATAAAAACTCATGAGAAATCTATTCCCAACCATATTCAATAAAAATACGATATAAATATATTATACAAAAATTGACGTGGCGGCTCTGGTTTGTTTACAAAATCGTTGACCGTTCTTGTGTTTTCCAATGATCACGATGATCATGATCACGGTGATTCTGATTACGAGCGTGGCCACAAAAAGACGCCTAAAGTTCGGGCAATGGCTAACTGTTACTGTGGTTTCTCTCGCGTACAGAATTAGCGGCTAATATTCGTCTTATCCCCCACTTGAACTTCAAAATTACATTGATATCTTTTGATTCGTTAAAAATTACTGATTTAGAATTTATAGGTCTTTATTTGTGGAAATTCTGTTTTGTTTTTGTCAAATTTTCGTTTTTTCAGCTTCTTAGTTGACCCGTCGGAGCGCGCTGCTGCTTTAGGTTCGGTTACAGGCGTATGCGGAAGAGCCAAACTCGCCCCACTTTAGGCCGCACTGTCGGGTAGTTAGGCATAAACCCCTTCAGAGTTACCCCTCTTCAGGTCATACTATCGGGTAGTTAGGCAAAAATCCCTCAGATTCACCCCTCTTTAGGCCGTACTGTCGGGTAGTTAGGCATAAACCCCTTCATAATATCGGGCACGTTAGGTAAAGCGTAGGTCTGGTTTGCCTAATTTCCACAAAAAATGGATCTCATTTTCGTTTTCAGCATGCCTCAATTATACTAGAAATCAATTTCTTATCCTTTAACTCGAGTATAATGGTGCTTATATATGTTGGTAAGGAATAGATATATTCTGTGAAGGGTAATGTGGAGTGAATATGAAGTGTAAATAAGGCTTCAATCAAGAAAAAGACGTTAAATTGAGTCGCCGAAAGGGAACAAATTCGGTGCTAGTGTTGTGAAAGTTTCCACCAACATGCACTGTAATTTTCTATAGTTAATTGCTAAATTAGTATATACTATCTTCATTTATTTATACGCTAAAGATAAATTTTGCAATTTAAGACGATTTTTCTGGTGAAATTAGTTAAAATACTCCTAGGCTGTTCAGCCATAAATTCATCGATGATGACGTCACTTTTTGGTGCTAATTTTTCGAGTCCTCCCGTTACGCTCTTTTCTTCCTGGTTGCCGCGCACACGACTTGGCTTGCCAAGCGTTGCACTGCCCAAAAAATATTTTTCCAGTATAGCAAATACTGATATCAGAAATTCAATAGCTTTTTTTTATTTCTGAGCAAGTTGGGTTCATGTGAAGTACATTTAAAAGACATGTTAAACAATTTAAATTCAGGCATGGTCAATGAGACTATAGTCCCAAGAATGTGAAGCGTTTTGCCATTCACTCTCGTGTGCAGCAAGCTTAAAGTGCGTCAGTGTAATTTTTTAAGGGGGAATCGGTTTTGTGATAGTTCTGGCCAGGAAACAAAGAATGCAACGGGAGGACTCAATAGGACTGAAATAAAACACAGCCGTGACCGCACGTAGCAAATTTACATCTCATCGACGAGTCGAAATGTTTAGGTGTGGGACCTCAGGCCTTCGTATATTGTTTTCTTGAACATATAACCGTATTTTTTAAATTCATTCAATCTCCAGCTCATGACTGGCCAGCTACTTGAGCTGCAAAATACCGAAAAATGTTGTCGCCAAGTACAGAAAGTTCGAGCAAGATGCTGTTACTGTGGTTTCTCTCGCGTACAGAATTGGTTATAATGGTGCTTATATTTGTTGGAAAGGAATATATATCCTGTGAAGAGTACTGTAAACTGAATATGAAGTATAAATAAGGCTTCAATCAAGAAAAAGAAGTTAAATCAGGTCGCCGAAAAGGAATAAATTCGGCACTAGTGCTGTGAAAGTTTCCACCAACATGCACTTCAATTTTCCATAGATAATTGCTAAAATAGTGTATACTATCTTCATTTATGTATACGCTAGAGATTATTTTCAGAATTTAAGACGATTTTTCTGGTTAAATTAGGTAAAATACTCCTGGGCTGCTCAGCCATAGATTCGTCGATGATGACGTCACTTTTTGGTGCTAATTTTTCGTGAGTCCTCCCGTTACGCTCGTTGCTTCCAGGTTCTGACTGCCCAAGAATGAGGTGACTTTGGGAAAGGCTGTATAGACAGCTACAGTCAATCAATTTTTGTGGCAGTTTTGGCTGTCCAATAGCTAATGAAATGACTGCATAAAAAGCTGTCTTTACAACTACTTTTTATTATTAGTGTAACCGCATAATTATCTACTTTAATCTTTATAAACTAAACTTATAATGGTCTAGTATTGAAGATGAACTGCGAGTATTCCCTCCAAATATTGTAGTTGATTAATTAGGCTTGAAGTGCTGAAAGTGTCAACCATATATGTAGAGGGTATTACATAAGATAAGGTACCTAGAAGCAATTTTGAGATTAGAGTGAACATGAATGCCTTGTAGGAAGAATCCTTACCTAGTGGGGAGGCTGAAAGTTTTGAGTCAGCAGTTTTGGCATTTTTCAAGTCTAGGTCACCCACCTGACTACCTACATGAAATTGTGGTGATGGTTCAATTCCTTCTAGCAATTTTTGGGTAGAAAGATATGCATACAATTATAAGCTTATGCAAACAAATATAGCTACAATTAGGACGACATTATCACCTCTCTCACTGGTGACAATCACCTTTCTCATTTTGCATGTGTGTGATAAATAGTCTAATTTGATTCATTGACAAGCAAAAACTTGCAACTTCTTTGGTTTTCAAAATATTTATATACATAAGAGCAGTGCCTACTTATTAAAATGTAAATTTCGTTTGTTACTGAAACAAGACTTGCTGTAGGGTCACAAGTAAAAAGCAATAACTATACAGGCTTAAATGTAATAGCAATAGTTATCTGGTGCTGCAGGATATTCGCTATCTATTATGTTTGTCAAGTCAGTGAGACAGCCTAATTAGCAAAGATATGATTAGCAGACTCACAAACATTGATATTTTGCTCATATTGACTCCCCACAGAATTTACCGAAGTTTTTTTTAATGAACTATTATGATACCTTTTATTATTTTTACAAAGCGCTCATATTGGCTACATGCTCAGTAGTATTAACTCTCTAGGTTTAAACCAGACACGTGCCGTGAGAACGTGCTCTGGTTAGGCATCATCAAAATATTTGAAAGAATGTGAAAAATTTTAAGGTATTGTGTTCACCTCAAAATTATATTTGGCAATTAGCAGAGAAAATCTATGCTCGCTTCGTAGTAGCAAAGAGTCTGCCACGCTCTCATAGAAGTCGGAAATGGATTTTGGCCCAATTTCTTTACTCTTTCTTTTTCAATAGATGTTGAAGTAGCTAAATGATGCACGCCTTTTATTAGTCATGCTGCTCTTAGTGTAACTTTTCATTCTTTTCGCTGCAGAAGTCGACCAGTCTACATAGGTACATTAGTTAAGGAAATTTAACAGCAGTGGGAAAGGTTTGTTCGAGGACGCGTTCGAAAACCTATCTTAACAAAGTTGAAACCGATTTATCACCCAGTCTCAGTCCATTGTAAATTCTGCTCAAATTTGCTTCTTAACTTATAATGACAAAATAGTTCTCATGTCTCTTTACTAAGCATTCAAATGTATTCATATCAGCTAATCAAACGATACGAGATGAACTGACACATTTCGAAATCAAGAGAATGACTATTTGGCTATTTTAGCGGCAGTGTTGATAAATTAATGATAACTCATGCTTCCTCCGCACATTGTTTGCGTGTTCCTAGACACGCGTTTTTAGATTTCTTCCGGTTTCGCCGACGTAACAGGCATCGCAGTTTGAGTATTCCAGTTTGTAGACCGGATCTGTCGACTCTTCATTTGTTCTTCTGTCTTTGAGTTTGCAAAGCTGATTTTTGATAGTATTAGTTGATTTATTTGCCAAAAAAATTATGTTGTAAGGTTTCAGTGCACGTTAAGCTTCTTATGAACAACAACTTCTCTTCCAAATTTACTCAACCACGAAAGCATCAACAACAAAAACGGGATATTCAGAACAACGATCAAGCTCAGCCACCTTCCAACTCATAAAATGTCAAATTCATCAGTGTTCTTACCGTACATCAGAGGCTGCTCAGAGAGGGTGCAACGTGCACTGAAACCTTACATCATTTTGGCAAATAAATCGACTAATACCATAAAAAATAACTTTGCAAACTCAAAGACAGAAGAACAAATGAAGAGTCGACAGATCCGGTCTACAAATTGGAATACTCAAACTGCGATGCCTGCTACGTCGGCGAAACCTGAAGAAATCTAAAAACACGTGTCTAGGAACACGCAAACAATGTGCGGAGGAAGCATGAGTTATTAATTTATCAACACTGCCGCTAAAATAGTCATTCTTTTGATTTCGAAAATGTGTCAGGTCTGTAGAAAGTTAAAAATTGGTAATCTCGCAAAGTAATTGAATCCTTTTACAGTGTACAATAACCAAATAGGATCAACAGACACTTAGATGCCCCACAACAATAGCTTCCTCTACTCATTGACGGCTGATATTATTTGCATTCACGTTTCTTTTTGCTGTAGAGTTTTCTTCCGTAGTATGGATACGTGGTGTTGAATATAGCTCCAGGACATATATGCATCTTCCCCTTACGACGGCTGAAGCAAATTCATGCCGAATGCATGGGCTAATAAAAATCTTGTCTTGAAGAAGTCATTATCAAAATGAAAGGTAATAATTATGTTGTCTTATGAAATGTAACTGCTTTCTTCTTTCCTGCAGGGTAGGCACTGCCTACCCTGACCCAACCCAACAGCTTTAACACCCAGTAGGTATGTATATGCCAAATGGCTTCCACTGTCAGTGTTTTTCTGAAATTTTTGCAAGAGATTTAGCTCCCTGCAAATTGTTTGAAATTGTTATTTTCTGCACTTAGTTTGTGTTTTGCATCACACTAGACAAAGAAATATGAAAAAAACTGTTATATGAATGAACTATACAGTAACATTTATTAGTCAGTCATTAACTGTCCCCAATTTGAGATAGCCTACAAATATTTTATATCCTAAATTGTAACCATTATTTGATTAAGAATGATTGGTTGTAGGAATAAGCTCTTTCAGAACGGTTGAATCGGTGCAGAACAATGAAAAAGCATTATTTTTATCACTAGAAACGTCTCCCCAATAAAACCCAGAAAACCCCAATAAAATGATTAAAATCCCCCCCCCCCCCAAAAAAAAAAAATCCCACTACCCAGTGTTTTCTTTTTAAACCCTGTTTTTTTTTCAACCCTGCAAAAAAGTGATTCTACTTTTTCATAAATTCTAGGCAAAATGAAAGGCAGCTTAAAATAATAAACTATTTATTCAATAAACAAACTTGCTTCACAAATTCCCAATGCCATCAACTCGAACTCAATAAGCGCAAATACAGCGGATACAAGAATATAAGCATCATAACCTTCGCTTAATAAACCGACTAAAACTATTCAGGTAACAAAAAAATATGATAAATTGAACACCGAAAAACCCTAGTCACAAGACAATCCAAGGTCGAACTCACAAAAGCTAATTAACGTTTCAAAACTAAACATCGGTTCAATAATAAAAACACGAAAGTACGAACATAGCAAGTAGCTATAAGATTCACCAAGTACGAAGTTCATGCTAGAATTAATGTATATGAACTGTTTACTAAAAACCACTTGGGAAACCTATACAAAAAAAGTATATAATTCGACAATAACTTTGGGGCTCAGTTTTTGCAGTTAAAATATTTCACATTTGATAAGGACAGTTTTCATTCAAGCTTAACGCTCATACAAACACGGGAAGCGACTCAAACAGTGACATTAGATAACTCCCAGACGCTTCCGTAAACAGGGTCCTCGACGAAATATAGGCACGCAATAGGTCCATAACAATATTTATGTAAATTGCTTCAACATGTTGTAATACGATTCAGCTTCGATGGACTGAAAAATGAAAACGAGTTTGTACGGCAACAATTATGTCTTTTGCTCCATGGTAGGTTCAGTGACTAAGGGACCACAGGCAGCAAAACCATAGCAATAGAAGAATTAGTGAAACAGAAACTGGTGAACTGCCACGCGCACAATAAAAAAAAAAAAAACCTGATGTCTTTGAGAGCGAAGTGTTGCAGAAAACTGAGACCATAAGCTTGAGACACAACATGGAACATTTGTAAATCCAGCAACACAAAATTGTACGTAGCACAAAACACACAAACTAAAGCACAAAGCAGCGACGGAGAAACACTAGGCACAAGGCAGCTGCAGCACACCCGAAACCTCACCCTATACTGTCCGTACGAAATACTCACTACATGTGTATATATTATTTTTGCTCAATAACTGTATTATTACCGATAACAATCCTTAAAAAAAAGTTTTTTAGAAAATCATATGGTCGGTTCACACGTTAGTCTTGTGAACTACGTTCGTACTTCAGTGCGTTTGACTGCACTGCTATTGTATTGAATATTTGAGCCTTCGGAGATTTATCAGAGGAAGAAGAAGAAATGAGGAAGATCAAGCATGTCGACAGTAACGTGGAACTAATCCACGAGGCTATTCTCAAACAGGATCAACGTGCTTGGGAACAGAAAGTTGGGAAAGTACAGCCGAAAGAACAGAATAAACATCACCAGTAGAAACAAGACAAATGAAGGAAGCAAAGTGGGCACGAAAGACTGACATTCCGAAGTCCTAGCTACGGTAACCTATGGGGTCCACTTGGGGCGCTGCTCCCCAGTCCCCACAACATAGGCTGAGCTGACCTAACCCTATTGCCCATCCTACGCCTCCCTCCAAAGGGGGTGCAGAGTCTTTTTATTCAACCTAGCAGTCCACAGCTCTCAGAGCTCCAATTCACTCCAAATTGAGAAGCTATTGCAAAATTAACTAGCGACCCTTGCTAAGCAAATTAACTGAAGGCTAACATTGCATCAAATCTTTCAGCGTAGCCACAATTGGGTTTATATGGATACGAAGAAACAAATGGGTACCGTACTTTGAAGCATGAATGTAGGGCAAAAAACCGCCGTGTGAACCGAACCCATGCATACTTATCGAAGACTCAAAACTGAAAAATATGGTTAAAAATAATTAAAATTTTGTAAATTTAACGTAGCAGCTCTTAACACTGTTCTTCGCTAATAATTCTGTTTCAAGCAAGTGAATTTCGTTTTTATCTTTACACTATATAATCTTTAAATCTTCTCATCACCAAATTAGAATCACTACTCGTAAGAAAAACAATCACGACTCCTCTAATCGCGTATGCGACCATCGGGCATAAAAATAGTTTAAGTTCGTTGCCATGATCCACTAGCGCATGAATAAGTTACATAAGAAAAAAAAAAACCAGTACCGTTCGCAATTGTGAGGGACCCCTACTAACTTTATCTTCTACCCGCCACTGATGTTGACAAACGTAAGGTAAAGCCTGCATTTATTTGGTTGTCTAGATCAAAAATTGCATCAGGTTATGCAACAGACACGGAACGTGGGCGTGCGCTGCGGGCAGCTCCTTTACACAGTGCAACTTTTGTGCCCCAGTTAACCAAATTTCCCACGCCACCTCCGGTAAGACCACCCCAATATTCTCCCATTTTGTGACCTCCAGTTTGCGCGGCTCGAGATGCACAACTTGGCAAAATTATTATTATTATTATATAGTGGGTTTTCCCGCCGTATAAGATACAAAGCTTTTAGAACAGCGAACTAATTTTGTACGATGCAGTTTAGAAGTTGATTGGGACTCTAATGAGCTCTATTAGAACAATCTTGGCCAGGTGCATCATGTCTGGCAGGAAATAAGGCGCGAGCATCTCCAACTCCACACGGCTCGGTCGAACGAAATCGCTCAGCCGTGCGGCGCAGAGAAGGAGACGAAAAAGAAAAAAGAAGAAGACAGAAGTAAGCGCACACTCGTGCGGGGGGTCTCTTCCGTGGCCCCCCACACGGAAGCAGATACGAGTCGGATGAGATGGGTTGCTTACCACCATTCGGCGGCCCACCTCGCGAAACAGAAGGGGAAATATAGAGACCCTATCTAACTCGGGATCCTTGGGCTTAGGTGCGTGATGCCCAAACATATTGTGGCAGGGAAAGGAACCGCCACAATATGCTCCTGAGGGCACTTGGCAAAAAGTCACCCAAGTCGAATAGATATAATACAATATTAATTTTCAAATGCTTAGAATAAAACTTGGAGGTTAATTTTTCAGATCTCAAGTTCCATATTGACGATCCCACGACCATACGAAATATCCCACAGTGGTAGCCGTACTGATTGCGCAACGAAGTTTCATAGTGTAAACAGGCCTCAACAGAACAAGATACACACACACAAACACTCATGAACAATTATACTTAACAAGCCAAAATAGGAAAAAAAATGTACTACTTAGCCATCAGGACTTCAACGTAGTTTGCCGTACCTTCCCAAAATTTATTGCATTTCCACCGGTTAATTTCCGATTTGGTAGATCTACAACGTTACATTTTCACATCCACAGTAGACGATTGTAGTACCTGGAGCGTTCGTCTTTGACAAATGCTCGCTGTTTTTTGCGCAGTGTTCGTCTGATCTCTAAATGGTACAGCTCTCTCCTTCACTCGATTTGACCAAACCCAGGAGCTCTTCGGTACCTCGATGAAGAACTGCTTCCATAGGCCAAAGTCATTGGTAATGAGGACAAATTCCGTAGAACGAGTAAATCATAGGCACCGTTTGTACAACATTAGGGAGCCCAACGCTACTAGTAATGAAGAAAGAAGATTACTTTTCGAAGAATTATCTGGCTGGAAAGCAAACCAAATTTCCTTAGGTCAATATCCCCGAGTACGCACGAACGTGACTATGAATGATACTTGAAAGCTGAAGATGCATGGACATTATAATTAAAGTGAGAGGGTAGTAAAGAAAAGAATGCGACATACAATGCACACGAGAACGCAGTAGGAGCGTAGGACAATACAAATGAAAGGCAGTAGTTCTGATAACGATGCAGAAAAATAAAGAGGTACATAAAAAGGAAACGAACTCTTCGCTTAGAATTCCACATGCCTGAGAGAATACACGTGAGTCACGGCGAAGGAATAGCTACATAGCGTCAGTTGCCATAATAAAGAAACAGATCGAAGTAGCTATACAAAGATCAAATACTCCTCATAGACTTTACATGTACAGAGAGCAATATACAGATAGAAATATACTCCAATAGCTATTTTGTTCTTAGATGTAAAGCAATACGCGACAGCTAGGGACAGCATACTTAAAACGAAGAAATATATGCAAGGAATAAAAGCTAACACGAGTTGCAGTAGCGCAAAAATCACTTCAGTAAATATATGCATTATATATAACTCACTGCCATGTGTACTATATATAACTATGTAACTCACTGCACATCTATATACAAGTATCAGCAAGCAACCGACACACATATAGACAAATCCAATCTTCTTATAATTTCCGTAGGTATTTTCAAGTAGCAGCCTCAGAGCAGACTGACAGACCTCCAGAGCCAACCTGATCAGAAGCGTAGTCGTGAAAAGAGGCCAGCAATGACGTTTATTAACGCAGTACTTCCTACTCTATTGGTCCGATTTAAAAAGTGCCACTCCTACGAATGCTGATGTTTGAACCGGCTGTGTGTGAATTAAACATCACTTTTCGTAGGAAAAACACTACTGGTACTGTCAACAAATGCGTACAGGAGGCACATAAAGGTCAATGCAGCCAATAAAATTAAAACCTTTCGGCAGGCAAGTGTGTCAATTGAGCGCTACTCAAGTTTTCACACGCGAAAGCTAGCGGCAGCTACAGGCAGAGTATAACGCGACGAGCTTCGTCGCAAGGCTGACACTATTGAGGTGTCGCAATCCGCAGCACTTATTCATAATTCGGACTCCGTTTACAACCTACGGCGTTCACATCGCTGATGCAACTTCGACGACGTTCGAAATATTCACTCCGATTTTGAATGTCTGGCCGAAAGCAATTGGTGATGCTTAAAATAATAAAAAATATAGGAGCATTACTTGCTCTCTAATTAAAGTGATACTATCCAATCATGGCGCAAATACAACATCTCGAACCTCCATTGACCTGAGAAACTGAACGGGGTCAAGGAAAGCTTCAACCCATCCGACATATCCAAGAGATAAATAGAAGACGCCTACATCTTCTCGAACACATGGCCACACATTGGCAACGGAGTTACAAGCTAAAAGTAGTAGTAGAAGGATTAGATTATTGAATAGTTTGGGCCTACGTCTCCTCAACTAAGGTGATCTAACAGAGGAAGAAATAAGGGACACAGAGAATGGAGATGGAAACGGGAAACCCATGCACGAAGGTGTTGCCACGCAAGATCAACGCGCATGGGAACAGCAAGCCGGGAAAGAAGAGGAAGAACAGAAGAAAGTGATATGAGTAAGAGTTTCATTATTATCATTATATTGTGGGTTTTCCCGCCGTATTAGATAAAAGACTAGATAACAGCTATCCAATTTTGTATGATATAGTTTAGAAGTTTAGTCGAACTCAAATGAGTTCTATTAGAACAATCTTGGCCAGGTGCACCATGTCTGCCAGGAAATAAGGCGCGAGCATCTCCAACTCCACAAAATCGCTCAGCCGTGCGGCGTAGAGAAGGAAACGAAAACCGAAAAGAGAAGAAAACAGAAGAAAGCGAACACTCGTGCAGGGAGTCCCTTCCGTGGCCCCCACACGGGAGCAGATAGGGTCCCATGGTGATGGGATGGGTCGCTTACCACAATTCGGCTGCCCACCGCGCGGAACAGAAGGGAAATATAGAGAACCTACCTAACTTTACAAAACTGACCTCAACAGGATTATTATTATTATTATATTGAGTAGTTTAAGTCTCCGTCTCCACAGCAACGGCGATCTAACAGAGGAAGAAGCAAGGGACACATAGTGTGACTATAGATACATGGAACCCATGCACGAGGGTGTTCCCACACAGGATCAACGCGCATAGGAACAACAAGTCGGGAAAGAAGAGTAAGAACAGATTGAAGAAAGATCAGTAGGAGTAAAAGATGGGAAGGAAGCAAAGTGGGCACGGAAGACAGCCGTCCCGAAGGCCTAGTTAATGGCTAAGGTAACCTACACAAACCCCCTGGGGGCGCTACTCCCCACCTCAACAGGAACTGCGGCCAGTTGTTACATCCCCTGCGAAGAAGGCACTTGGGACCCTTGGGTGCGTGAGGCCCAAGTATATTGTGGCAGGGAAAGGGCTGCTAGAATATATCCCTGAGGGCCACAAGAAAGACATTTCGTAGGCTTTAACTATAGGGCCACGGAAGCCTACAGAATGGAGCCCTCAGAAGCGTAACTCCCAATACATGGACTAGGCGAAGCTAACTAGCCCATCTGAAGCTTCCTCACGAGTCATACCCCTTTCACCCACAGAGTTTTATGCCAAGAAACCCAACTCAAAAATTATGTGAACAGATACCCGGTAGAAAAATCAAACAAACAAAGATATTGTAGGTCTCTGCCGTAGTAAATGCTAAAGGTGTTATGGTAAGGTCATGAAATTCCTTTTTTTGGTTTTTGAACATCAAAATAGTTCGTCATTACTACTGTTATTATTACGGTATAATATTTATTACAATTAAACACCAGAGCCTCAAAGCACGAGTAATGAAAACCCTCATGAAGCATTAAGCAACCCCAAAGAATTTTTCAAAAACAATTCGCGAATTACTGAAACGCTGCAGCAAACGAGTCTAGTATTGAACAACAGAAGAAAAAATTCCGCATACAGATATCACCACTGGTTAGAAAAGCGACACACACACACACACACACACTCCTCGATAAATAAGCATCTTATTAAGTTAAATTCAGATCAAGCTAATCGCCTAACTACTGGTGGAATGTTCATCATAAACTGTCCAAGTACGTGAGCACGAATTTTCGTTTTCATTTACGCCCAAAGTAAATCTTTATTTTTCGTAGGAGCACCACTATACTACTCAAAGGTGAAGTTAAATTGGCCGCACTCCCTACTAGGAATCCAAACGCACAGGTTCGTGCTGCGGATGTTGGACAAATGGCCCCAGAGGAAAATGCACGGTTGCAGTTGACCACGGATCGTCAAGAATTACGGGGCCATCGAAGAAAAGTTCTCATGCAATGACCGGCGCCCCTCCTACCCGCACCATTTCTGGGAAAAGTAAATGCCCAACGGCAGCTGTGCATACCTATCTACAGCTAACTCCGCGCAAGAGCCGCAAAGTCCGCCTGCCTGGCTGGGCATTCGAGCCCGTAACGTTCAGTGCCAAGAGTTCAGCACGTCAGGCAGCTGCTACCGTGGGTATAAATGCCTAAATTTATACTCTTGATATTGTAGGTCAATGGGTTGACACAGACCAGTGGGTTGCATTTAGTAGTATACATATATGTAGTATTCTCCTAGTTTAAGCCTCTCTACCCACAGGGTACACTGTGATCCAAAGAGAGGAAGAAAGATGGGACCAAAAGGATGCCACGAGAAGCGTGAAACCCATGGACGAGTCGACGCGCATGGGAACAGCAAGTCGGGAAAGAAGAAGAACAGATGGAAGAAAGATCCGTAGGAGGATAAGATGGGAGGAAGCAAAGTGGGTACGAAAGACCGACGTCCCGAAGGCCTAGCTAATGGCTAAGGTAACTTACACGAGCCCCCTGAGGTCGCTGCACCCCATAACATAGAATGAGTGAACCTAACTAACCTAACCCTATGGCCCATCCAACGCCTTATGAGGGGAACAGTGTGTTGTCACGAACATATTAACACAATAGCTGCAGTCCCAGATACTCTACAAGAAAGTAACATTCTTTCCGATTTGTTTCCAGCTTTCGAGTCCTCTTTTGATCCCCATTGCAGAAACAAGCGATCAACATCAACAACCGACAGCGTAATTCATCACACGCTTCTATCTTGAAGAGTGTCGTAACCTCACGGTAGCCATGAAATTTCACCGCTGGTTTTCCCTTTGAGGTAAGTAGCTAGACCACCCGCCAAACAACAAGCAGTTAGTTAATAAGCTACACGTCAAATAATACTGAAAAATTCGTCTCGAGTGAGACAACCCTCAATCAAATTCAAACTTAACTTAAAGTTCCAGAGGAATCATGGTGACAAAATTAATATATTATAAGTACAAAAAAATCTGTCCAACGGCACACGATGGCGGCACAAACTTTTTAATCATTAATATTAACATTTTTACTACATTGCAAATTAAATCCTTCCGTCTCAGGTGTTGCAGCCTTGCTACAAACTTTTTTTTTCTCGTAGGAATACAATGGGGCAAACAACACTTTAGAGAAATAGACCAGTTAAAAATAGGGTTAAGCGTTCAAACTTCTAGCTTTTCCTATTATATGAAGAGAAGAAGAAACGCGTAGTACGTCCAGCAAAACTGTTCCCTGCAGAAAACTGAGATGGTTATTTCGACTCATTGATTCCAGCAGAAACTAGCTGTACTAAGAAAGGCAAAGGGATGGACATAGTAGTCATGTCAAGAGAAACGTAGAACCCATGCACGAGGGTGCTCCCACACATGATCAATGCGCATATTGAGAAGAAAGTGAAAGAGCAGCAGAAACCATCAGCTGGATAGCTGGAGAAAACAAGTCGAATGCGGCAAGACCTCCTATTAACTACGATGGATGAGCCTATCAAGCACGTCAATAAAAGCTACATATTTACGACCATTTTTATAGCACAAAGAAGAAACAAACGCACCAGAATTTTACACAAAGTTTTTGACTAAAAAAATAACATAGCGTGACTGTCGGAAAGAGCAATGAACTCGCCGGCAAAATAGAGCCGAAACTAAGATATAAGTTTGGATAAAACGGCAACTTGGTCTTGCCTGTGATAAGAAACCAATTGAAGAGTCGGTTTCTCATTCGTAGGAATAACATTACATATTGGAAACGTTATACAGCCCGTTAGTCCTTACGAGATTAGTAGCCCTTCGACGCAATTAGGTGATTAGCAATATTAGGTCGGAAACTAAGTTCTTGTCGGTTTTATTAACATTTTGAAATGTTAAAACCGGCGAGAACTAAGTTTTGAGCCTAGCTAATTGAAACAGGATATACTGAGAAAACCAGGTATGGAGGATCACTGCGTACGAGAAGAACAAGGGCGGAGAAAAGGAAGATGAACAGAATAATCAGAGCAAGTAAGAAAAAACAAATTGCGCACAGACACCGAGTCACGACAGCCTCATTATGAATGAGTCAACCTAAATGACTCCTCGAAGAATAATATGTCACGATTTGTTCCTGAATCAAAATAGGAGTATTATTATAGTAGGATGGGCTACTAGCGAAAGTAGGAGTATGTATATAACTTGCGCAACACGATGACCGCATTAAGAGTCCACCTCAAGGCCTTTTCCCACGGATAATCCTTCACAATTTGTTCCAACAACATTGAAGTAAATCAAGGCAATGTTTACAAAAACTAGTGCACCGCTGTTAGCCCGTCAGCTCCAAGCATTATAAAGAAAAAGTCATAATCAATTGGAGCTAGCGGTTAACCCGTTTACGGACTAACCCGGGTACGTATAGGTATCAATGCAGAAGTTCTCTTGCGTTGTAAGGTGTTTCGTACCAAACTGAAACGACTAAAAAAAACAACGATTTGTTAACGGGTTAAGCCGGACGGTAGGTCAACTATCAACAAAATATGTTTAGCTTGACGTTAATAAACAAGGGAATAGAGTCGAAGAGACGGCCTAGCGTGGGAGCTGTTTGATGCTGACTCGTAAGCAAGGTCTGGTTACAGACTCTCGGAGCGTAAGCAAGGTCTGGTTACAGACTCTCGGAGCGGCGTGACTCCCCGTGGCATAAGATGGACGAACCTATACCTCAGCGCAACAACTAGCTAAGTCTAGAATAACACGCAAAACGAAATAATGCAGTTCCACGATCAAAGCATACTACGCACAACAGATCATAACGACACAACAAAAATTAAACGAGCAGTTAAATCAATTTAAAATATCAGATGCAATCAATTTCATCAACTACAGGCATAAGCAGTAGGAAATAAAGTATAAAATTTGCTTGTATAAAAATACCGGTTCCCGGAAGTAAAATTAAACACAAAATAATACGGCTGAATTTTACACAATAAATTTTCAGTTTCAAAGAATGGACAAGATTCTGTTTACTAACAAGCGGTGTTAGTATAGCAAGTAGCAGCACTGGGCAAGTATTACTACGATATAACTCGTACTGATAACAGACTACTCCACTTCTTTCATTCGATTGTACTTGGAAAGTTTTTTTTTTTAATTGAACAAACAAATGAGGTTTCATTTGCTTAGCGTGCGACAAGAGATGGAATTTGATATTTTTCAGGGGCCAATAACATCAAGATGTAAATAGAGTAGCTAAAAGAATGTTAGTTAATAGCTCCAGGAAGAAGTACGAGAGCTGCCGATGCACAAGAATTAAAATGGCCGCGAGGCGATGCGGCACATTTCCCAGGTAGCAGAATACGACATATGACAAAACCATCTTGAATATTTAAAGCAATCAGGCTATGCCAAGCAACTCGGATGGCAGGTCACCATAGTCCTAAGTTAAAATCTTTACCAATCACGTCTCACTCTGCAACTGTAAACACAAGCGCTAACGTCGCATTTCCACTATCCATGCACGCCCCTACGGTTACAGAAGCCAACTGTCCCAAGCACTGACCACTACGTACTTGCGACCACCACACTGCTGGCCCTTCATCACAGCATGTGTTTTTTGCCGCGTATTTTATTTATTAGGTTACATATCTTGAGAGCAGGGCCGAGCTTAAGTCCCATGTACTTCATCATCATGTCACTGTTGAGAAGCAGCAGGGCTTTCCCGTCAATCTCCTGTACGGAAGAGAATAATTAACTTCAATAACAAACAATACGTGACTAAATAAAACGTAAAACCGAATTGCCAACTACATATATCCCTATACCAGGGTGTTCATTGCAATATAGTAAAATAGTTATGCACACAGTATTTTAAATTTGTCATCACCATCGCTAATCTATACGGAGATAAGTTAATGAAATTGTCGGCATGACTAATTTTATACCCCTCCGCTACTTGGGTCCTGAATGGTCTCAATCAAATTACACTGGTTCCAGAACTGCTTCAGGACTTCTACATATATTACATGTTCGTCCAGAACGCGGAGTTCGAAGAAGAGTCTCAAATTTGTCACATATAACCACGATAAATTTCACCGTTAGTGGCACCTAACAATTACAGCACAAAGGGAAGAGGGGGGGGAGCCGTCTCTCCAACAGACGTTTGTGCGTGTGTCGGTTGGGACTTGTGACCAATACGAAACCTACGAAGAATTAGATCCCAACGCCTGTTCCTGTAGTGAGAAGAGCTTCATCCTCTTAGAGGTTTTTTTTTCGCCTCGGATTATTTGCCCCCCCCCCCCAATGACTGTACAATCAGTGAGCTAGGGGTAGACTTTGAGTGATCATGGAAGTAAATGACACATCATGTGGGGTTAACACGGGCCTTTAAAAAAGGGGGTATCTGTGGTTCCCAGACCAATTTCATCCCAATCTCAACTATTGTAAGAATAACACTATCAGTACCGGTAGCTACATTGCCCAAAAGATTACAGTAGACAGGGAGGGGGGGGGAAGGGACTGGTCGTAATAGTTGTAGTATAAGAAAGTTTAAAGCCTCCCTAAAGTAACTACTAAGATCATGTAAGAGAGGAAAAGGAAGGGACATGCAGAATGTCGATAGAAACGGGGAACCCATGCAAAAAGGTGTTCCCACACAAGATCAACGCGCATGGAAACAGCAAGTTAGGAAAGAAGAGGAAGTACAGATGGAAAAAAGATCAGTAGGAGTAAAAGATGGGAAAGAAGCAAAGTGGGCACGAAAGACAGACGTCCCGAAGGCCTAGCTAATGGCTAAGGTAACCTACATGAACCCCCTGGGGTCGAAGCGCCCCGTAACATAGGATGGGCGAACCTAACTAACCTATGGCCCATCGTATGCACCTGAGGGACTGGTAGTAGACATATATTACTAAAGGGCTTTCCAAGTTCAAGATCTACTCAAGCTACTCGACAAATGACTAAGAGCTGTCCAAGAGTAATTCGACCAATGACCAAGGATTGTCTTTTTTCCACCATATATGCACCATTGAGTACCACAAGGGCTACTCACGTGTCTCCTGAAGAGGTCAGCGTGGCAGGCGAGCTGCGGGCTAACAGAGCCGATGTAGCAGATGACGTCCTCCACGGTCCAGTCCACAGGCTCGCCGCTGGGCCGCACATCGGCGCCCTCGCTATCAGAGGCGCTGTCTGTAATGCGAAGAAGCATTGTAGTAGTAGAATTCTCCTAATTTAAGCCTCTCTACCCACAGGGTACACTGTGATCCAAAGGGGAAAAGAGACGAGACATAAGCTACCAAAATGCCAAAGAAACGTGGAACCCCTGCACGAGTCAACACGCATGGGAATAACCAGTTGGGAAAGAAGAGGAAGAACAGAACGAAGAATCATCAGTAGGAGTATGAAGGTGGAAGGAAGCAAAGTGGGCACGCAAGGCACACGTCCCGAAGGCCCAGCTAATGGCTATGGTAACTTATACAATCCTCCTGGCGGCGCTGCTCCCCATAACACAGGATGGGGAAACCTAACCCTATGCCCCCTGAAGGGGGAGAGGCACTGTCTGCAACACAACGAAACAGACTCTACTGCACGCTTTCCGAAACATGACACGGTCAGTACTCAACCTGGCTTTACCCAGGCTGTGTTTTTTCGCATACAAGAGTTCTTTCACCGACTGTACTGCTATAAGAGAGAAAGCTTGGTTGCGAGGTACCATCGCCTGAGTAAGGGTTAAGGGCCAACGTCCTTCATAAAAGACATTGCCAGCACTGTTTTTCGTACGATAAATTGACGTTTCAGTTTGTTTTCACCCGGTGAATGAAGAAAAATGGAGGTGCATATCGTATTCATATATAGGTCTAATCTGTAACTATGCACATTACTGATGGAAGTATGGTACACTAATGAACCATTGCTCATAATTACCTCCATTGATAAGATGATTTAATAGTAGGTATAATCTGATGTAATTAGGTAAATATCGTTATACACCTTTTTCAAAAAGGTGAAAGAAAAAAAGAGGAAATAACAATTACCGGTACAACTTTTATTTCAAAAACATACAAAGTAAAGCCCAACTCTCAAAATAACATAAATTTGGCAACGGCGGCAATGAAAGTTTGCCTTTTCAGTATCCGCCAGCAATGTGCTAAGCCTCGGGACGCATGATAATGAGAACCTATCGTGGGACATGTGATATGAGTGTGCAGGAGTTTTGCCCGACGACATATATGATCAACAATTCAAGAAGAACTTACCAGTCCTCAACTTCTTGGCAGGAGCTCTGCCCGGAGACACGTCCGGCTGGTCTGCCGAGGTGGAGCGCTTGCCAGACACTAGGCTCTGAGTCTGCTGCATAGGTTGAGCTACCGACACCATCTGGTGTTGCTGCTGTTGCTGGTCAGGGACGATTGGTTGCTGGTGCGCTCTCGCTTCTGTATCTGGGCAGAGACGGTAGCATTTCAACAATAATTGTAGCAGCTACGTAGGTACTGAAAATTTCGCACAAGTGCAAGATTATATAGATTATTAGAGCAGTTTAAGCCTCCATTTCCACAGCAAAGGTGATGTCACAGAGTTAGTTATAGTCAGAAAGTTTAAGCCTCCGCTTCCAAGCAGAACGATATCACAGAGGAAAGAGCAACGGACATATAGTATGCCGATAGAAATGGGGGAACCCATGAAACCCATGCACGAAGGTGTTCCCACACAGGATCATGGCGTATGGGAACAGCAAGTCGGGAAAGAAAAGGAAGAACAGAATAAAGCATGAGCAAGTAGGAGTATGAAATCGGGAAGGAAGCAAAGTGGGCACGAAAGACAGACGTCCCGAAGGCCTAGCTAATGGCTGAGGTAACCTAGACGAGCCCCATAACCGAGAATGGGCGAACCTGACCCTATGGCCTATGGCCCATCCTATGCCCCCTGAGGGGCGACATATAATAGGTAGCCTATGTTGAAGGATACGTGAAACCCATGCACAGTGGTGTTCCCACGCAGGATCAACGTGCTTGGAAACAACAAGACAGGAAAGAACAAAATGAAGCATCGTCAGTAGGAGTAAGAATACAGAGGAAAGCAAAGTGAGCACCATAGATTGACGTTCAAACGGCCTAGTTAATGGTTAAATTAACCTATGCAATTCCCCTGGCGTCACTGCTCCCCATAACACAGGATAAGCGAACTTACTAACCTAGCTTCTATGGCCCATTCTATACCTCCTGGGGGCAAAGAAAAGTCTCTTGACTGTTTCAGGGACCCGAAGCAACCCAATTGCAACTGCATTTGTTTTATACATTCTAGAAATAAATATGTTCATCCACTATGAATCTAATTCTCAGAATAAAACGAAGCACTAACGTGACCACAATCTATGTTAAAAATAGACGTTTTACATTAATTATCCATCATCAGAATGCTGGAAATACGAAACTAAAGGCTCAAGAAGTGCTTAAAAACAATAAAATGAAGTAGTAGTAGAAGTAGTAGTAGTAGTAGAAACCTTTACTAGCGCTTCAGTAGCACACTGCCTATATCGCGCCGAACTATTCCTGTGTTTAGCCACAGGCTCGTGTGCCGCCAGGGCGCGGAATTTATCGCATTTTATTTATTACAAATTATTAAAAAGAATATATATCATTATTATTTTACATATAGTATATGTAATTCACAAAAAAACTGACAGAGCCGTAGTTGACGATAACATTTATCGTCATGGATTCATCACAGTTTATGATAGAGGTTACATCTGGTAAGAAAAGTCTTGAGGGCATTTCTATTAAATTGGCCGCGAGGTCCCTCAGAAAGCATTCCTCGGAGGATGGAGTCTGCATCCCGNCGCAGTCATCACAATAAGGTTGTGGACGACCCATCCGCAGATAGTCGTGAGTGAGTCTCGTGTGCCCAATACGTAGGCGGCACAGTACGACGTCCATTCGGCGATCGTCGCTATTTGACGACGATCGCCGAATGGACGTCGTACTGTGCCGCCTACGAGTATGATGCAGAGACATGAGTTTTTCATACACCTACTTTATCCAAAGTGAAATTTTACATATTTAAAGCAATAATTATTACTTTAATTAGTTAATAACTTTAATTAATTAATTATAAGCACTGGCATTCGCTGATGTCTACACTTTAGGGACCCTCAAAAGATAGGTTGGTACTAACGATGCTACCAAGACCACACTTCCAATCGTGCCAAGAATCAGGCTGAAAGCATAAATAGGCCACCAAGCCAAATCACAAGTTTAGACAGAGTCACAGCTCAAGTGGACCGCTGCTCAGAATCCTGTATTGACACTGCTAGCATATCAACATTAGGGATGTGACACATTAGGCTACTCAAATACGGTTCCAAAACCTTTATGAACCATCAGGCTGCAGTATCTAGTCCAGTAACTTAGTAACGCACACTGTTGATCATCTGTAAGGTAATAACAGTGTTATTCTTTTCAAAATTGAAGATTTCGGTAATGGGTTCCATATTTGAAGTATCGGAAATTGCATGCAGGCAATTATGGCGCCCAAGCATCGTCTCTCACCAGATGCCAGGTGTTGCGGTGGAGAACGGGCGCACTGTGCACAGTTCTGCTCGGCACGCTTCTGCTGCACAAAGAAGCTCTCGCAGCACAAGAGTTCCTCGAACAGATCCTCTAGCAGCTGCCACATAGCAGACTCGCTTTCCACGCTGGGCAGTCGCTGTGTTTTGATTTCGTCTTCGCCATTCACTGCAACAATACAATCACCAGAAGCTGCTAGAATAAATGCCATTCACTGCAACACTCAAGTTACTATAACCAATAAAATACGCCATCCGCAGCAACAATAGGTACCATCACTCATAAGTCTCTAACCCATAAAGAACACTATTCACTGCAAGAATACAATCACCAGGGCCACTAAACCACTAACAAATACACGTTAAGAATGAAGCTGCCTACCACCAAGGAATATCAAACTCCTGCTAAACACCAACAGGCTATGTCATCCGAGCAGTTTGAAACTGTTTTGCCTCTTGAGCTTCTCCATGTTTACGACAAAATGGTGTCAAGAATATAATAGTCTGAATGTTTCAATGAACACTTTTGCAGTGGCGTGCTCCGGCAGCGTAGGTACCTCTGTCAGTAGCACCCAGACTCCCATAGCCGAGGCTTCTTCATGTCAGGAGGACAGTTCCGAGTCGTCACACTCATTTTATGACAGGTTCTCTCTCAAAATTTCGTCAATTTTCCCTCTATGTAGGGTATTTCATCCATATTTAGCCATAAATCTGAGCTGAATTCTCCGTTAGGCGTTTCCAAGCCTTTCAGACAAAGTCTCAGATTTTTTTTTATTCAGCCATGCCTCCCAGCACCCTTCCTTATTCCTCCTTAGAGCCCTATATAGGGTCTGCCTGGACCCTATATAGGGACTGAAGCTCACCACTGCTGACCTTAATTGGGTCCAAACTTTCTATAGAGGTAGGAGTTCCGAGGATTTTGCAAATTCTGATTCACATCTGGAATATTCAAGAACCCCACGCTGCACTCCTGCCTGATTCTGACCGCTACGAGCGCCCCAGAAAGCACAGCCAAGTCTACTGGGTGGAGGGAATTCCATAAGCGAATGCAGTATTCAAAAATGTATCAACAACGTTCACGATGGTTCGGTAATATTGTAAAAATACTCAAAAATATGAAAGTTTTAGTCATTTTTAATTCAAGCTCCAATGTGAAACAGTCAATAACTCCACGCTAGACTCCTGCCTGCTTCTGATAAAACTCCAAACGGTACCAGAAAACAAGGCTAAGTCCACCTGGTGGAGGGAATTTCAAAAGAGAACACCAAATTCGGAAACTTTCAAAAGTGGAATTAAATTTGGGAATTAAGTCAAAAATAATCATAGTTTTATTTATTTTCCAAGTTCAGATTCCAGATTGAAATATTCAATAACCCCACGCTAGACTCCTGCCTGCCTCTGGTAGCTAAAGTGGCATACCAGATCACAAGATTACGTCAACTGAGATGAGGGGATTTCAAAAGAGAATACCGAATTTTAAACTTTCAAAAACTTCGAAGTGTTTCAGGGAAGTTAAGAAAATAAACCAATTTACGGTATAGCCTTCCATAATTTAGAAGGCTTGCGGCGTAGAAGCATTTCCCATTTTAGCCCAAGTCCAATTCATGAAGTAGGCTGTCATCAGTGCCTGGTAGTGCTGGGAATAAGTCCAAACGAAGAACTAAGCACAAAAACTTCCAAGTTCAACGACCCCCTCAACGGTCCTAGGTGACCTCAGAAATAGCCCAAGTCCAAACCAGGATAGCTACTGGCTAAGAATTGACAAGATCATCTATTTTGAGGCTTTCAACAGCACCTTTCCATTCTGAGACTACTAAGTCCAAAAGGTTGGTTTAGAAAAATTTTTCAAGTCCATAAGGATGGATGAGAAAATTTTTCCAAGCCCCAAAAGCACTAGCTAAATTTGAGTTAGAGTCCCAAAGGTGGGACCTAAATGAAGATTAAAGCATTAGGCTATGCGAGTCTTGGTGCTACCGACAGAGGTACTCTGCCGGAGCAAGCCACTGCAAAAGAAATTACAAAGAAATGTCAAACGGCAGGCATGAACACCAAACATACGTCCTCCCGATAGCCAGGGTTGCGGAGTCGGAGGGTTCAATGTCCGACTCCGACTCCAAGGTCCAACTAGTAGATATTTGATGTAAGCATTAAACATGTCCAAATAATTTTTGCTAATATAAACATGTATCAAGTTAAAGATGTTAGGTGTTTTGTACATATACAATGATAGTTTGCATCATTTGGAATATTAAAGTGAGGAGATGAGGACATTAAACAAATTTTGGTAAAACTTTTGCACCTGGTACACTATGTGAGGGGGGCAGGGGGGCAAAAATTGAGGGGGGGGGCATAATGTACAAGGTGTTTTTCAAGATGGGTTGTAAAAGAGTTACCGGAGTTCACATAGAATAGGAAAATACATGGTAGCTATAGCTGTAAAAGAGAAATGTGCAAAAAAAATATCCACATTTACATTTTTTTTTAATTTATGACTGAAAATTTAGATTTGAATGATATTTGTTTATAAATGGCCGCCCGGAGTCGGAGTCGGACTAAAAATTCCGACTCCGACTCCTAGAGCAAGTGAGATTCCGACTCCGACTCCCCCTCAAATCCTCCGACTCCGGCCGACTCCGACTCCGCAACCTTGCCGATAGCTGTAAATTATTTTGCCCCTTCAGTTTCTCCCTATCATTTAACAGCAGTCAAATTGGAGTAGAAGCAAATCAGCATCATTCACGTATAGTACAGCAACCCAACTAAAATACTAGAAGTGTTTCAAAATTGTTTTCCGTAAGCACCAAGAGAAATTAATTCTGCAAAGGCGTACGGAACATTCCATCCAAACTCATAATATCAAATTCAGACACTGTTGATTTGCTGAAAAAGTGATAAAATCACAGTTAGTAAATACCTATTTATTAAGAGCCTCAGTATCAACAATTTAACAATCATAATTACACGTGGATGCAGCAAGGGAAAGTATCAGCATTGAAGGATACGGTATTATTGTAATATTTGTCATACTGATAGTTACCTTGAATAATAACTTTTCCGCTGCCTTTGGGCAACATATCCGCCACAGCTTTTGGGTTGTGAGCGCTGTCCACCAGTGCCTGCACTGCCTCCCTGAGCACTCTGTTGAGGCTGCCCGGACCGAACCGAACAGGCATCTCCCTCACAAGGGCTGGTGATAAGTAGGGACCTGGACTACAGCTGTGGTTTACGTACACAGACACTGCCAAAAGAAAGGTAGGTGTGAGTAAAAAGACAAACAGTTTTTCTGTATCACTCATCATTAAGCCTTCACTGGGAGGCTAAAAAACCCTTTTGCAGGAAAAAAGAAGCACTTCTGAAAAGACCCGACTTGGGATCGCAAACGATAGGTGAAAGGTTAATAAGGATGATCTATCCTTTATAGGGTATAAAACGTACACTTTGAAACACACTATTGAAGTACTTTGACGTACAGAGAAACAATTGCGCCCTGTGCTCTCACACGTCTAACTGATTTGCTTTGTACTGTTATTATAATTAGTTATACAACTGAATAGGCCTTTGCTGTGGCAAATTTACTTTTGAGCACAGAAGACCTCTGAATTACCACTTAGCAGCAGCAGAGATAGTGAATTTCATTCACTGTCAGAGCAAAGCTTTAATTGGTTCTAGTACACGATGCGCATATAAATAAACAAAAAAGATATAACTTCTTTAGAGCAGAAGCACAGGGAAGAACAATGAAAACGATGATTTCGTAAAAATAATTTTACTCTACCGACATTTTATGACGGCGTGGACCACTAATTATGATATATATTAATCCATATTATAAATAGCATTTAGGATTATCAGTGCAATGATTTCAAGTTGCGTCGCACCGAATGTTAAATATTTCATTTTCATACTTCTGCCGCTGAAGGTCTCAGAGCTGGCCAGCTTGCCACTACTGGCAAGGAAATAGAGCGTAAAGTGTCTCAAAGAGACGAGAAAAGATAAGAAAAGAGACACCCACGCTTCTTTAGTGGCCTCCCATCAGGAGCTGGTGGGAGTTCTGTGGGATCGGCGAAATAACGCTATGTAAGGGATAAGATAATGGAGCTAGAATAACCCATTGCTCACTAACCGGTTAACGGCTTGTGTCGTCTGATGTCGATCTCCCATTTTGTTTTGTAATGGCTTTGGATCACACGAGTTATGGATAGGGACATCTATTAAGCCCCAAATAACTAGAATTCAAATTATAAAAAGCAAGACCTATCAGAGTTCAAAAATGAATTTTAGATTTTTAGGAATATTTTGACAATAAACTCGTCCGCCGAGCAATGTCAGGCTTCCTTGTAACCCTCCGCTAACAGGCTAATAAATATATCGAAGAAAATGTTACGAGGAATTGAACAAACCCTACATTTCACAAGACAAAGCATCACGCTCCAGATAGCTATCTAACGAGCCAAACTACACACCTGAAGTGGTCTGCTTTGCAACAGTTGAAGTATCTGGCTCAGTCACAACTATGTTGGGAGACTTGGGTCCGGGTGCAGTGGAGGTGGCAGTAGACTGAGGAGGCTTCGAGGCGCTGGGTGGTACACTTGCAGCCTGACTGCGGGGACTGCTGCTCTGCTGGGGACTTTTGGAGGGTTTAGGAGACTGGACAGGCTGAGGAACTTTCTGCCTCGGCTGCTGTGGCTTGCTGTCAGCATCAGCTGATATTTCGGATTTTTCTTCACTGCTGTCGCTTTCCGCTTTCTGTGGAGGCTTGTTAAGGGCGACGGCAGGTTTTTTGTTAGGGAGGTTGGTATTGCTATTGGATTTGTTCTTATTATAGATAGGCATAATAGATACAGTGTTATTGCTCTTAGGAGGGGAGGACAGAGGCGACGATTGGGATGCTCGAACGTTACTACTATTACCCGAGTTGTTACTACTACTATTACTAGTGGATGATGTACTTGAGTGACTAGAGCTGGTAACCTTCAGAGATCCCGATGCCTTAGTTGGAGATGATTTAGATAAAGGAACCTTAGCTTTAGAGGAATAATTGGAGTTTGTTCTATGTTTAAGAGGCGAGGGTCCGCTGTCTTCCATGTCCGAAGCCTCGAATTCGTATTGATCTTTAACTGATATAGAAACATCTTTGGATGAGGAAACGGGCAGCTTAGGAAGTACTCTCGAGGAAGAGGAGCCGCTGTTGCTTACGGTCTTTGAATCAGAGGAGGAGGAGGTTTTGTTGGACTCTTTATAGACTGGAGCGTCCGCACCACCGACACGTGAATATTTCTCCTTTTCGTTATCGCTATCAGAACTTGTGTTCATTTTATCGCTGGCAGGCTCGGATTTCTTGCTGGACTTTTCAGTAGCAGCCTGGGTTACTGTTGACGAAGAACTGCCATTCTCGGTAGGTTTAGAGCTACTGGAATCAGTCCGAGAGGTGGTGCTGCTCGACACCGCTGTTACAGAGTTTAGCTTTCCCATTATGTTGGAGTTGGCGGCCGAGTTGCTCTTGTTTGTGCCAGTGGAATTGGCTTCTCTTCTGGTTGGCGACGAGGTATTGGAGGCAGGGATGTTAAGCACACGAGCTTTATATCTGCTGTTGGGTGGTCCCCCTGTGAAGAAAGAATAAAAAATTCGAGCTGTAGTGTTATAGTAGTGCACAAGTTAGCCACTTGCATTAAGGAGTAGCGATGTGCAATATTGACTATGAAATAAGGAATTCACTTCAACTCATGAGTAAAAGACCTATGGCAACAAACAGAGGCGCATCTGTTCGCAAGCTTGAACCACATTCTAGGCGTTCAAACGTCGGATCAATATTTTACACAAAAAATATTTTAAATGGATGCGTTTCTAACAGGCCCAAGAAAAATTACACTAGCCGAAGTATCATAATTTGAAATATTGCTTCTCTACTCCTTTAAAATATGAAAGAAAATATGTTTCTAGTACCAAGCACAAGACAAGGAACTAGAACTCTCATGCAGACATATTCATTACTTGGACAATAATGCGTATCAAGTACCACTGTTACCTATATAGGTGTGAAAGTCCGAGTGCAGTAGTTAACTCTGTTAGGCATAATACTTCGCAAGTGGAAGCAAAACCATCAGGTGAAAGGTCCGTTTAGATGCTAGCCCTATCGTTTGCTGGGAGCGAAATCCCGGGCGCCAGAGCATCTGTATTTCATTATTCACTGCGGGAAATTGTCACAACGAGACCCAAACACAGAGCAACATTACTCACACATCTGCCCAGGCGGTTGCAAGGGATGACCTGACAAGGCACACCAGCCTGGAGGGAAGATGTCACGGGAGTCAAACCGACACCAGTAGTCGAAAGCCCCGCGCCATCCATCGAACGTCACGTGGATCATGTCCCCATCCACCGCGCCTGCGAAGAAGAACGTTTGAGTTTCATTATAAGTTTAACTGCGATACATCTTAATTTACGTATTCAAACAAGTAGCTCCGTAGTGAAGAAGTGAAAGAAAAATTTCGTTTTACAGTGCAAACAAATCGCGGTTATGTGACTTCTACTCACCAACAGTAGCAGCACAGATGAGCTGGGGATTTTTCTTATCAACAGCCTCAAGCTTCATGCCCGCCTCAAAGTAATTGCGGGACGGAGTTTGTGGTTCGTCTTTGAATAGCTTAGCGGGCGACACCTCGGCGTTGTGCAGCGTCTTTAACAGGAACATAGGCCACGATGACGCATTCATACGGAAACCTGGTGGTAAGAAATTATGAATTGATGCCTGCAACTAGAGTTTCTATTAAATGATTAAACAGTCGGCGACAGACGAACAGCCCATCCAGACAGCAAACGAGACCCAGGCTTCGCCCCTTTATGAACTATTGCCGCTATGTCAAGATAAAATAAAATAGATGTGTTAACGTAACTAGACGTGAAACTGAATAAGAGTAATTTTACTCGGACAAGAATATTACAGAAAAAAGGCAGAACCTAGAGCATAAGTACAACACCTCAAAGCAGATTGCGTTAGTAGACTGCAACTGAGCTCTCCTACGATAACCACAAGTAATATTTTTAGATTCAACTTCTGAGCAACTATTTTTGTGCAGAAGCCCCACACCACGCACATAAAATTTCCTGAAGCAACAAAAATATAATCCTTTTAACATTTAGTTGAGATTTGCCGACAGCGACTGACGCTGATCTGCTTTAGTCAAGTAGTATGTGACAGCAAATCTTTATTTAAATGCAGCTGTAGCGCACCTCAAAGCTTCTCATAGTGATTCACAAAATTTATTAGGTATCGGTCCATTGAGTCTCAAAGATTAATTTTTACTTCAGAGATTTTAGCTAAGTATTTCAACTGAAGGTAAGTTACCTACAATATTTAGCAACCGTACCTAAAGGTGGCTGCAGCATCCCTCCGTTCTCTTCACAATGGCCAATAGGATGTATTTCATTTTTGCAGTCCACCAGTCGCCAGAAATCGTTCTTGTTATCAGAACCGTCCAGTCTGAGCCTAAGGCGCGGGCCCAGAGTCCCAACAACCGTAGCAATGCAAGTGGAGGTGACATTGCGGGGGTCCAGCGCTTCCAATTTCATGTTCACCTTGAACTCATTTTTGGGAGGTGTTCGATGCTGCAACGAGAGACAGAGAGGTCCGAGTTATGACAATGACAATAAGAAACATAACTGCCTAAGAGAACTCAGCTTCTTCAAGTTTAAATAACCTGTATTAATGCCTATATGAACTAAGCTTCTATAAGCGTTACTAATCTGTATTACCGCCTAATTACCTCAGGCAAGGAGGTTATGTTTTTGTCGGGTTTGTCCGTCAGTCACCAGGATTACTCAAAAAGTAGCTACTAAACGAATGGAAATTTGAAGGGATTGTTAGGCATGCTATCACTAACAGATGATTAACTTTTGGTGAAAACCCGTTCGCTTGTTTGTCTATTTTTTCTTACGGCCATAACTCGAAAAGTTATAGACGGATTTTCATGAAATTTACAGGAGTGGTTAGGCATAATATGAAGAGTAAATGACCGAATTTTTGGGATGATCTGTCAGTTCTTTTTTTTTTTTTTTTTGTTGCTATGTTTGATATTCTGCTTGTTAGCACAATAACTCAAAAAGTTTTGGATGGATCTTATGAAATTTACAGGAGTTGTTAGTAATATTAAAAGACATAAATGATTAAATATTGGTGATGATCAAATGATCTGCTTGACTTGCGTTTGTCATGTTTGTTAGCAGCATAACTTGAGTTATGAATGAATCTCCATGAAAATTAAAGGAACTGTCAAAAGACACAAATGATTAGATTTTCGTGCTGCAACAACGAAAATCATGGTTTCAGAATATGAATTTTTTATTAGTTATATTGCTTGGCGGAGGTATGCGCACTGAGACTGCTCTCTAGTTGACGTCTGCTTCTACAAGTTTTAATAATTTTTACGTATCAATGTCTAAATGAAGTCAGCTTCTTTTAGCTCTAATTAACTGTAGTATTGCCTGAATGTACTGAGAATCACTACAATCGTTCAAAATTCTCCTGATTGACCAGTGATTGATGTATTTAAGGTATGAACTCCAGCACCTTAAATTTTGAATTGGTTCCAGAGATGCCATCCATGTTGTTGAAGAAGGAACCAATAAGCTGTTGTTGATCATCAAAACCACCAATGGTATTATTACTCTCAGTTCACCTTATAGTGAGTATTAGCGTGTGATCTCATGAGCCTCAAACAGTCATGTGCAACGTCACAGCCAGTCACATTTCAGCAATTTCGTGACCAAGACTCCCAAGACAGGTTGTGACGTCATGCACAGCTTAGCTTTAGTCAGGTGAGAGCACACTAGGCTCTTTCATTCTGGTAGACAAAGGAGACAGTCAACAAATTCTATTTTTACACAAACCAAGATCAATTCCTAATGGGTCACTTCTGAAATGACTAAATGTAGCTAATGCAGCAATTACACTCGCAGTTATTGCAATGCTATGGCCACGCTAGATATTCATATGAAGAACGTGAATGATGTGGGGACGAGCAGCTCGCATGTCATCCGTACCACCGTATCCATGCTGCAGTTTAAATATATTTCAAGCCGACCGGCAAATAAATGATCTCGCTTCCAGTTGCTCATGGGAATGCGTATGTGGCCGCGGCCTTAGTCGGAGAGATGTAGTTATTCTAGTGCCGCAGGAACAGCTGTCATATCCAGGGTTACTTCATTCTAGTGATGCAACAGCAGCTGCTATATGTAGGGTTCCTCTATTCTAGTGCAGCAGGAACAGCTGTCGTACGATCTACTACAATCTATGTAGTATTGCAGGAACAGCTGTCATATGCAGGGTAGCAGAGATGGAGTTGCGAGGAGCTAAAGGTTTTACTGTGCATGAAGATCAATAAATGAATGTCCCTGGAATCTGACTTGCTGCTCCACAACTCTTGTGATATGACAACACATCCAAGTTCGAGAGTTCAAACAGTAACCTTCAGATAAACGAAGCCAAGATGTAGCTACCTGTTTAAAGCACTTAGGAGGAGCAGCAACAGCATTTTCTTCTTGCAAGTAGTCGGGCCAGTTGAACTCCGCAGCTGCTTCAATCATAGCAAGAGCTGCGGCAGATAGCCCTCGCCCTGTAACATGCACAGTAAGTACACTTTTAAAACCCAAAATCCATTTGCTGGTACGCTCAGAGCAATAAATAAATTCTTGAAAATGACCAGGATTTACATATCGTCTAGTAAATTTCTCCCAAAGCGTAAGTTACCCCAGAGACGGCCAATTTTTCAAGCTATTCCAAGTTTCCACAATAACAGAAACAGTGAACGTCAGTGAACCTCTTTTTCAGTGCTACTTTAAAGATTGAACGTTTATCCAAAAACCTAACTAAATTTGCTCGCTACCCATCAAATTTCACAGAACTTTTCAAACCAAAGTGACAAACAATAGACTATAAAGGGTAGTAAGGACAAGTACATGTATCAGTAAAAAATGTCTAAGAAAAAAAAAAAGCCCGGGTAATGTGTACAATAAGAAAGAACCTTGTAATGGTCAATTAATCCCGGTAATTGAGGAGACGAGTAAACTCAAGAATCACCACACCAAAGTCTTAATGAATAAGTACAAGACATCTCACCTCGTCTAGACGTATGAAGCTCTGCCACGCTAAGTCCCTGCAAAGTTTGCGCTCCGTTTGTGGGCGAAGTGAGTCCAACACTCGCTTCTGCAACCTCACTAGCGCTGGGAGTGCCCACTTGCATTAAATGTTTCTCTTTACTAGCTGTCGAAGTTTTAGAAACAGTTTTTTCATCCGGCAAGGTCGATTCGGCTTTGCCAGAGTACTTTTGGCCTTCTTCCCATGCCTTACGACATTCCTCACTGCAGGCATTGTGTCGTTTGTTCACTGCTGCAATTAGGGATGTCACTTTGGGCTCGGCATCTTCGGCTGCAGTGGAGGTGGCTCCAGCATCCGAGTCGCTGTCTGGCACACACTTGTAAATGGAGTCCCGAATGGCATTGTCACAGTGAACACAAAGTCCGTGCTGTTAAAAAATGGTTTATATATACATTATCTTCCGAGTTTTCCCGGCCATATTCGATACAGAAAGGCTTAGTACATGAAAATGAGAAACCTTGCTGAAAGGCTAGTATCAAAGCGTGGTAGTTGGCCAAAGCACAAACCCTGAAGGTTAAATCCTCAAAAAAAAACTCTAGTCATTACAGAATAGTACAACATTAATGCTTAGTAGAGACGGTGCCACCCTTGTCTTCAATACTACTACTAAGTACAAAGATCATCAATTTACCATTAGAACCCAGAAATAGAAGTACAGTCTCAGACAGCTGAGTGAAGAAGAGATTAGGTGTCAACTCCGCCCTAGGAATGGGCCTTTCAGTTCATCTGTTATCCTCGCCAAGCATGGGCTTCTTAGTTCGTCTACAACCGGTATCCTCGGTTGGATTAGGTTCCTTGGTTTGTGCATTATTCAACATCTAATCTAGCAGCACTAGTTGGACTCAACATATTGGTCCTGTATGTTCAATATTAGGCCTATGTTACTGAGCTGTGCTTAGCAAATTTTTATTCATAATGGGACCAAAGGACCCAAATTAACGAAGAACATTATTATTAAATTAGTTAACCCATGCACTCGTACTGTCCTCTTGTGAAGACACCCATGCCCAAGCAGTGTCTGCCAGAAATTTGCTTCCGAAATAAGGCAATTTTAGCAACCTACCGAAGTACTACTGCAAGCATAGATATGAAACTTATACGGCTGATAGACACACAGTAGCATTTTCCAAAACTGCGTTCATTTTCGTGTTGAAGTTTTAGTTTTTGTGATATAAGACGAACAAGTCCGTGGATGGACTGTGGCTGCTAGGTGGCCTTCCAAGAAGACAGTGCGAGTGCGCAGGTAAACCACCATTTCCATCAAGGGGCAATTTGCACAGTGATGGTAGTCGGCCAGGATGCTCAAGCAGGAATATCCTATCGTGACAGTGGCTCTCCTCTGCCACCAGTACACTACTACAGGCAGGAAAAAATCGCAAAGAATAGAAAATGACACTCGGGTGGACGGCCCCTTTTGTGGCCTTCCACACGGAAGAGACTAGATGTGTCCGGCGAACTAGATTGGCTATCTCGATCGACAGCCCACCTCACGGAACAGAAAGGGAAAAAATTTATTATTACCTCCGCCAAGGAGGTTATGTTTTCGTCGTGTTTGTCTGTCTCTTTGTCTGTCACCAGGATAACTCAAAAAGTTATGAACCGATTTGGATGAAATTTACAGGGATTGTTAGG
>LQNS02007215.1:14996925-15007791 GCA_001587735.2 Parhyale hawaiensis
GACACCCAGGGGTTGCCTGTTGGGACACCCAGGGGTTGCCTGTTGGGACACCCAGGGGTTGCCTGTTGGGACACCCAGGGGTTGCCTGTTGGGACACCCAGGGGTTGCCTGTTGGGACACCCAGAGGTTGCCTGTTGGGACACTCAGAGGTTGCCTGTAGGGACACCCAGAGGTGCCTGTAGGGCCATCAAAATGCCTGTAGTGGTGTCGAAAGGCAACTGTAGTGACATCAAGAAAGGTCCTTAGTATCGTCATCATCAAAGCTACGTACTAGTAGTAACATCGTCAAGAGATCCCCGTAGTGACCTCAAGAGATGCCTGGAGTGTCACCCGAGATTACGGGACTACCACCTCGCCACTGGTCCCGCCCCGCTTCTGGACCGTGTCCCTACACATCGAAATTTTCTTCTCTTGTCGCCGCGCACCCGCGGGACTGCAAAAGTTTGTCATCAAAAAAGAAAGTATCATTTGAGTTTTGTATTGCGACCCCAAGAATTGCGTGCCAGCAGCATTGCCACCTTGCGGACCTCACGTCCCTCCGGGCAAAGGTCGGCACGAGACGGGCAGTTTTTTGTGCAAATATCGCAGCGTCGCCTCTGCAGTTTTTGTGCGGCCTTTCTGAACTGGGTAAACTTTGCCCGCAGCTTTGTGCTGCTGCTCATTCTTTTGCTGCAACTTGTGCTGCGAGGTCAATCTCTTGCATACCAAAAGAAATTGCTCTTTTTACCAGTTGTTGCCTTTTGAAAACGTAGTACCGTACTCGAGTTAATGAGGCCTGCTCTCGTGACTAGAAAAGTTAAAATAACGAAGACAGAATACTTTCTTTGTCCTACGCTTGTCACGCTAGCGGAAGCAGTAACACACATTATTTGGTACGGTGAATGGCTTATTTTCATCGAAACAGAAAAAGGGAGTTTCCTTGAAATCCTCTGTTATGATACCTCACTTTCGAAACGATATAGAAAACCTATGCGATATACGAGTGTTGCCTGACGCAATTTTTTTATGGGTTTCCAAATTATCTTTTACTGATTCTTTTCCAGACTAAGGTTACGATAGGCGAAGCAGTCGTGTTTCTATTAGCTATGTAGACCGTAAAGAAAATGCGTAATTGCCCAGATCCGTTTTATCCTTGAATTATTTTTACATTAGTTACAATTGGAGCATTCATATTTGAAAGACGTAGATTACGGTATGTATGAAACAAAATTGTATGTACAATAACTAAATTCACAAGAATTTCTCGAATGTCGAGGCTGAACCATCAGCACCATTTCCCAGCAACAGAAATTCAGGTTTATTCATTCGAGTCCCTGACGGCTTCGAAAAATATCTGGGAATTCCACGAGAGCTGTTTCAAATACCTGCCTGCTGCGGTCACATTCTCCCGTTTGCATCTACAGCATATAGCACAAATCCCCTGGCAACTTTTAGAACTTTAATGCAGCACACGTTCGCCTCCGCCATAAGCTGGTATGAAATTGCTGCTTATTGATTTTGTATGCTGGCGTATGTTGAAACTGGGATGCTATTAAATGTCAGTATCGTGCTGAAATGCGGGCAAATTTCAGAACCGACCAGCTGGCTAATTTTAGAACTTATTTGCTAGTGATCCTTGGAATAGCTGATACTGGCTAATTTGAGGAAAAGTGTGCTGGCAAATTTCAAAACATATGTTAGCCATGTTTCAGAACAGGCATGTTGTCGATTATGACACAGGTATGAAAGCAAATTTCAGAACTGGTAGGTATGCTATTGCGACTTTCCAAATGGCTGGTCGGGCGAATTTTCAAAAGACTGCAAGCGTATTTAACCCGCACCTTCATAAATATAACCATTTGAAGGTACTATTTGGCTGCTGTAGCAGCTATTGCCTATGTAGACGCGAGTTATAACAGGACGGTTGACAAATTTTACAACTGGAGGGTGGGCAAAGTTTTAAGCAGAAATGTCTGTAAATATTAAAACGAGACTTGGAAAATTTTAAACAGGAGCTGTTAGCAGACTGAAACGGGACTTCGACAAATTCAAAACTGTGTTGGAACAATTTAATGCGGGACTGTTGACAGATTATAAAACGGGGATGTTAACACTTTCTTTTAACTGGGAAGTTGACAAATTTTAAAAAGGGGACTATTATTATTATTATTCGAGTCCTAGCTTAACCACCGCAGCAGCTCCACGAAGGGGCCACATAAGCAGTGATACCCTGTTTTACTCGGCATATCAGCCGGGAAGTCAAGCTAATTGTGAACCCACTAGATGAGTTCTATAGTTCTATCACTCTTGGTACAGTGCGCTACTACTGGCGGGAAAGAGGCGTAAAGAATAGAAAGACACTTGAGTGGACGGCCCCATCCGAGGCCTTCCACACGAGAAGGTAGAAAAGTCCAGCCGATTAGGTCAGCTATCTCGATCAACAGCTCACCTCGTGGAACAAGTAAGGGAAGTACAGAGAAGTTACCAAACCTAACAAATCTCAGCATGAACTGTGACCAGTTGCAACATGCCCTGCGGAGAAGGCACTCGGGAAAGCCCTTGGGTTCGTGAGCCCTATATACAGGGTGTTGTGTGTTTCGATGCACATATTTTAACCATATATAGAAAAACGTAAAACTAAACGATTTTCAGGAGTGACAAAAATCTCAAAACTCCGTTTTTCGAAAAATGACCTGAAATACTTCAGGGGAGGGTTCGGGCGAAAATGATTTTCTTTGTGGACCTATTTGAATGAAACTTGGCATAGATATGTGAAATCGGAAAAGAAATTGCTTGTACTCCAGTACTTTTTTCCATTTTCCCCATAGAAAACAAGTCATTCAAAGAAAATGGCAGAAGGGGGGATTGGACTATTATTGTATTCAGAAGTTCAAGTCTCCGTTTTCACAACAAAGGCGATATCACAGAGAAAGGACATATAGCATGATGATAGACACGTGGAACCCATGCACGAGGGTGTTCCCACACAGGATCAACTCGCATGGGAACAACAAGTCGGGGAAAAAAAGGAAGAACAGATTGAAGAAAGATCAGGAGTATTATATGCGAAGGAAGCAAAGTAGGCACGAAAACCGGCTTCTCGAAGGCCTAGCTAATGCCTAAGGTAACCTAACACGAGCCCCCTGGTGTCGCCGCACCCCATAGGCCTAACATAGGATGGACAAACCTAAACTAACGTAACCCTATGGCCCATCCTATGCCCCTGAGGGGCAAGTGGGGCTGGAGAAAACCCTACTACAGTTTTTGAGCTACAGAGATGATTTTGGTATCAAAAGAGGCGAAATTTGATCTCTATTAGGGTAAAAATTTTCGGTTTGATTTTGAAATAGTTTATTTTTTTTTTTTAAACTGCGCTGTCACTCTTCTCCTAATTCAAAAATCAAACCGAAAGTTTTTATTTTGATAGAAAATCAATTTCCGTTTCTTACCGGAATAAAAAGTTACCGCATTAAGGCTGCTGGTACACAAGCTAGTGAAAAAACTGAGGGAGCTCACAAATGCGTGAAAGGTTTTTCACAAAATCTCGCCTCCCTTCTAACACATGAGAATGGTCCGATGGTGACCTGGAGAGATTTGTTAAAATACACGTTGTTGTGTCTACAGGCTGAACAGCGTAACAAAACAAAGTAAGCAGAATAACATAGCTACTGTTATTCAGATTTGTAATAGGTTGAAGTTTATGATACAATATCTTGAAAATTATTAGCTGTTATGGCTGCAAAAGCAAACTCAACAATTTAGTTGTCAGTAGATGGCGCTGCGGGCGGTTTATTTCCAGTTTTGCACATTTGGTCCTTGTATCGCACGCTGAAGCACTGCATGTTCCATCGTGAAATTTTAGACGTCGAATCTATGGCCAAAACTTCCAAACTCGTTCTTTTGGCTGGCATGTGGCACCGTCATTTCACTGCGTACTGTTGAATTACAGCGAATGGATCGACGTAGAAAGAGGTGAAACATTCACTACTTTCCGACTATATAATCCGCATAGATCCTAGCTACTGTACAATGTGCAAAGTTTAGCCCGAGTTTTGAAATTTCCAGCTTTCTTCACTTGAAGGGTATTGCATAGGTTTACAGTGAAGGCCCAATATGTCTAACTTTCTTAGACTCACCTACTGTTTTCCAAGTAAAACAGGGAGAAGCATGTTCAGAGAAACGTGGAACCAATGCACGAAGGTGTCAGTACTTACGATCGACGGGTGTGGCAACCGCAAGTAGGGTAAGAAGGAGAAGAGCAGAGAAAAACGTCGGTAAAAGTATAAAAACTGAAGGAAGCAAAGTGGGAGAGAAATACACGTTCCATATACCTATATAGGCCTAGCTAAGGGTACATCGGGGGCCGCGGCTGCCCATATCCTACGGGGGCAAACTTAACTAACCTAACCCAACCCTAACCCAACCCTAACCCAACCCTAACCCAACCCTAACCCAACCCTAACCCAACCCTAACCCAACCCTAACCCAACCCTAACCTAACCCTAACCCAACCCTAACCCAACCCTAACCCTGTGGCCCATGAAACCATGGAAGCATAGTGAAGATATGAATATAATTTTTTATGAAGGTACGGTATATTTTGCATGAAAGTTCTGAAGATAATAGCCATAGACTGTATAATGTAGTTTGCGAGATAACATTATTTCAAATTACAGCCATAGGTAAGATAACGGACTCGAAAGAATATTTATTTCAAGTCCCAAACACCAGAAACGTATTTTCAAAAATAATTTCTCTGTTCCCACTGAAGTTCAAAGATTGTAAACTTCTGTTGTGGAAATATTGATTTGCTTATTGCTCGGTTCACAAGTTAGTATTTTGCGCTACGTTCGACTTCAGCCGCACACGTGATTTTATTTTTTTTATTGAGCAATTGTGTTTAACCTTTACTCTACACTGTAGGCTGTGCCGTATGGAAGCAATATGTTATTTTATGTCATTCACTGGTGGATCCAGCCCCTTCTCTTGGGGGGGCATTCGTCTCTGTGCCAGGCCCCCTCCTCAATTCGGGCCCAGCTTCCCCCCCCCCGCCCATTTTGAGAGCCAAGCTACCCCATATTCAGCCAAGCCTTCCCATCCATTGAGCCAACCTCGTGACATTTAGCCCTTCAATATTGTTACCATTTAGCCATCATGCATAGCTACTTGTATATTTTCTGAAGTCCCTCCATTTTTATGTACTACAGCCGTCTTCCAGCCCTCCCCATAACGAAAAGTACCTGGTGCCGACTTTGTTAAGGGAGAAATCTCTTTACGAAACTACCTATCTATAATTTTGAACGAAAATAATTTCATATCATTGAATGATTCTGGACAGAGTTTGATCCAGTGAAGAATGTATTTCTCACGACGAAAAAAACACCAACACCAACATGGGCACAATTATTGGTAATTATAGACGCTTCGAAAGAAAAAAACAAAATCATAGGTACTAAGCATTTCCTGAAAATACTGAGAGTAACCGAGTAAGGATAACAAACTGCTTTAGAATAAAAGAAAGTAAATCTAACCAGGACAACCACTAAAACAATAAGTAAATGAACTAGAGTATTGTTAGAACGCATACCTCTGCCAATCAAAGCAATGTAACTGAAAAATTAGAAATGGTTCTGAAATTAGGATTTCCTTTCTATCACCACCACCACCCAAGTTTGTAATAAATTTAGCTAGAGCATTGTGAGAACGCATACCTACCTCTGCCGATCAAAGCAGTGGTTACAAAAAACTTAAATATGTCCTGAAAATTTACATCATTCCATGGTCCTCTTTAGCATTTATAACGATATTTACATATTTCATAAAGATGCGTTCATAACTTTTTGAGTTCTGTTGCTGGCAAAATTGTTTTTACTATAAAGATAGACAGCCTTCTGAGCTGCTTTCAAACATTGTTAACTGTATAAAGAAATATCACGTTGTTTCCCTTCCGATGTTTTTGGGCTTGGCAGTTCATTTCTGGAGGCAATGAAGATCCGCGATTTTTTATGTCTTATAGAATATGGTATTAAAACTTCATGCTCTGGCCCCCTTGGATATTGAGCTTAATCCAAAAGAAGCACTTTGTAACCCCTGGAAGCCCAAAACGCTGCTAAAGGAAATCAAACAAAAAGCCATTAACGGCTGACTTAAATACTTGCAGGCCAACACGCCCGAAAGCTGATGCCGGCAATGAATGCCAAACCCCAACAGACCAGGGAACGAATTTTTAACACTTGAATTGCTCTATACGTGAAGAATTTGCGTAAGGTTTAGTTTGGGTTGTAACTAGTAGTCTCTGAAATAACAGATTCCTGTGCCATTTTAGAAACTGTCTTATGCGTCAGAGATACGACCAGTACTTGTACAGGCTCAACAAAGCAAGCATGTAACTTTTTGGCATTCATGAGTTGCCTACATATTTTTCCTTGAGGCTTGTGTATAGCCATGGTGCCATGGTTTTCATTTTGTTTTCATAATTAATCAGCTAAAATAATCGTATTATTCTGCTCCGTAGCAGATATACACAGTGTGTGGTAATGGTTACATCTGGTCAGAAAAGTCTTCAAGGCATTTCAATTAAGTTGGCCGCGAGGTCCCGCAGAAAGAGTTCCTCGGAGGATGGAGTCTGCATCTCGACCATGCAGGTCCGGATAGCAGTCCCTCTGTTCGTCGGAGAAGGTGGGACACTCGGCCATCAAGTGCAAGACAGTGAGAGGTACGAGGCAATCGTCGCAATAGGGTTGCTGGTGCCCCATCCGCAGATAGTCGTAAGTCTCGTGTGCCCAATACATAGGCGGAACAGTTCAACGTCCATTCGGCGGTCGTCGCTATTTGACGAGTGTCATTGTCGGGTGGTTTCTTTAACTTTTCGTAATTTATTATTTCTCTGTGCCAGCCACTGGGATTGCCATAGCACGCGCAGGTTTCGTTTGATTAGTGAGCAAGTCTCGGCAGGGGACTACACGGTTTGCCGTAGGCAAATCCGACAGGGCCACCTGTCTCGATTTCTCATCTGCGAGCTCATTGCCTGCAATGTCAACATGACCAGGCACCCAACAGATATACACGGACTTGCCCTCCTCTATATACAGTGAATAACAAAGGGCCCAGAACACTACCCTGTGGGACACCAGAAACCACGTCCAAAAACTCACTTCTCTTCCCATCAACAACTACACATTGACGTCTGTCGTATAAAACTGACTAGGCTAATTACCACGAAAACTGAACAACAAATACCCATCAATTTCAGGTTTTGGAGAAGCCCATGGCGATTCACGCGATCGAAGGCAGCACTGGAGTCAAGCTGGACCAACCTTGCCTCATAACATCCATCAAGAGCCAGCTGCAACACATGAAAAATATGAAGTAGTGTATCACAAGTTGCCAAGCCCTTACGAAACCATACTGTGTTGGGGAAGGACACCCAGCTTCTCAAAAAAAAAAAAAACAACCTCGACGCTACCAACCTCTGATAAACTTTCGACAAAACAGGTGTGATCGAGATGGGTCTATAGTCGGAGTTTCGGGATGAAACAGCCCTTCGGAACAGCAGTCATTTGGGCGACCCGCCGGCACTCCGGAAAAGAGCCCAGCCGTAATATCAGACGGAACACGGAAGCAAGCGGGGCTGCGAGGCACACCAGCCACACTCCGAAGAAAGAAAGGAAACATACCCAATGGATCAGTGCCCCCGTAGGGGTCCAGGTCAAGAAGAAGGCGGTGCACTTCTAAAGATCTGATAGCAGAACCGGATAAGCTCTACTCAGGATCACACGCCAAAGGAATGCGCATCCGGTCCGGCTCTGCTTCCCATCAAAGTAGCGCAACAAAAGATCGTCTTGACAGCGGGGTGCGCAACAAGATCACCACCATCACCAATTAAAGGGAGACTGAAGAGCTCCCACCAAGCACAACGCTCTTCAAGGTGGACCACCACTTATGTGCGCTAATAGACAAAGCTAACAACTCCCTGGACCTTAAATTATGCTCCCTCTCAGCTTCCTCAAAGTAGCGCCAGCCCGACGCTGCTGTTCCTTGAAATGCTGGAAGTCAACAGCAGGTTGGCTAGCACGCCTACGGGCATATGCCTCCCGCTTCAACTGGTGTGCTCTTCTACAGGCATCATACCAGGGCTCATCGCCTGTCCTGACCGTTATGAAACGGGAAGGGACATAGGCACCCACCATGTCAGAGAAAAGCCGATCCAAAGTAGACCCAGGATCGGGAGACTCTCACACAACATCCCAAGGTAGTGCAAGGATGGCACCAGAGACGGCATCCCAATTCACTCTGGACTTCAAAAACATTTCACGCCTAACAGTGACTCTGAAGACACGCTGACGAACTTACAGCGTCGCAGAGAGGGTACCATGGTCCGAGGAACCAATGGGAGACACCACCGACACTCACCAAATAGCTAATGAATATCAGTCATCGGTTGATCAAGAACACCTCCCATCAAATGGGTGGGACCCTCAACCAACTGCTCACAACCAGAGACACTCGCGAAATCGAAGGCTGCATGGCCATGGCAATCGGACCTCCCAGAGCCTAACCATGCCAAATGGTGACCATTAAAATCATCCATAAAGACAAAAGCAGAATGCCTATCCGACGACTGAATTCTAGCCATTGCATCCAAGAGACAGTCGAAGACCCCTATCATCAGCAGACGGGCTACGATAAACTAAAGACAAATAAAAGTTCCTGAATGAGCGACGGACTCGAAGCACCATCAGCTCGCAACAGGAACACTCATATACACTCAACCTAGGCACAACAACACCCTTTCGAACGTAAGCAGCCAAACCCCTAAATCCAGGGCACGAGTCTCGCAACCGCAGCACTGGCTTTTCAAAGTTCGGGATCATCAACTCAGAAACATGGTGATGGCTAGAGATGAGCGTCTCCGAACATAGCACCTGGTCATTATTGGAAGAGGCTACGGCGAGCTCAGCCAAATTACCATATAGATCCCGATCATTAGTACATAAGATGGGGCAGGAGCGAGACCCATAATCACGAGGATCGGGGTTCTCGTCCACGTCCGGATATCTAACTATCAGGCACGTAAAGAACATTAAACAAACACCACGAACAAAGGAAATCTTCAAAAAACTTGCAAAACACAACAAATCGACAGTCAAGATGGCTACAAAAGCAGCCAGCTATCCACGCGCCCCAGACCCTGTCATCACCAGTACGGGCTTTTGCCGAAAAGAGGAAGAAGAGAAAGGAAAGGAGCATCAGGTGGTAGTACCTGACGGAAGAGAGAGGAACAGACTGCAAAGACTGAGTAGGTACCCAGCTATGACACCAGCTTGTTCATCTCTTCTCAAAATCACCTCAGTAGGAAGTTAGGAACTGCGGCTAGCTGCAACATCCCCTGCGGAGAAGGCACTCGGGACCCTTGGGTCTGTGAAGCCCAAATATATTGTGGCCGGCAAAGGGCCCGCCTGAATATACCCCTGAGGGTAATGTTAGTTGGTCGTCTTGTAGTTAAGTTTGCCTGGCAAGTGTCACTAGTGATGTTTAGGATCTCTTCAAATTTGAACTGAATTGAAACTCTGAAAGCTGCGCACTAATAATTTTTTATTCCCAGTTTCAGCACCGAAGCTCTCACTTTTCTGTTGTTTAAACAGACGCAACGGATGTTGTGAAGCATTAGAGTAGTTCATAAAAAACTGGACTCGAAACTAATTCAATTCTTACAGGTGTTGGAAATCATTAGCTTAGGAAATCATAATACGTAGGTACAAAATTAGATCACTGCAGTTCGGTTCTAATGTGATCGTAAGCCATTATTTCAGTATATGCACGTTTCGTGTTGCAGTAATTTGCTTAGGTTTGAATTAGAATAGGCTTGAATTGGCTACGAGGGACTTGAATGAGCGAGATTTGGTAATATTAGGTTGGAAGAGACTGGTTAACATAGTGTAAATTCTATATGAAAGATAGAAAATATGGTAAAATTTTACTTTCACTTACACATGTTTTTTTTATTTTTGTTGCTTTCACTTTGTAAATTGGGTCAATTTAAGACAATTTACAGGAATGACGTTTTCGTCGCAAATGCTTAGTTTTTGAGATATTAGACTTTGAATTTCCCATTGTTTTCCTATGGGAGAAAATAGCCAATGTCCTCACAGGCTTGCTAACGACCTAAAAGGAACCAAACCTAACCTTATCTAACCCAACCTTACCTAACCCTAATTTCACTTGTATGGGATCGCTCGGTATTTTCTCCCATAGAAAAACAATGGGCACTTCAAAGTTATATATCTCGAAAACTAAGCATTTGCGACGAAAACGTTATTCATGTAAATTGTCTTAAATTGACCCAATTTACTTACTGAACACAATAAAAATCATGAAAATCATGTGTAAGTGAAAGTAAAATAATACCGAAAATATTGCTTGAAATTGTTTTGTCAACTAGGGGCTACCTATGTAGAGTTTTATTAGCAATGTGACAATATAGCGCTGAACAGCCTGATCTAACAGTAATTTTTTGCTGCTACTATAACCCATACTTTTGGGTTGAACGCATCAAAATCTAGCAGGAGGAAGTGATGAAATGCCTGGTTTTGAGCTTGAGGGGGAGGGGGAAGCGCCAAGAATCTACTCTATTATCAAGCATTTATTATATCATTATATCGTTCGTTGGTTGAAGTTCAATATTGACGGAATATTCTAATAAAATTTGCATAGAATATACAATATCATCATAGAAATACACTTTTTTGGTAACTAGATATTGAACCAAAATTTGGTAAAATTCGCTTTTAGGACCATCACGCATTTTCAATATTTTGAAGTCATATATGAGTAGAAGGACGTATTCTAAGACGTTTTTCACGAATGACGTTTTTGGGGCAAATGCTT
>LQNS02007215.1:15008079-15039759 GCA_001587735.2 Parhyale hawaiensis
CAAAAACTAAGCATTTGCCCCAAAAACGTCATTCGTGAAAAACGTCTTAGAATACGTCCTTCTACTCATATATGACTTCAAAATATCGAAAATGCGCGATGGTCCTAAAAGCGAATTGAACCCAAAATTTCTGTACATGATGCTCTAAAATGGCTAAATCAAACGGTCGCGGGTGAAATCTTACTTTGGGTCCAAAATAGAATTTCGACATTCTAAGGTGTTATATAGGTAAATGGACCCATTTAAACGCAATTTTACAGGAATACGGTAGGTACCTACCATTTTGCTTAGTTTTCGAAATATTTGACTTTGAAGTTCCCATTGTTTTCCTATAGCTAGGTGAAAATACCCGGCGACTCCACAAGAGGTTAGGGCAGGGTATGGTTTGTTAGGTTGGGTCGGCTTGGGTTAATTTAGGTTTCTGAGGAGAGTCGCCGGGTATTTTTTTCCCAGAGGAAAACAATGGGAACTTCAAAGCCAAATATCTCGAAAACTAAGAATTTGCTTGCCAAATAGTATTCGTGTATAATGTGTTTAAATGGGTCTTTTTACCTATATAACGCCTTGAAAAGTTGAAATTCTATTTTGACCTTAAGTAAAAATTTACCGAAATGGTGGAAATAGCAAAAAGAATAGGTACCTATCTTACTAAATGTTGGTTTCAGACTCGATGTTCGAAAATCCGTGTATCTGCCTAAAAATGCGCGAATAGTTTGAAGTACTATTACTACAATCCAAACCGTACTGCTATATTCTACGATCATACTCTAAAACTTACACATTCAGAGACTCCAGTTCATAAAAAAACACTAGCTACCCCGCTCAGAACAAGCCCGACAACCTGCTAGTTTTATTTCACACGGCGTCTCTTACCTTGAGCCCCGGGCGCGATGGTCGCCGCATGCTCTGTTGTGAATATAAACACAGTTCCCTTCGCTGCAATCCATTTAACTTCGGCACTAACGAACGGAGCTGTTCGCCTTTGCTCCTGCCATGTTGCCGACCTCACGCAACTAACCGATCTGGTCGTTTCTTTTTCTTCGTTGTGGTCTGTCAGAATTGCAGCTGCTCGACCAGAAGGTCGCAACGAACTTTTTTTATACATGATCTAGCACTTTTCTTTTTGTTGTGAGGCTGGCAGCGCGCAGCAATGACATTGTTAATGCTGGGGCCAGTGAAATTCAAATGTTGCTAACTAAAACAGAAACGTTTGTAAGTCTCGGCCACCTGTACAGCTACAGTAGAACTCCTTCAACAAAGTTCCTGAAAGTGAGAAAATCCAACGTCGGACTACACAGCGCTATCTGTCGTGAATTGTAGCGACAACCGACGCCATGCGAGTGACGGGCAGGAAGGTGAGCTAAAACGTTATTACCTTCGCCAAGAAGGTTATGTTTTGTCGAGTTTATCTGCTATTCTCGGGGTCTGTCTGCCTGACACCAAGATACTTCAAAATGTTATGGACGGATCTTTATAAACTCGACAGGGAATATTAGGTACCGTATGTTATAGATGGAAAAGATTAGCTTGTGGTGAAGATCCGTCCACCTGTTTGTTTGTCTGTCTCTTTTTATTGGTAACAAACTCAAACAGTTATGGACGGATCTTCATGGAATTTGCAGAAATGTTATGAAAAACAGCAAATGACCAAATTGTGTTGATCTGTTAGTGTTAGTCTGTTTCTTTGTCTCTATGTTTGTTAGAACATAACTCAAAAAGTTACGGACGGATCTGAGTTAAATTTTCAGGAATTATTCGAAATGTCAAAAGACGCATATGATGAAAATTTTGCTAATCGGTTCGTTCGTTAGTGCTTGACTAGCTATACGCTTGACTCGTGGCGTTTTTAGTTTTCGATTAGGTGCCGAAATAATCCTACGAGGCTTGGCGTGTTCGGAACATTAGAAGGTAGCATTGATGTTCAGGCGTTGACCCTTGATCATTTTATCTCGAGACTTCCAAAAACCCAGTCTAGTAAATGGAGATTTTAGCCGGCGTAGCGTAATAGCGCTGCTTCCAGCACTTACAGCATGATGCGAATGACGGAACCGAAGCTTCTCTCTGAAGTTTCGGACAAGTCAAGCATCGAGTGCTTAATTTTATTGCCCAATCGAACACGTCCTTAGCCTTAGTGTATGTCAGAACATAACTTTAAAAGTTACTGCGGGTTCTCAACTAACTGTTATTCATGTCAAGAGGCCCACTTACAAAATATTGGTAGTTCCTCGTTTCAGGACCAATTTGAATTTTCCGCTTACATTGCCTTTGTGGAGATGTGCGCTGTCAAGAGTGCTGTAGTTGGTCTTGCTTTTAGTTACATATACAACTTAGCGATTTGCTGTGGTGTTACCTAAAGAAAATATTTCACGAACGTACGTAGGCTGAACAAGCCTACTGCAGAACTTGTCTCGAAACTGAGGCAATTACGCCTGTACGTTTTAGGAGTTTTACTGTAGTTCTTCGGGAAACATAGCAACATAGCTATCCGCACTTGTGTGTTGTCTGTCGCTGTGTTTTAATTTACATGTTGCTGATTTTTTTTTTTGCAGTACAGTACATATACAGATGGCGTAACGTAACATTGATAATCCAACTCGAAGAATCCTCTAGTATGCCCCATCTAATGACCGACCAAATGATTAATGGCTCACCAACATATGTCGGAAAACTTTGTAGCAACAAGTGATCGACGAGATTAGTGACAAAGTTAATTCTTCTTGCATAGAAAGAGCCTGTAGTTTTCCATAACCCAAATTCACTGCTGAGGGAGGAAATCCCTCTGAATCGAAACTTGGATTTCGAGGTTCAGGGCCGTAATTTTCAGGGAAAGTTCGCTAATGTCCACAAAAATGCTCACCATGTTTCCCCTAGGACTCGACTCCGCAATTGCCCATCGGAAATGAGATCTCCGCTTCCTAGAGCTCGGGTGTCTTTCTTCGAAAACATGACGCCACTTGCTGCTCCTTGCTCCTCTGTCAGCGATCCCCTCTTTTCGTGTAGTATGTATTGTTAACGAAAAATTTTGTTGAGTTGAAAACAGTACGGGTGATAAAAGAGTGTTAGTCTCTACCACATTGACCGAGAAGTGAGTTAGCGGCTGCTCAACAGGAACCAGTTTGCAATTAGCTAGTGCCTGAAATGCGTTCTAAAGTGGGGATCGAACTTTGCAATTCCATTGCCTGAAAAGTTGAAATATTTGGTCGCATGGCAGTATTAATCAAAATGGATAAATCGATGATATATAGCTCGTTTGGATCGCATCGCTTCAGGTAAATCCTCGTGGAAACGACATTCTGATCTGTGTCGAAAAATTTGCGTGGAACATAATAGCGAAGTGGACCTCAGCAGTTCGGTGCCGTAAAGTGGGGTAATTTTCAATTGTCGCTTTTCTAAACTGTAGTACAGATTCGTGTACCTTAGGTACACTTCTTATACTACTGAAATAACAACTACCGTTCATACTTGTTTTTCATTGCAATTTTAGAAACCAGCCACTTATTGGTACTCCATTGTTGCCCAAAGTAACTACGCAACGGTTCTGTAATTTATGTCTCTTGTGCCTGCGGCGCTAGTAACCCAACCCACTATAGTAATAGGTTGTAATTATGTCTGTTGTTCATGGTGCGGTACTATATGCTTTGCATATATACCCACGGTAGCAACACGCTTACGTTCTGAGCCCACACCTCTTGTATTGCAGTTTCGAAGCCAACCCAGGCATGCGAATTCGTCGCTAATCTAGTTGTGCTGACTCGGCAGTGATAGGCATGCAGAGCGGCAGTGGGGGTACTTACCTTCCTCAAAGGGCAGAGGTCACGTGCCATTGAACCTTCCGTCTTGATGACCCATGGTCGGCTGCAGCCGCACTTCCTCTTCTGAGGCCCAGTTGGCCTGTAGCCGGAGCACAAACCAGTGCGTGTGGGTTTCCCAGTTGAGGGTGCGGTCAAGTTGACTTTACCTTGTGTTAACCCGCTAAACACCGCAACTTTTGAGAGATCGCACTAGTAGTGCTATTCTAGTAAGAAATGCTTTAGTGTCTGCCAGGATTGCGGTGTCGTATGAACCAAGTCCGACTCCGATCGACTGCCGGGTCCAACTAGTGCCCGGTGGCGCTATCGTCGGTTCATGACCGCTTTGTGTGTGTGTTTAGGTTAGGTAAGGTTAAGATAGAAAGTTAGGTAAAGAGGCTAGGTAGGTTAGGTTATCTTAGGTAGTGTTTATTTTAGTGGTGGCGCACGCAGGCAAGCTTACGTGAACGCAACGTGGTCGTAAACGACGATAGTGCTGCCCGGTGCCGCACTCTGCGCCCTAAAATTATCCCACTCCTTTCCTTAATAATTTAGACCCATTTTTAGCGACCCAAGACTCTTTGGGACAGGCGAATCTCCGACTCCTGATCACCACATATTCTGGCGGGCCCTTTCCCTGCCACAATATATTTGGACCTCACATACCCAAGGGTCCTGAGTGTCTTCCGCACGAGGTGTTGCAGCTTGCCGCAGTTCCTGCTGACGAGGTTCGTTTTTTAAAGTAAGGTAGGCTCTCAATACTTCGTGGCCGACCTACTCTCACTAGACTTCTGCCTTCTTGTATTTCGTTTCCTTCCCCTGGGCGGTGTAGCTGAGCGAAAGCGTTCAGCCGTGCCCTGGGGTTGAGATGCTCAACTTGCGCCTTTTTCCTGTCAGTAGCGCACTGACCACTCTGTGACCTACCTACAAAATCATTGGCAATTTAAAACGTGCCCTAGTGGCGCACGAGCCTGTGTTAAACCATAGGAATAGTTCGGCGCGATATTGACATTGTGTCCCTGATACGCTAGTAAACTTCTACTACTACTCACCAAACACGTCCGACTCTAATTTGGATTTTTGCGTTTGTGGGTCAAATGTATTTGCCGGAAAGCTAATTACAGTCCCTATATAGTGGAAGCGCTGACCGGAACCAAGCACCACCCATGCGCTCGTTGCCTAAATTTAGCGGAAATGGACCCGTTCATGCAAGCAGCCATTGCATTTATCTGCCCCCCTCGACTTGCTTGCCTCCCTTACTTCCTCGCCATTACTGCCGAGGTTGAGAGGGTCTTCGATTTGTGTTGACCCTGCAAAACTGCTCCTTGCTGCACTTTCCACCTGCTCGAGATGCCGGACACTCCATCCTCCTGACACAGATTTGTCGCGTTGGCGCTTTTATACGAATATTTTCCTGCTTCGATGCAATTTCCTCGCGTTTTTCCAGGGTAATTATTGCCGAAGGATTTTTTTGCCGTTAAGTTGCTATCCAGCTCCTGAAGGTGCTGTTTCCCTGGGCTGCTTAAATTTTTTTCTTTAATAAAAATGGCAGATGTTTTTAGAGCTCCCGAGGGTTTGCGGCAGACTGCCTGAGAAGAAGCTGCGAGGGAAGGCAGTATTGGTTAGACTGTCGTGGTGCGAGGGTGTACGGCGCTCCTCGTGCCCGGCGCGCTGTCTTCTGCCTTGGGGCTATCCGTTTTCAACACCGGCACAGATTTGCGACTTAGGATTTTTTCTCAGGAGAACTGAAAATTGTAGATTTATCCCAGCCTTTGCGTGTGCTCGGAGGCAGGATAAACGATGAATACCAGGAAGATAATGCGTAACTTATGGCAAACTGCGTAAGGGTGTTCTTTCTCGTACTCTTCACAGTACTTGTGCGCTCAAATGATCGGGTCTTAGCTGTTGTTTTCAGTTGCTACAAGTTGTGCAGTGAAGCCAAGTCACGTTCCTTGTAATTGACCCTTACCATCTGGGACTGCATTGCAGGCTTGTGAAGTTTCCTTCAGTGTCTGTACATTGCCTCGGATTGGACTCTCTTGCTCGGGTGTATTTGAAACTGGGTTTCTGCAAGAGTGTGTTTTAGATTCTCATTGAGGATATTTCTTATCGATAGTTATATATAATCTGTGTATATGCTTAATTGTTAACGTAAAAATACGTTTTGCTTCTAAAAGTAAATCTATGGGGGTTAATACCTTGGAAATACTTGTTAATAGCTTATGTGTGTGCTTGAAAATTTCTTACTTGTACTAAAAATCGTGTACTTCCTTAAAAAAACTTTTTAACTATCGTAGAGAATCAGTGCACTAACATCCTTGTTATTTACTTTACTGAAAACGAAAAAAAGTTTGTGAATATCTACGTCGAAATTTCTTTTTAACAACTAAGGATTCCAAAGAATAAAACAAGGCTTGTTTTTCAGTATAAGACTCATTAATATTATCAACGGTTTCAGTCAGCTCCGGGGTTTGTTCGCTAAAACGATAGTCAGAAGTTACTTATTCGTGAGACACTTCAATGTACTTTTTTATTACTTTTATCTTGTCGATCTCAATTTTAAATCTCAGGCACTTCTTGTAGAAAATCATCATTTTTTGTGTACATAACGATGGTAATTTATATTAACCTGTCGAGCATGATTTTATTTTAGCCTATTCCGTAGGAAAAACAGTATTAGGCACGTGCCAGCTTGAGTGTTCGGGGCAGCGAAGAGTTGAGCACCACGTTCGTCAGATAACGCTTTCAGGCTTTCTTTATTAAACGAATAATCTTCTGTGTTATTGGTTAGAAACTGAAAGAAAGCAGTAATTTTTCATGGAAGTCGGTATTTTTGTAGCTGCATCGCTGAGTAGTGTACTACCTAGTGAACTAATGGTGTACCGATGCCACCAGTATCAGCGATATGTACCTAAGTGTATCAGTCTTTGCGGCGGTTTGTTACTGTATCGGTCTCGGGCTCTCGGCAGATTTGTTACTATATTGGTCTCTGTAAATTCGTTATAGAGTATCGGTCTCTGCAGTGATTTATGAGGCTATCGGTCTCGGCAGCAGAAGTAGGTAGTAGGTTACTACAGTTAACAGTACGCCTGTGCAATAAGCTGTGCTGAACGATAGCTCTCAGGGCACACTGTGTGGCACTTCAAGTGCTGTTATTACTGCCTAAAAGGCAGCATTATGTCATACATTGAAATATTAAGATCATGTAGGTCACTCGGCGGCACTTGCATGCGATCATTGCACTGACCTACCGCGCTGTGGGTAAAATATTGCTGGGCGAGATCTAATTGACTCGGGACATTAATATCGCTGGCACGTGAACTGGAGCTCCAGTGTACCAGCCCGACCACAGCTTGTGTTTTCTATAGTAACACTTAACGACGAGGTTAACGAGCCAGAGTTGGAGTCGTGGTATTTTTTAAGCACTTAGAGTTGGAGTCGAAAGCTGCTAAAACAGTAGTCGCGCTCTGCGAAAATGGGACTATTTTGTTAAGAAGAAGAGACAAAGTTAGTGGCAGTTTGCATTTTTGGGGTCTAAAAAAAGTCACAAACTGGTTGAAAGCAGGCATTGGAGTCGGACTTGGTCCATCCGGCTCTGCAGCATAACGTACTTTTTTTTTTTTGATCGAAGAGCTCTCAACTGCAGTCGACGTATAAATTTTGTTGTGCAGTTTGTCAATTAAAGTCTGTCCAAGCTATAGCTAATGTTCTTAAAGGCTTGGTGCTGAGTTGGACTCTCATACAAGCTCTTCTCAGCAGTCGAAGTCGAATGAAAATTGGTTTATTGTGTTAGGGAATCTGAATCGGACGTTTTTGTGCCGAAAGCAGTCGGAGTCAGACACTAGCTGGTTCCAGGAGCCGGAAATTGGACCTTCCAACTCCTCAACTCTGTGTGAGGGTATATATAGCTAGCTCACTGACGTTAGAGCTGGACTTTCAAGTGTTGAAACTGAAAAAAATAATAATAAAATGCTCGAGTTCAACTGTCATTATTTTGTGAGCAATATGTGAGCGATTGTCAATCGTATACAGAATTGAGGTTCATCCTATACCGCTCACATTAACTCTTTTTACTCGCAGTGACAGGCTCTTAGAGCGTCAGCCTCACACACGCTAGCACGGAGGATCAAGCCTCTTGCCAGACAGGCTTCTTCTTCAAGTGCTTTGCTGGCTTAGTCAGCATATCTGGTATTTAGACGCTACGGTACTGCGGGGATACTGACCCTAACCAGAAATGGGGATTTTCTGTGGATCGCAGTGTTCTATTGTGCCTTCCGTCTCTGACGCCTTAGCGCGGGTAATCTGTTGTCGAAGGCAGCCGTACACTTCTATGGGGCCAGCAGGCAATTCTGTTGCACGAACAAGTACCTACATGTGGATTCCCATCCACTTGCGTTGTGGTGTCAAGTTGATTTTACCACTACCTTTATGTTCACGTATTTTTGCAACCTGTAGCACGTGGACCATGAAAGCGACGGCTTCCCCAGTTTACCCAAAGTTTGGGTGCTGCTATGAGCCGTATGTAAGTCTACAACACACAGCACAGGGCGTTCCAAGTGACAGCTCTTCGCAAGAGCAATTTTTTATAGTCTTCAAAACTATACACCCGCGCTTCCGCCGACGGACGGTGTAGTCAAATGGAGCAAACACCAGGATGCCCGAAACGCTACCAACAAGAATCCTTCAGAATCCTATTCACAGCTATCGTAAGCGCCTGCAGATCCAAGTGACCGAACACCATTCTCGGCAACAAATTCCAGGGTAACTCAGATCTGGGTATAAAACATTGCTGTACTCTTACAACCCAAATATTTCGCTATAACATTACCTAAGGACCCTCATTCCCAAACGTCAGCTTCTGTACTAGCCCCAAAATCTGTAGTATTGCGCCTCGCTATGGACGCTCCCAGTGACAGCTCTCCGAGGGTTTAACGTACTGCTTGCTATACAGCGCAAATATTTCACTGCTCCAGGATACGAGCGTTCAACGAAATTGAAGGAGCAGCTTGGCTAGACTCCAGTCAGACCGAGTGGTCGTTGGGATGTTATAGCCCATCAAAATATGACTGTTATAGCTCTAAGCTGCGCCCTCTTCCTCTCGTTAAGGCCGCCTTCCGTGCTAGGATATGGGCCACCTGCCCAATTTATATGGTGTTTACTTGCCCCAATGAGTAGGCGGCCTCGTTCCCTGCTGCTACTCGCGCCCATAAATGAGAAGTTTTGCTTGTGGTGCTGCTTAGCTGGAGCAGCCCCTCCAATGCATGCATGGTCGGTCCTGCTTGCTTCCATTAAATGGGAAGTTTTTGCTTGTGCTGCTTAGCTGGAGCAGCCACTTTCGCTTGTCAATTTACGCATGTCTATGATAGCTACTTACTGAGTGGTTGGTAGTCTCTCCTGGCGTTGCTTAGCAATAGCCTACTGACCACTCGCGACTTATAATTTTTTTTTGTAATTCTAGAGATTCAAATTTTCTTTTGGCGTTCATTGGCTGAACCAGCCACTCTAGTTGCTTAATTTGTGTTTTTGTTGCCACCTGTGTGAGGATTTATTTTTCTCATAGTGTATCACCATCATCATGTGTATACAGTCTGTCTACTCCCAAGCAGCATTGGAAAATTTACATAAATCTTCAGTCGAAAGCATATCGGTGGTGTTGCTAAATGACGTTAAATGTCTCTCACTGTTTACGAGCTTCGTCTTCATCCTTACTTAGAAGGTTCACATCGAGTATGGCTTTGTTGTGGTGCGATACGAGCTCATTATAAATCTTTATATTATCGAACTTCGGCGCTAGCGTCAATTGAACGGAATTTAATACCTACGTACACTTGAGGAGTAAATACTTTACGATACGTTTTTTTTACTTGATGATTCACGGTTCAATCGAAAGCTCGAGAATACAAGGATTGTAATTTTTTTAAAAAATGCTATTTCCGGAGCACATTCCAATCACAACACGCTCGTTACAATTTGTTGAAGGCGAAGTAAAAGCTGCGCTGTATTGGTAACAATACTCGCGTGTCCGCGACTCCGCAGGCAATGTTCGTACGGGGTTTAGTGCGTGTTCGACCTTTGACGGGGGTGTTGCTTGTGCCTTGCTGCGGGGTGTATGTTGCAGCAAGGTCTCTAGTTTTGAATGTTGGATTATTTAGCTTACATTTCAATATAGCTACTGTAATACCTTGACTTAGCGGCTAAGCAGCTGTAGACATAGCATTAAGATGAGTAATGGAGACTTCCCAAGTTGTGTAAAAAAAAAAGTTCAACTATTGCTCTTCTAAGCAAAGTTTGGCCACGTGAATTGGCTTTTCTGCGCATTAACTTTGTACCAACATGAGTCAACTATTCTTCTGGAAATTTTTCAATTGAAATCCACCTTGTCTCCTGCCAATCTAAATATTGCCTAAGGCCTTGCGTTCTAATACTATGTTTGACTCATCTATTCTGGCGATCTCTCGCAGCCGTTAGCTACACACACTGACTCAGTCTCTCATCGCTTGTGAAGAACCGCTAAAAAAAACGGACGTCTCGGGTGCCGCAGGGCGAGCAAACTTCAAGACGGTGAAGATTCCAGGCTTCGTGAAATTTATGCAGATTCTTCTTCTCCCGCTCCTGTGTAGTGGTGAGGTTTGGTTTAGTTTATGCTACTGCTTCACTAACAAATTTCTGGGCCGCCCCCAGATGATGAAACCATAAAGCAGTCATTTGGAGGGTTAAAAGTTCTGTTAGGGTTCATTCAAACGTGTCACTCAGTGATCTTCGAGTAATCGATTTTCCGGTGGTGCACAACCGACTACAGAGTAAACGTTTTACCGCCGTTGCATCGGCATCATTGTACTGTCACTATAAAGAGACATTGTATAATCCGAATTACCGTGAAACAGGAAAATAAGTTGTCCTACTATTTGTTTTCAAGTCTACGGTATTGGCTTCCCGCATTTCAGTACTCATTTAAGCCAATGGATGGTATGGTCTTCTACCCATAGTTTCATTGCATTATCTGCAGTGTTCAACTAACAACGATATAATGACGAGCGTCCTTTATAAACGAATTCCAAACAATGTTATTGACATGAGAATTCGACCGTTTAGGTGATCCTTATTGGCTTACTACCGACGTCTTGCTCTGTAAATTGAAAGTCCGCGGCGCTTCGTCAACTCGATCAGGTTTTTTTCCCTTCTCTCCTGGACGTTGAGTCTACGGATGCAATACCTTCATGTTTCAGTATCTCGGCCAGCTGCCGGTGGGCGTGCGTATTTTCCGCTACATTGGAGCCCGAAACTCACTCCTCCCTCTGAATGACTGCCGTCCTCTTCCATGCATACGCAAATATCCTTGCCTGTATTTGACGGACAATTTCCGTCCAATGCAAATAATGACCATTTGTTTGCTGGTGCTGTGCTGGGCGCTACTCAAATCAAAGTGAAATGGTGTCTGCGCTCGCTGCTTGAATTAAAAAGCCCTCCGTTGTGGAGCCGCTGCCGCTGGTCCGGGGCTGTAAAACGCCATGATGTTGCCTGACTTGTGTGTCTAGCGCATTTTGCTTATTGTCTGCAACAGCGCCTGCAGCCCGCTCCATCATTTTGCTGCATCTCTGCCGCTGTTAGTGTAGATTAGGCTTGTTTGTTCCAGTTCATGTCGGCCGTACCTGTTGTTGAAGTGCTGTACCCAAATAATGCTGAGATGTGTTTTCTTATCTGGGCGTGAATTAACTTCGGTTGAGGCATTAGTTGTAGGGTTCTTCGAAATTTAGGATTCATAGGATTCTTTATTTAGGCTACGATACCACTTCGGAACCAGTCGAGTCTCTAAATTTTTAATACTTTGCTTGGCTCAAAATTCTAGATCGTATTTGTTACTAAAACTTGAAAACACTGATAAGGACTTGGAATTTATCATAGCGTTCGGCCTCAGGATTTATCGCTTATTGCGACTGCACGTTTACAGTTTTTGGGAGGAACACACAGGCCGCAGCTGCCAATTCTTATGTACATGTATGTATGTATGATGCTGTTTTATTTGCCGGTTAACGCATGTAATTCACTGTCGTAAGTAATGTGTATTCGGTTATATATTGTTGGAGCTGCAGGCGTCAGTTGAGATTTGTTTTATGCTACTTCTTACACTCTAAAAACCGTTTGCATTGAAAGCAATAGCGAAATATGAATATTAAGGGAATATGAAGATCAAATACCTGAACAAATCCGAACTAATGCACACGTTCATTCAAATATAAATGTTGATTACTATGATGTCACGGAAACTACAATAGTCTTACAATATGTATTATTTTTGCATGATATAGGCATTTTTCAAATTTTTGGTTTATCAAATCCTTCTGTTTTATACTTTCTGCCTGCCATTATATTTAGATTAATTAGGTTATTAAATTATATTAGATAGGCGGCAGTAGACAGACCAACAGATCCCCTGAGAGATGCAGGGACTGACGCCCCTACCCTCAATGAGCTATTGCCATTATGTCAGTATCATTTAGATGACTGAGGAAGAAAGAAGAAAAAGGGAAAACTTCAGGCAAAGAGACGATCATGAAAGTACGATTTATTGCTGCAGGTTTGCGGAGCTTAGAGACGTAAATTTCGTCTGGGAAGAAGAAAGAAAATTTATGTATTAAGAATATCGCAAACCTGTGGCCGTTGAGAGTTTGTAACTCCTGGAGGAAGTGTTCTCAGCTGTGGAGGGTGTCTCTCCCAATGTTTGTCAAGACGATTTTTAAACGCGTTGACTCTCTCCGCACCGACAACGTCGATGGGAAGCCTATTCCAGATGTTCACTATGAAATACAAAAAAACACTGCTGGCTTAAGGTTGTTCTTCGAGCTTTATGTTTGAGTTTTTGACCTTTATCTCGCAGACAATCATTAACGTCTCTCTCAAAAAGTCCCGTTGTATAGGTACGTCGTTGAAGCCATTCAAATACTTGAATGTTTTCATTAGTTTCCCCTGAATCGTCTTTGCTCTTTCCTTTTTTTTAATGGGCAACAGTTAATGGTTGTTAATAAGGACCTTGCATTGTAAGACTACAGTAGCATTTTTGAGATCCTAGTATTGCTGAGGGCTTCGTTTCAGGTTTACCTTCTGTTTAGGTACACCCGGGTGTCGTGTTTTAACAACAACAGTAACTCCTTAGAACTTGTAGAAATTTCCCTGTCTGACTGCTCGCCGGTGACGTGTAAGAAGCGATTCATAACTGACACATGATTCTTCTTGCTCTGGGATCACTCATACCTTGTTTTTCTCTTATACTGAAAGCGTGGCGCACGGGAATACCAACACTGTAACTGAAGCAGAATGACTATACAGTATGATAATCACGATCCTATTCGAGATGAATGAAGGATGCTATTCAAGAGTCCAATTTTGCGATCCCAGTCGCCATCCCCGCTCTTCGGCAAGCTTCGAATTCCATATCCTCTCTGTTTTTAGCACCCTTCACTGATCACAATGACACTCCCTGGAAAATAAAAACAGCATCAGCAGTGCCGGTGCTGTTGTGTGGTGGCGCAACGTGACATTATTGGCCTGTCGTGGCTCCGGCCCGCTTTCCTTTCGGTATTATTGCCCCCTCTGATTAAATCTAACCCATTTCCGTGGTGCTAGAGCCAGGCTTATTGCTTTGCTTCGGCCGACACGTGCTCTTGACGTGCCTCCTCTGATCCTCCTAACCATTGTTTGCCGCTTGCGGGTGACAAGTTGGTTGCCTTTTAGTTTTCAATTGGAATACTTTATTAGTGGATCAAGTTGTGCTAGGTGAGGGTTGGTGCCAGTTTGTAATTCTAGTTTGGTATTGGCTAGGTACTTGATACGTTAGGTAGGTAATAAAGCATACCCGCGATTTTTTTTACGTTGTGTAGGCACTGCACTGTGTTTACACTGTGTAGATGTGTTTTAGTGGTTAGGAATCAGGATTTAAATTTGGAGCAGATATACCCAGTGCATTAGTTTTTATTTGAGAGGTTAGATACTATGCGCTTTATACTTTGGATTCAGTAGGCCTACCTATTGCCGTAGTATTGTAGTATGTGTTAACGTGAAGTTCATAACTCTACCTTTTTTAGTTTTAGTTCATTTGTGAGCCATGTAGTTAATATTTGTAGGTTAATAACCGTGCACTTTTTAAGTAGGGTAACAAATAGTACTGTAGTGTATACTATGTTTGGTTAGTAACTATGCACTTTATAATTTGGACTCGGTATTAGTGCTTTAGTTTGAATTGCAGTTTCGAGCTGCAATGCAATGTTTTTCATTTGTTCTTCGATTGAGATACCGTATAGGTATGTGTTTCTCTACATGCACGTTACTTAGCGTTTCATACCCTAGCCAACCTAAGCCTAAAATTACAAAATGCCACGCAGATCTCCAATATGTATGCTATATACCCATTGCTTTGTGATTTTCCGGTTTTTGTTTTTTGAGAACTCTACATGTAGGTAGGTATGCGAAGAAATGTCTCACTACTATAGTTTGTTTAATTGAGGTCTAATGCAGGGGTTTCCTACTAACCTCAATACGACATGCCAGGTATTTTCTCACTACTGTGGTTCATTTAGTATACATTGTTCCATTGTTGGGGTTTAGCTAAGCATGGCGCGGACGCTCTCGAGTGCGCTTGCTCATATGCTGTGTTTCTCCGACTACCGTAACTTCACTACCGTGCACGAATCTCCTGAAAATGCTTGAATTCGTCACATGCAGAAAATTCTAAGACGTGACCCCGATCAGAAGTCTTGATAGCCCCAGTGCTAAAATCGCACAACAGGTTCCGGGGCGCCCAAAAACTCTGTTAGGACAAGCGACTGTTGTGAACCCTGTGCTACGTTTTTTGACAATGTAATACCCATTGCAGCGCCAATGCCATGTAACTACGTACACTGTGAAACAGTTAGTGCGACAGTGTTGTAGATAATGACGACGTAGTGGTCCCTGTTCTTGGTGAAATATCAAACTCACTGCGAAGTACATTCGAAGAACGTCCCTATATGTATATTGCTAGTTGGAAACTGATTATTTTTCTAACGCTATAGTGATGCCGACGCATTCTTCGTGGGACCATTGGCGTAGCTGTAGCCATACTGCACAGAAACTTTGCGTGTAACGTTACTGGTGTTCGACCGAGCTTCGGATTATAGAGTGATGCCAACGTATTCATCGTGCGACCGTATGGTTAGTGGCAGTCGAATTGCACAGAGCGATGAAATTAACGTGGTGGCTGGTGTTGCGCACGGACCCGTTTGAGAAAATTAAGTGTCGTGATGGTGCAACCACCAGTTCTGCACCGCCATGAGCGCTATCTCCAGTGTGGGCGAACTGTCGTCGGAGCAAGTGCAGCAGCTCTACTTGTGTTCTCTGCTGCTCGGCAGGAAAAGGTAATCCTATCCTCACGGTCATATTTTATTTAATAATTTATCGTGATTTATGTCACTAGTTAAGCGCTATAAGGTATAATGCCTCCTTCTGGATCTCCTCTGATGCGTTAAGTCAATGTCAGAGTATTGCTGTGACTTTTACAGGAGAGACGGGACACAGCCAAGTGAAAAAAATGTCTTAAATGCTGTTGAAGTTTTCAAACTTATGCTAGAATTGTATTGTATGCTAGAATTGTATTACAACATACACATATGTGTCGCTTTGTGTACACTTCAGTACATCGGTACTAATCAGATATGAGGCTCTGGAGCCGTGCCCTGCCTAGCTACAACAGAAATACGTAATGGTTGTGAGATGAATCTTTTTCTTTTGCACAGATTCGACGCCAAGTAATCTAGCATTCTTTTTGTCCAAAGCCAAAGAACTGCTCAGGCTGTCTTCATCGATCGCATCCTGTCTCTAGATCTATCTGCCGTTCTCGTCAGCCATAAACTGAGGACGTCGTTATATCTTTTTTTGTTTCTATGAATCATTACAGTCTCTGGTTATTTTTTTATTTTGTTCTTATAGTTGAAGTAAGAGATCCCTTCTTATTTCCGTTGGTAATGTTGAAGAAAACGGATGATTCTATAATGCCGTTATTTTTTCTATCATAGTGGCTGATGAATCCCCAAGCTATTGGGGAACATTAAACTTCAATTCCTTTTCTGTATCAAAGTTTCAAAAAATCCCTTAAAGTTACTTGAAAACATACAATCCTAAATTTCACCCTAGCTATTCCTTGTATCCAGGTCTCGTTGGCTTACCATAGGCGACATTAATTAGTACAGCGAGGGCGAGTTAAAGTCAGCCATAAAGGCACTCGACTGTGTCCGGAATTTCCGAGGGCAGTGTTGGTTTCACCACTTTCAGTCGACTTTCAGGCGTTCTACTCGAATGGATTACCCTTGAGACGGTTGCAAACTCAAACCTGCTCCATAAGAAGGGATTTTCGATCGTCTCAAGCGTAATCGGGGTGTTTGTATTACTTGCTGCACGATTTAACCCTTTGCCTCCTGACGGCATCATCAGATGCCACTGTATATTTTTCCCTATACAAAAGCTATGCATCATGTAAATTACCCAAGACACTGACGGCATCTGTAGTAGCCGATGCAAAAAAATACTGTTTTTGCAAGTAAAACTAAATTTTTTCTCAGATATGTGTTTAACTAATCTATTTTTCATAAATTTAACAAAAAAAGTGAAAAAAACATGTTATCTGAATTTCAGGAGGCAAAGGGTTAAAGTGGCAAAGCTAACGCTTTTGTTCGTTTTCAGCATAATTCAAATTTAGTGCGGTTAACTTAACCCCGCCAAGTCAATCGATGGCGTCTCAGACGTTCTATATGGCCAGCTATGGTAACTTCCTCGACGCAACACCGGCGGCCAACGAGCCTTTTGTCAGACCCTTTTTTTCTTCATTTAATAATATGTAGATTTTGATACCCACGCCGCGCGTTTCGCTGTTCTACAGCTTATCAGGTGGGAGGGTCAAAGTTAGTAAATTTAGTTCTTGAAATCTTTCGAAATTTAGAGAGGTTACCATAGGAAGGTGTAACAATGATACCGGCTGTTCCAGAAGTATAAATGAAATTTCCAATCGAGCAAATGTTTCGACAATTCTCAACTACAGTCCGGTGCGTAGACTCCCATTACTGCACGTTGCAGACACACAGATGTACCGAGGGCGACAGTTTACAACCTGTCGTAGATGAAAGGCTGGTACGTCAGCATGGTAGTCTTCGTAGTAAATAGAAATCCCACAAAAAAATTAATATGTGTAGTGGAAGCAAGTCATCGATCCTTTTCATAAAAATACTGGGTATATATTTGTCTTTATTCGAAGTAGTCCAGTAATATTGACGTTTCAATTTAGAGTAGGCGTCTCATACCCGTTAAAAGAATAAAATGAAATAAAAAACCGTTCGCTCTTCGCTAGCTGCTCAATCACTATAAAATACCTATACTGAGTTAATTCGCAATCACTAAATGTGTAAACTGAATCGACCTTCCTTCGAGAGCTGGTTGCTATAGTTCCTTCTAAGGAACGAGGTTAGAATGGGATGGTCTGTGCTTGTCATTAATTCTAGCTGATGCGACGAGCAGTTCATCTGTCTTGGTGCTAGTGATGCAAGGGAGTCTATACTTGCAGGCTAAGCTTTGGTGCCTCTACTGCTTGTGTCTGCCTCCTGACCCCTCACTTTTGTGCTGCACCAGTTGTACTTGCCTGTTATGTAGCGTACATTGTGCCTCTTGGTTCCGTTTCAGGTCTTTGGTGCTGGAGACTATTACTTTAGCCTCCATTGCCGTAGGTATTATGCAGCATCCGTTGTGGTTCTAAGCTGTATTTAAGGTCTTTGGTGTTGGAAAAAGTTACTTGAGCCCAGTACATTTGTAATATCAGTACATTAATATAAGTGTCTGTAGTGACGAAAGGCTGTGGATGATGATATTTGCGAACATTTTTAATACTGTATGTTTTGTTCGTCACATCAATGCAACAAATTCAATACAGTGGAAATAATATAAAGTAGAGCAACAAAGTGGAAACGTCAGTTGCAAAACATACCGCACGAGTGTCGCTTACAGGAAGTGGGTGGGACTCATATTCCTCGAGCAACGGTGGCTCAGGAGGCAGCATTCGAAACATTCAAATACTTGAATCGTTTCAACGACGTGCCTGCAACTAGACTTTATGACAGCGATTTCTGTGATCGCCTGTTAAGCAACGGCCAATAACTCAAACGGGAAGATCGAAGAACTGCTCTGAGCCAGCAGATTTTTCCGTACTTCATATAGTGAGCATTGGGAATGAAATGCCCTCTGAAGTTGTCGGTGCAGACGCGTTTGAAAATTGTCTTGATCAACTTAGGGAGCAACACCCTCCACAGCTAGGAACTCCTCCAGGAGTCGCGAACCCCTAACGGCTAAAGCCTCAGACTACCTTAAACCGTTATATATCATGGCCCAACAAACTGAACGTCTCTTGAGTCCCGATAGTTGGCGGCAAGTAGACCTAATCGCGCCTGTACGATCACCTCCTAGACATGACGTATTTTTTTCTATTTCTACTTCTTCTCTTTATCCTCAAATATGTACATTATTTGACATAACGGCAGTAGCGCATAGCGGGCCGGAGCGTTGGTTGCGGCTGCTCTTTGGTTCGTCTTCTGCCAGCTTTCCAATCTAATGAATGCATGAAAAAACATTAGTGTCTCTAAAGTGTTTTACTTTCAACCGAATTTTGCAAACGACTTGGGAAATTCTTTTTAGTTGTGTAGTGTAAATCGTATCTGATAGTGTATAACAATAAATAGTTAGTTGGTCTCTCCCATACCAACCAACTTAAAGTTATTTATTTTCTCAACTGAAAAGGAGCCCTTGCCCAATTTCGAATTTCGAAAATCTAAGCATTGAAGAAGCTACCTCGTAGCGGCACTTTCACTTCCTCACCATAGCAAAGATTTTTTATTTTCTCACAGTTCCTTGACGCGCAAACTGAGAAGAAGGTCAACAAATGAAAAGGGAAGCAAATTGTTCTGTGCAGGACCGCGAATAATAGTGGAAAACTGGGATTTCCTTCATGTAATTGTTCTTGCCGTTACTTTCTAGCTTCGCGGGCCACTAGTACCTCTCCTATATGGAATGGATCTTATTACTTGTATTATAATTTTTATTCTTAAGACTACTCACCTGGGCGCCCATAGACGGCTTGAGCTTAAGCACTCCGGGACGCCCAGAACGCTTCTAAAAAGAATCACCACCACCCCCCTCCCTCTCAAAAAAAGAAAAAAAAATCACGGTAGACTTGAAGCCTGCATATCAACGCGGCCGAACTCTGATCCCGGATGAATACCATGAGTAGTAGACAGATCGGGGTATGAAATAACGACTGAATTGATGCGTGTAGCATCTCACGGTTTCCTAGGTAAAGCGTTTGGCTTTAGCCGCAGCTCCAGAGTTTTCCCGAAGACCTTTAGGACAGGGAGCGAGGAATGTTACCAGTGGCCCACATTGTTCAAAACCTCGTAAAACACAGCTAGAGGCCAGCATCACTCCGCCCATAGAAGAAGTTCACCAATTTATTTTGGGCACACAGACGATGAGCTGAGCAAACAAACTTGTGTTTACTAAATTAAAACCCGACCAGTGATAGGAGTATCGTTTTGAGAAATTAATGCAGGCTGCGGTAAAATGAGCGACGAATAAGCGAAGATTATGTGGTCATGAATACTTAAAATTAGAAAGATTGCAGATATAAACATGGTGCTTTATACACGATGCATGTACAAAAACATGAATTCAAGGCAAACGCCCACGCGTTACGAGTCATTCATAAGCTCCGTGTTTGTAATGTTAACCGACTAGTTGTTGCTTGTGAAGTCGGTGGGTAGTAATTTGTGTCAGACTTATGACCCATTGAAACGATGAGTACGATAGTGTTATACAGTATTACGAAAGACGCTGATAAAATCAGCCTACGTTTGAGTTTGTTTTTGGTGCAGACTTAAAACTAACGTCGCAAGTTACCTACACTAAAATTTACCCTGAGCAATTGATAACATCGTTCCGGACGAAATGAAGTAGTAGAAAAAATTTATATAGTAGTTATAAACATTCCTGCGTAGGTATTGTGTATTAGATACGTTAATAAAAAATCACCGCGGTACCACCCTTTTCAGGAAACTATAAAACACTAACTGTGAAGCGATGGTTCGCCATCATTGTTCCCAGTAAATGTGCGCAGCATTTGCATTCCCCCCTCTTCTCTGCAGACGCGTGTTTTCCTCGATCGTATGCGCTGTACAAACACTCCAGTCCCATCTTTGTGCCCAAAACATTACGGTATTGGAATCCCATGTGAAGCTGCTTACATACAGCTTCGTATAGCTTATTGAACTGCTCGGGAAAATAGAGAGTAATCTAAAGTCTGTGGCTTACATAACAAGCCATGTGAAGCATCGCGCTGGGGTTTTAAGCTGGGAGAATGTTTGATTTGTGAATTTATTTAGCTCTATATTTCGTCTTAGAGCGCTAAATACGAGTGGAAAGTACCCTTGAAGGTTACGATAAGGTTGAAATTTCATCATACTTGCATTAGCTGATTGTGTGTTAAGCTTAATGGAAGCTTGATTTGCCTTATGAATACGATCTTATACGCTGATCCTGTATATCGTGAAATTTTAGTTTACGTGCTAATAAATGTATTTTTGTTTTTTACCAAGGATCAAATATAGATAGAATTAATACTATAAAACGCACCGTTTTTTCTGCAATCACTTTCTCGATTTAAGTGCGTGCTCTATTGCTTTCGCTACGTGTGTTGTATTATATGTCAAGAAGTGACTCATATATATATTGTACTTGGTATCCAATGGAAATGCCCGTGTAAATTGTAACGCAAGTCGCGGGATCCTAATTTATTTGCTCTATTTACAAATCCCTAATATTGATTCCGATTATATACGTGCATCGCCTTTTCTTGATTTATTAGCATCTTCTGCTGTCCTTGAGTTGAGTCGAGTAACATACTTCATGTGTTGATATTTTTCTCTTCCTTATTAGCATGTGTAACGTGCGGTACATTGAAATATGTTCTTATCTTATTTTCCTTCAGTTTGGTCGTGTGTTGCTCCCCTTGTCTTCGCACTGTGTTTTATTCTGCATTTCCTCTTACGCAGTACACTACAGTGCACACCCATTCATAGCCACGCATGCCTTGTTCACTGACGTGGCTGCCTCTAGTTTTATCAATAAGCTGGGCTCCAATTCTGCAAAGCGTCCACCAGATGCTCGTAACTGTAAGGCACGAGGCGCGTGTCCGTCCTGCCGTACAGAGACCCCCGCTGAAGCAGACCGGTGCGTGAGTACGGCAGACCCGTTCTATCTTAGGATCAGCGCAAACACGAGGGATGCTACTGTGTAAACACAAGCTTCCACTGCAAGTAAACTCTACGCTCCCCAGCTGCTAATTGTTCTAAACAAGTAGGCATTATAGCGTCTTAGGAGCGTCTATCGCAACCTTTAGTCTGAGCAGTCCTGTGTTGGTGTGTCGAAACGGTGTGCAATAAATTTATGGACAGTACAGGTAATGAGATCCCGATATAGTGTGTGGCTTATTTATGAGTAGGTTAAGTTAGGAATAACTTGGGATAGGTTTGATTCAGCTAATATAGGCACCTAATCTACATAAGGCACGCTTATTATTACTGTACTTCCGCCGAGGAGGCTATGTTTTAATCGTGTTGGTCTGTCTGTCGCCAAGATAACTCAAAAAGTTATGAACAGATCTTGACGAAATTTACAGGGATTGTCAGGCATGTTATCAGTAACAGCTGATTAACTTTTGGTGAATATCCGTTCATGTGTCTGCTTGTTTGTCAGCCTATTTTTATCAGTATTTTAGTACCATAACTCAAAAAGTTATTGACGGATTTCCGTGAAATTTACATGAATCGTTAAGTATATTACGAAGAGTCACTGACAAAATTTTTATGAACATGATTGTTCGTTTGTTTGTTTGTTTGTTTGTTTGTTTGTCGCTGTGTTTGATTTTATGTTTGTTAGCACAATAACTCAAAAAGTTATGAATGAATCTGTATGAAATTTACGGGAATTATTAGTAATGTTAAAAGACATAACGATTAAGTTTTGGTGATGCTTGGTTGGTCCGTTTGTGTGTGTGACTTGTGTTTGTCATAATGTTTGTTAGCGTAACTCAAAATGCTATGAACGGATCTTTGAAAAAAATACACAAACTGTTGATACTATCAAAAGGCACAAATAATTAGATTTTGGTGTTGATACAAAGAAAATGATGGTATCAGAACTAATTTGAATTTTTCGTTTCCTTTGCCTTGTTTGGCAGAGGTATTATACGCGCTCTCAGATTCATCTCTCTATTTGAAACTAAGGTGAGCAACATGATGTCCCTAAACTGTTGATACAGTGATGGTAGACTCATTGCCTGCTACCACTACCTTATAATAAAGAATAGGAAATTGTGATTGTTATCGGAGAAAGGCACTGCGGCCTTCGGCCATTATTGTGTCTGGGCCGCAAGTGCCCACCTCGAGATGTTATCACTTTATGTTTTTATTGCGATAGGTTCACTGTGTGCCTCAAACAGTTGTGTTGAGTAGCAGAGAATTGATTATTTACTCGTCTAGTTTTTATAAGCTCGCTGCTCATGGTTTTACAGTAGGATTGAGTTGATGGAACTGGGCGTATTTTTTGTAAGAAATAGAATCGGAGTCGGACCCGTTGCTGCCTGTCCCAAAATCTAACGGATGCATTGGTACCCAAGAAACCCATTTCCATCACTTTTGACCTCATTGCGTTGTTCTTATACGTCGCATGCAGGGTTCATTTTGGTAATTCGTCTCATTTTATTATTACGGTAGAGTTTCAAGAGACGGGTAATCTAAAACACAAACGAAGCAATAAACAACCACCAAGATGCCGCAAGCTCTGCTTTGAAGAATCATTACAAAACGTTCACTGCTCAGTTGAACGTCTGCAGTTTTGGATATGAAACAACTACTGAACTGACGAGTTGTCACCCAATGCTCTCTAAGCGAATATTCCATTTGTAGTTACAGGGCAGAAACGTTTGTGGTCATTGCAGGAGCAACTATTCCCATGCATGATCATCGAATGACGTCTAAGAATCCCATGGGAGTTGCACGACAGTACCACAAGCAGAATTTTCCATGACGGTAACGACATAGAAAATTGCTCTGACAGGATCACGAGTAAACTATTTATGGTAGGATCATATACGAAACTATCATGTACGGAATGTATCCCATGGCACTATCAATAATAGGAAGAAAAGTGCTCCTGACAATACCATCAGGAATGCTAACCTGAACCGCTTGATGATACCCTAATGCTAACCTGAGCAAATACCCTTGACAAACTCATATAAAATCCCATGAGTAAAAGTCTACTGATCATTACATCAACATTATGTTATGCCATAAACTAATCTACCAACATAAGCGAATACCCTCGTGTTCTACAGTTACCTAATAAAAGCTGATTTTATCGGTAACTCTGCGAGGCAGAAGCGTCTCAAACGCCCCGGCTATCCATCTCCACTCTCGACCTCGTTTGATAAATTGGCACCGGTAAGCAATTACTGGAAGTAGCTCTCCTGGCTGGCCCGTGTCCTTTAATTAGCTCTTCCCGTTTTATTTACTTCTTGATCTCTGCATCGTCTAATTTGAGTAAATGCTATCGTTGGCCGTTGCTCTTGGAAAAGATCTAAGGCTAGAATAGTTGCTGCTTGTTGTGCGTGTTAATTAAACAACGTCGTGGGGTAAAAGATACCAACGTCCTTCCTTTTAGTGATACAGGAAGATATATAGTGTTAATAGTAGTAATTCCCACGACCGTGTTCTATCGTTAATTAGATACTGTAGTGAAAATTATTGCAACTAAATATGCTGCTCCGTGTTTTGCGTTGGTAGGGTAAATTACATCTACCTTTCTAAGTAGACAACTGTTGCTTTTTCTGCAGTAATCTCAATAAGAATCGCTAAACAATGGAGAAAAGCGCCGTATGTGACACCTTCACTCCATGCTCCACAAATTCATAGTGTCGGGCAGCCCATGAACTTTTCAGCCACCTACAGTAACTCTTGGAGAGCCTCTGCTGGAGAAATGGGCGGGCAGCCTGACACAATATTTTCCAACTTCGTTCCACAATATTTCCCTCTTCTATTGGCGTTCCCCTCGTGAGGAATTCTGGAATCTGCGAACTATCGACATTAGGCAAGCTGCTCCATGGCGTGAATTGTTTGGCTTCCATCTGCCCGCAACGACTCGGCTCCGGCCCGAAACCTGTCTCTGCCTCTTCCTATTACCTCCAGTCCCTTTCCCTCGCAGGCTAAATCACACAAACTGGCTGCTGCAGATAAACTGGTGAGTCGAAAGTTTTTTTTGGCTCCTTTGGCTCTTACGGCCACCGGACTTTGGCAAGCCAATCACGAGAAAAAAAAAGAAGAAACTTAGGGGAGCAATAAAACCCTTCGTCGGGCTTCCTCCTCGTCAGCTGTCAATTTGAGGTGGAACCGTCGAAAATTCCACTTACGCGTGTTCCTTGTATCTGCTTTGTTGCCGGCGGGACGTAGCTATGTTCTGGCGATGTGCTACCAAAAACATTGAGTATCCGATCCCAGTGTGTTTATCTGATCGCATGTGCTAGTGAACGATGGATTATTGCGTCACGCTCCGATTCACCTAGCTGATACTGAATGGCTCTGTGCCTTGTTGTTTTAGGGCAAGGTGGTACGAAAAGTATTGAGAATCTGATTACATTGCGTTTATCTGATCGAGTGTGCTTCTGAACGATGGATTCTTGCGCCACGCTCCGATTCAACTAACTGGTGTTGAGCTACCTACTGTCTTTCGCTGTAGTTCAACATAATACGAAAAACATTGAGAATGTGATCCCAGTGCGTTTATTTGATCACGTGCGCTTGTGAACCATCGGTTATTGCGTCACGCTCCAATTCGGCTAACTGATACTGAATGGCTCTTTGTCTTGCGCTGTGGGGCAACATGGTACCTCCGTGTTCTCCCTGCTACGTGAGCCCTGCTGCAAGGCTCTTGTATGTAGTGTGCATTACCGGCCTCGTCTGTCTTCATTGAAACGAGATATGAGTAACTTGAATGCTGTGATGGCAAGAGCGCTCATGCTTCGAGATGTTTCTTCCTGATACTTTACACCGTGTTGGCTCTATAGCCAAGACACTGCTTTTTTATACTTCATTATCGTTTTCATGGGTTGAAGCGCTGTGTATATACATGATGCTGTTCTCTGTGAAGGCGCGTGGACACGTTTGTCAAATGAACGAGTTTCCGCGGTCGAATGCACTGTTGTGTTTTTGAACAGCGCGAAGCTCTTGTAAGATTTTATTCCCTCTAAATTTGAAGAGATTTCCGAAATTTAACTGGGCAAGCTGACTTTACGGTAAACACTTGGGAACTCCTCTTAGTATAAGCGCACTGTTGCGTTTACGAGTACGGTATACACACGACGAAACTTTCGAGACGATTTCTGCAGTTACTCGTAACTTTCGTCTGTGGTAGGCCCATCTATGCATTTATTTTCACAGTCGCCTGTCGAGTCATGGGCTCTTCTTTGAGCTGTTTTCTGTTCACATTGGGCACAAGACGCATAATTGATGTTCGTTTAATTTTGCGTGAACCTCGCGACTCTGATTTTCTTGCTGTTTCCCCTAGGGACTCGAATTTTGTGCTGTTTGTGTACATATTCTCATTTTAAATTCATTTGTGTCCTAATTCATCCTGCGAATCCAATTTTATGCTATTTGTGCCCAAATGCACCGTGCGGATCCAGTTTTGTGCTATTTGTCTCTTTATTCAGGGCATGACTCACGTTCTGCGATGATTTGTGCCTCCCTCAAGCCAGGTTCATTATACCTCGGCATGTGGCGCGATACGTCTCGCAGATGACCTCATTATGGTGCTGCCGTAGCTACAACGCTAATGAGAGCTGTCAATAAGGAGCAGTTTGTCACTTCGAATCCTTGCCTCTTGTTGATTCGTTATTCCTATGGTCGACAATGCCAGGTTTACAGAGTCGGAGTCGGGCATTTTTGGGGACTGGAGCTCGGAAACTGGCAAGTACCAGTAGTCGGAGTAGGTGAAAATGGGCCTTTTTTGTTAAAAAATGTCTGAGTCGGTAGGAGTGATATCCTTTGAGGTCCAAGCAAGCGGAAACCGTCTTGACTTGGGAATCAGACTCGGTCTCGTCCATTCGACTTCGCTACCCTAATAATATTAAGCACAGGTGTTTGAAATTTGAAAATTGGGCACGATTAACATTTGTGGCTACCGTTGGTATAGGTTAGCTACCCGTTCCAGGGTTTGAGACCATGTCTGGTGTTTTCGGTAGTGCTAGTCCCGCGAAAACCTTTGTTTCAGTTGCCGGGTTAATCATGTTATTGCTGAATTCGAAGATTTTCGGCAGCATTCGTCGGACTGTGAAAAGATATTTTAACCCTACATTCTGAATAATGCGTTAAATTAGCTGACAAAATCGTCCGTCCCGGGCTGAAGTCGGAGTGGCAATAAGTCATCTGACCTCAAAAGCTAAAACCTAACTCAACTGTATTTTATTAACTTGTTCGGAACGACAGGCCCCAATGGGCTATAAATGAAACAAAATTTCACAAAAATAAACATATATTTTCCACAGCGTGATCTTTTATGGAATTTTTTCAAGCTTGTGGGTTTTCCTTGCCAGCTAAACCTTGAATTAGTTTTAGGAATCGGGGATCGTGATAATAAGAATCCTTGGAGTCAGAGTCTCATTCTTTTAATACTGTGAGTCGGGTTCGTATTCTTGGTGTATTAAATCTCATAGTCGGAATTCTTATAATACTGCGAAACGTAGTCAGACCCTGTTATACCTTGTGACTCCGTAGCCCTGGCGTTAAACAGGTGTTACAAAGAGGAAGGGTTTTCGGCGTGTTACGTATTTTTTTCTTCCATATATCCTAGAATGTTTGACCCGTATGACACTACTTTGTTATTTAATTTTACTTTTTGTGTGACTCCTAGGAAGACGCTATTTCCTGTGCAATATAAGAACATACAATTTTATCAATAAATCGTTTCAACCTAATTCTTTATTCTCAATTATGCGATTTATACCAATTGTGTTCTTAATGCTGAAAAAAATATTTGTCGTTTCAATGTAGCCAACTGACACTGCAAATGCCAACTATCAGGCACACTTCGGTTACTTTTCTTTACCTGAAATGCCGAGCGTAAAATATTGAGGCGACATTTTGTCGTCATTGGCGCTTTGAAAAGGTCACTTTCGTTCTCTTCTTTTCTCTCACGGCTCGTGACTTCTCGTCTACTCGGTAGCTCCCCAGACCGACCTCATAAATTACCTTATAGGGCTACCTGTTGCTAGGAGGAGCAGCTTGTGTGTCGTTTCGCTTCATATTTCTAATTTGTAGCATAGATACGGTAGCACAAATCACGTCCGAGTCTCGTCTCCTTGCATCAGGTTGTCTGTATGAATGCATAGTGTTGCCACGACATTATAAGTTCGCTATAGGCCTTCGGAAAATATTTCGTCCGTGCCCGCTTTGCTCCCTTTCATTTTCATACTCCTACTGATGGCGCTTTCGTCTGTTCCTTCCACTTCTTTCCCGACTTGCTGTTCCCATGAGGGTTGATGCTAAGGGGACGCCATCGTGGATGGGTTCCGTGGTGCTCTTGACTTGCCATAAATATGTCTCTTCTGCCAATAAAATAATTAATTTATGCTGGATGCTTAATTTTTAATAATTTTCGTCTGCGTTACGTGCGGACACAGTGCCTTTGAATGAGCAAATTCCAATGAACAGGAGTTACTGAAATTCACGTCTGTTTTATCATAATAACTTTGCGCATCTATTTTCATGGTAAATTTCTCCCAGCGTAAACAAGCACTCGGAAACGAAAATTTGTGTTTAACTTGATACGTTGAATGAAGACATACCTAAAAATTACTTATAAAAATTAAAGTAGGACTATTGAACTTGATCATGAAATTGGTAGAAAATGTGTTGATTCATAGAAGCTTGAATCAAACTTATTTGAATTATCTAGACGAAACAGAAGGAACTTAATCGTAGTCAGCTGTGTCTAGCATGCAGGTACAGTCTGGAATCTGACGTTTTGACCTGGGTGCTCACGTACGACTTGAGTCGGGACTGTCGGCATAGAGTTACCTCATTGATTTGACATCGTTGTCATGGCTAGGGATTGAGGTGTTTGAATATCTCGCTATGTGGTCCTAAACTATAAGTATTGGCATGTTGGAACTCCCTCAAACTTAGATTGTATGAAGAGATAATGGCTGCTGAGATTCTACGCATTTTTCCAACGCTGAAGCTGTGTTTGCATTAACTTAATCCGGACGTCGTACGTAGTCAACTCGTTCGTGTCGTGAGAACAATAGCCCAGGTCGTAGCCAAGAAGGCGAAGTGTTTATGATTGGAAGTGCATGTCAGCTTTTTTTTTCTTTTATTTAGAGTCCTCTGCGAGTGGACTTTCATAACGAGCAATGGAGACTCTGGGGGGGTCGCAGTTGTCATTTATGAGTCTTCTGTTCTTGACGCCATAGCTCTGACATTCATTTGTTGGCTGAAGTCGTGCCCTCATTTAGGCTCTAGCGGTCATTAATCTGTACCACGAACCTATGCATTTTGGTGTCCTCGTTAGGGTCTCCGGTGAAGTCGACTTTACCTTGGCCTTCATGTGCTTTTATATATAGTTTCTGATCACCAGAACTGCCGCCAGCAGTGAGAGTTACCGGGTTTCGGAACTGTTACCGATGGATAAAGTTTCTTGTATCAGCAGATACTTTCGGTAGGCAGCTAGCGAAAGGGTTGGTGCTAAAGAGTATCATTTACGTGCTATTGCCACTACAGCTTGAGTCAATGGCTCCTCGCCCTGTGTGATTGCATTAGGTCTCGTCCGCCTTTATGCGACGCATCTGTGGCAGCTCTCCAATTTTCTGCTCTGCATGACATAGCCACGCCGGAGTCGAGGGACGATTATCATAAAACTGATGCCTTTTGTTCCTCCGGCTGATTTGCTCGTCTCATCTCAGCTTCTCCACCATTTGCCTACCGGATTCCGCCCCTTCCATTGGGGCCACCAGGCGCCTTCCTCCCCGCAAATTAATTATGTCGAAGGAACACACATACTTTTTCCCTCGCCTCTTATCGCCCTCAGTCGGGAACAGACTATCTGACCATTTTTGCTGCACAACTTTCAGCGCTACACCAAAACTTTGCACACTCATGGCCTATTTTTCTTGGCTTTATACGCTGTTCTGCGTCCAATATTTTCCAAGAGAAACACGGTCCGTTCGTTGTCCCGCTCGATCCCATACTGAAATTATTTCACTTTTCCTCCTACAGAATTGAAGTAATAGCTATTGACATGTGTCTATTTACGTATGCTTGCCAGCTTTTTTTGTCTTTTTATGTAGGCTGCTATTAGCTGTTGATACAGTATGTGAACAGTATACACACCCAAATGTTTTGTCCATCGCAGGCCGTTGTCAGCTTAATTATCTTGTTTTACGTACGGTATGTCACAAATGGCACAGCCACTAGGTGGTTCATGTTTATTGCCCTTGCCATAAAAGAGTCTGTTCACTCAAAACGTGATTCGTTCCGCACGTCTGTTTCTGTAACACGAACATATGCATACTTCAGGACAGCCGCTCCTGTTATACTTGACGTGCATGGTTGTATGCGTACGCTCGTCACGTTTGCATCTCTATTCAGTCTCTGTAAAGTGTAAGAGATGATCCAGTCTGATTTTATTTTCATCCCGTCTTAGCCTTTGCAGATTCTAACACCCCACTGCAGCACTGTAGTGCCTTTGTCTCTCCAAAACATGTTCATGTATGCACATCACATTCTAGTACAATCCAGTCTTTGTGCCAGCGATGATCCATTCCGTGACTTTATCTTCATCACGCACTATATCCAGTGCTGATTCTAACACCGCGCTGAAGATTTCCGCTACTAAACTCCCTTCGGAACACATCCATACGCACATCACGTCCTCATCTGTCATCCAGCCTCGTCAGCCGTGACGATCCGTTCTGTTAGTTCACTTATCTGTCTGCACTCACCATTGCATTAGAGCTACAATTGGTTCAGCAGTGTTCTTTTCGCGCGTCCTCTGAAGAGATGCCATCAATATGCGCGGTCAGGCGTCCCATTCCAAGGATGCCAGGTCTGCTAAGAGCCCTATTGCCACACCCATTTATGTTCACTGCCAAATTGAACGTTGCAACGCATGTCGGCCCTTATACTTGAAAATTCATGGTCTCGAAGCTGTGTCGTATTAATTAATACGTGTGACACTGCTGCTGTTTTTTACTTGAAAAAATCCATGGTCATCGGTCTGTGTTTCCTTAATACAAGAATATATGCGACACTGACGATGTTTGTTCAAAAAAATTGGTTGTTGTCGGTGCTTACTTAATAGGTACATGTAGGCCTATGTCCAACACTGCCGATGATCATTTAGGAGAATGGTTGCTGATCTGGGCCTTCAATATTTTCCAGGTCTTATAGTTTCAGTAGGAAGAAAAGTTCCTAACTCGTAATTAAAATCAAGAATGAGCAAGTGATCTTTATCATTAACCCACCTGCAAACCGCACACACTCTTGTGTATTTGTTCTATAACTGAAGATGGGCAGAAGCCCGAAACGTTCATTGTTTTATTTTATTTATTGCATTCGTATCTGAGTTTGAGTTTTCTACGGCTCTTGTATATTTATAAAAAATTTATCGTGCGGACAAAAACTATGTAGCTACATATAACGCCTCTCGAAAATTCAGAGTGCATGTCGATAAATTTTAATAACTATAGAAAGTGAACAAGTCAATACAACAACAGTGTAGCTGAGGCCTATAAAAGTGGCATATATCAATAATTTACCGACGCTTTAGAACCTCACGCAATGAAAACTAAAGAAAAAGAATAATGGATAAATAATAACATAGCACAAATTAATACACTTCACAATAAAACACACATTTTGACTATGAAGAAATGACCATAAGCAGGAAGTGACCAACACTGCACAGCTGCAGGTAATTCCATTTACCTAGCAGAGCTGTGAGTGCACTTCCCTTACTGTGTCTGAGTGAGGGCCCGATTGTGTTACCGCTCTGTCCTCCGCTATCAAATCTTCCCTCGCTGTCGGATCTTTGGTAGCCACTTTGCTGCTCCTGCGCTTCAAAGTGCCCCCAGTTTTTGGGGAGGAGGCCACTCACCGGGCTCTGTTGTAATGTCGCGCCGCCCCTTTTTTTCTGCATTCATCGTCGCTGCAAGTGAACTTCACTCAGAAATTACGGCTCTGGTATCACTAGTGATGCTTCTTCTTTCTTTTATTAGAGGCGCTGTTTAATGTAGTGCCGCTGTAGCTGTCCATTTCGCTCCTTTGCTTTGTTCGTGACGTTTAATTTAGTACCGCTATCACCATCTATTTCTCTCGTTAATCTTCTTCGTGACGTTTATACTTCCTGTACCTAGTATGTTCTGTAGCTCTTGATTGATAACACCTTGTTTTCCATTAGTTCATATACTATTTTTTCTTTCTTCATTTCTTTTATTAGTATTACCAGTGGCCCGTGCCGTCATTATAAATGACGGCAAAAAATTAACACTTTGCGCTTCCTCATTTTTCCCCTAAATGACGGCAAAAAATTAACACTTCACCAAAACCCCCGCCGTCTTTTGGGCTTCCTCATTTTTCCCCTAGCTAATACTGAAGAAAAAAATTCCAAGGTACTCAACTTTTTTTTCGCCTTTTGAAATCTGAATTTTCTCCTATCTTATTAGTTCTATTTTTCCCCTATCTAATACTGAAGAAAAAGCTTGCAAGGTACCCGACTTTTT
>LQNS02007215.1:15042363-15106553 GCA_001587735.2 Parhyale hawaiensis
CGACGTTCTAGGCCGAAACGTAGCCTTTAATTTTAATACAGTAATTCGCGGCATAACCATATTTTATTCCCGCATAGTTTTAAAAAAGTTGACTGGTGGATGTCTCCTAATATTTAGGAAGGTGGAGAAAGTGTTAAAACTAAACCACTAGATACATAGTAAATGTTCATTTACAATAACTTTCTTTCAAGCTTTATTTTTCGTCCGCCTGTATTTCGATCCCAAAATCGATGAATGTCACCCTTTGGCTGCTTCGTCTATCATGTACTGTTTATTGTGTACCTAATTTGTTATACCTACGGGACGATGAGATTAAGTGATGCAATGAAAAGTTGACACTGTAGGGACCACAGAACTTTGTAAACGTTTCATTCAATGCTATTCCTACAAGAAACATGTTTTATTTGGTCCTTGTTGAATATTGTACTGACCTTCTATGCTTCGGATCTGCAAAAATGTTACGCTTTTCATCCAAGTTAAGATTTTCCTGTTATATTTTAAATGTGCGTCGCAGTTTTCTCTTTTGCTTTAAATGTAGGCTAGGTACGTCGTAATTTCCTGATTTGTTTTAGATATACATCCAAGTTTCCTGTTTTGCTTTAAATGTACGTGCAAGTACCTTGTCTTGATTTAAATGTGCGTTGCAGTGTTCTGGTTAGCTTTAAACGTGCTTCGCAGCTTCCCTGTTTAGCTGTAATTCTGCGTTGTAGTTTTTCTGTTCTGCTTTACATGTTTGGCGCAGTTTTTTTTTTTTTTTTTTTTTTCTTTAGACGTCCGTCAAAGTTTCCCTGTTTTACTTGATATGTATGTACCTATGTCGCAGTTTTCCTATTTTGCTTTTAATGCGCGTCGCAATTTACCTGTTTTTGTTTCCACTATACATTGCAGTTTTCTTTTAAGTTTGCATAAATTTCTTTATTCCATTTCTGTTCGTGTTGCAGTTTTCACTTGCAGCGCTCTACGCCTTTTTTTCAGCTTGCTGCGCAAACTGTATGAGCAACGAAGATGGATGTTTTTTTCTGATTCGTCTTGCTGTGAGAAGTTGCGCTATAGAATACCAACGCTGTTCTTGTTTCTTGGCTGCTGCTACTGGAAAGTTTTAAAGTTTAACTTTTTTTCGTTAGACTTTTTCGCTTGAGGTTTTTACTTGAATAAATTTGTGATGCAGTTGCTCAACTTCGATGCTTTTACTCTTACTCGAAAGTTCTAATATCAACCCTTCCTTAGACTGATAAGCTGTTGCATGGAAGTGCATGGAGAAGGTTCTTATATTTTTGTTTATATTTTAACTTTCCTCTTGTAGAGCTTTTGCTGACCTACTGATACGTGTAGTGCAAACGCTACGTCAGAAATTGTTATCCTAGAGTCGAATTGCTTTTCGTTGCATTCATTTGGCTCCTAGCTTGAGCAAATGCACACGAAGAGCGCAGCTTTTGCCTATGCCAGTTATCCGTCGTCTGTTGTGCTGAGCAGTAGGTACAGTAATTTGCTAGGGTAACATTGAGTATCAGTTCAACTCGTGGCGTACCATACAGTCGCACGTACAGCTGCGAGTATTTATAGCTAGACCGTCGTTCATGCTGCCGAATTTAATTACGGTATTTATAAAGCGGAATGACGTGTGAAATGCAACATACTCGATGAAGTTGGGCGCTCGGTTGCATTGTGTAGGTTCCGGCGTTAGTTTGATGGTTACGTAGTGGAAAAATTCTTAGGTCTCGAGAACCACAGATATTAGTGATAGCAAAGGTGTGTTACTGGAGGCAAACTATTGGATTAACTTTGCTAATGCGACATTGTGTGCCTCTGGCGCCTCATAATGTGCTTAGCATTGGGTGCTGGGCTTGTTATTGTCGGCTCAAATACGGGCACCTGGTGGTACCATAGACTGAGCGCAGCTTGTGGTCGTATAGACTCAGGGCAACAGTTGGTACCATAGACTGAGGGCAGCTATTGGTACTATAGACTTAGGGCAGCTGTTGGTACTGTAGACCGAGGGCAGCTGGTGGTAGTATAAACTGAGGGCAGCTGTTGGTACTGTATACTGAGGGTATTGGTGGTAGTACAGACTCGTGCAGCTAGTGCTGGTATAGACTCAGGGCAGCTGGTGGTGCAAAGAAGCTGAGGGCACCTGGTGCTACATGAGATGCCTCGCAGCTGGTTGTACAATAGGAGCTGGGCAGCTGGTGGTACTATAGACTGGGGGCAGCTGGTGCAGGCAGGCAGCAGGCACACACACGCACAGCTGCAGCTGGTGGCACTCCGTGCGAGAGTGTAGGTATCGATTTGCCGGCACCGCCGCTGCTGCTGCCGTCGTCCTGCAGCAGACCCGCGCCGGGCAGCCTTGCCGCACTGCACCGCTGCTGCTGGAGCTTCAAATCAGTGCCTGCTGTACAGCAGCTGCTCTGTACCGCCGCGTTATCTCGCTGCATGGGATAACAGGCGCAGCGTGGCGTGATAACAGCCCCGCACCTGTCCGTAGAGCTGCGCAGGCAGCGGTAGCGCCGCGGTATCTATTGATAAAGTGCCCTGATAACGTCCTGGTGCTGCTGAATATTCCTGGAGAATGGCTCGGCTGCATTCCCAAGTTATGCTGCTTACAGAACTTGGTGAACTGAAGACAGGCAGGATGTTTCTTCAGTACGTTTATTTAAATTAAATAAAGGGAAACAGAAATTGGAGTCCACGAAGCCTCTAGCTAGAGCACAGCCACAATGCTGTCGCTGCAGCCTCTTCCTCAAAACTTTAACTCAATTTTGGACATAGTGTAGATATGATGACACCGCAGCCAGAGCTTATACCGTAGTGTGAGTAGGTCTAGTCAGTTACAGTATTTCCCTCAGAGGGACTAGCCTCTCATGTCAAGTATATCGTGATTACGGTCGTAGTGTGCGGCGGTAATTGAACTGCTTCCCCCCCCCCGTTCTTCAATTCTCCACCTGTAGTGTTCTACAGTTACTAGTGTGCGTACAACAGTGTTAGTGAGCTCTGCCGTGATGACGGCCTCGGTGCCCCTCGATAACTCAATGTGTCGCGATGCCAAGTCTCATTGCTTCTGCATTACGACCTCAGTGTAGCATCAATATAGCCTCAGTGCCCGTGATAACAGCCTCAGTGCACAGCGATAACAACCATGCACTGCACCGTGCGTGGTCAAATCTCTCCGGTGCGGTGCATCGCTGTGGTGCGATAAGCCGCCCTCCTGTCGTCACCAGCCGCACAAACAAACAAACAACTCCGCGTATCTCGCGCTCGTGCATACCAATGTCCGTCAATATTTATTGCCCCCGACCGAAAATAACTTCAGAAATGCTTGAATTTACCCCGAAAGTCTACTAGTAATGTTTAATTGCATGGCTTACTGATATTGCAGCTGTACGTTGAAATTCAATTGAACGAAAATCTTACGAGGTAAAATTGGGTCAGCTTCAGAATTCTACGTGATGAGTGTTTTTTTTACTGAATCTGGTTAATTTTGAAAGCTTCTGCGTGTCGTCATAGCAGATCATTGATATAACAATCGTCCAAATCTTTACTATACGTCATATGTTCAATAACATACTAACATCAGGTTTACAGTACCTACCGTTCGTAGTTGATCGAAAACTATGTTTCGTGTTTCATTTTTTCTTTAACAAACTGATGTGCTGAAACATTGAGTGTAAGTTTAATTTCACTCTCAGCTTTACCACTGAAAGCTTGTAATTTGCAATGCTCAAAAATGGCATTTCGAAAGAAGAATCGGATGTGAACTTTAAATTGTTTATTTGCCAATTTAGCGTAATTCAACTTGCAGATCTTCTGCTCGGAAGCGCGATTAGGTATATCCATCATCTCTATTTTACCCCAGCTTGTAAGTTTATTTATAATGGCACTAGGCATAATCCTCACAGAGCGCCTTGACTGCCCTACTTTCTTACTAGTCTGTTATTTCTAGTTTGGTGATAGTATAAATAGTAATAGTATTAAAAACTAATGATAATTTTAACAGCAGCGATACTGATTACGTATAATGAATGTAAGAGATCAAAGCAGGAGTATGATTGAATTTGTCTCCGCTTTTAGACTCTCATCGTCGTTCCATTTTAAGTTACTTTCTACTTGACTCAGTTAGAAATAGTTTTGGAGAGAATTTTTCCCTTTAACTATAGATATTGTACAACAAACGTATCAACATGCCCATTCTCAGAGGAGAACTTGGGTTCCATATCCTTTGTTCCCCACTCCGCATTAATCGCGAGCAAGTACCAATTAATTTGCTGTTTGTCTGTGGATATTATCTGCGTAACACTATACTAACATACAAGTTACTTTGTCCTTTCCAATATGTTTACCTAGCTGCAAATGAGCGGTAGCTAACTTATTTTGTGTACAGTACCAAATGAGTCTGTGGAGAAAGTTCTGGCTACAAGCCTACAGCAGCAGTTGAGCCTGGTTGGATGATTCTGAAGCAGCTGTGATTTTAGCAAGAAATCCACCGTACCTACTGCAGATCGCGAAGAAGAAAACGTTCGTATATTGGACTCCAGGGACCGGATATGAAGACTAGCTTGGTTTCCGGTGAACGTTTTTCTTTGGATTGCGATATTTTTCTTGCTCTCTCTTCAGACTGTAATTTAAAGGCTGTTTGTTCTAACGGGCCCTTTATCGATGTTTTGTGCTAGTGGCGAGAACTGAACTTTCTCAGCCGAAACAACTTACCAATCTGTTCGAGTTTTTTACACCGCACCGACAATTAATTGGATTCATATTTTCATTTAATCTTTTACAACCCTGGTAGAGTTTGAGGTTCAGCATCAAATAGTGCTGCATCTTCGTAGAATTTTTGGCCGCCCCAGAAGTGGCTTTTCGTTTTTTTTTTTCAGCTTCTGGAGCGGCCAAGAATTTTTACGGTCCCTACAAAAATGTATTAATTGTGGGTGGCAGAGGGTTAACTCTTTTTCTCACAGTGTATATGCAACCTTCCAAAAACTGTTTCCCCTGGAAATGCTAGATTAATTCGTGTATTAAATTGCTAGCATTACCACGGCAGTGTATTTGCCTGGCAGATTACATGTTGATCAATTGAGCCCATGAAGGCTTGTCAATATTCTCCCGTGTATTGGATCGGCCAGAAACTTAGTTCGGCTTTTGTCAGTAGCAAATTGCAAGTGAAAATGTAGCGGATGTCATTTTATTTTATTTATTTATTTATTGTGTGGGTGAGTTCGCCATCATCACACTTGATACGCCAACACAAATACAGGGACAGACTACTTCGAGATCGATATAATTTCTATCGTTGCATTACTTTGATCTTCAATAATTAATATAAAACAAAGTTTAAAGTTGTTCGACGATGTTTTGTGTGCAATTATAGCAGCCAATGGTCATACAATGAAATTAATATTTGTCGATGGGTCTCATGACCTGCCCTTTACGTATTTTTATATTAAATACTGTTATGAAAATGTGTTTGGATTCTAAAGGTCACATCTCAGGTAACTGTACAGGAGCGCAGTTACCAGGTAGCAGACGTATGATAACACGAGATTTATCTTTGGGAAAGCCAAAATGTTTTAAAAATAGTGCAGCAGTCTCTGTTGCCAAACGTACGATAACTCGAGATGGCTCATGGGAAAATTCAGAACATTTTGTAAAAAAGTTCAGCAATCTTTGTTGCCAAACGTACGATAACAATTATAGCACTATATTGATGGCTAAAGGGAAGAGGCCCTCTGGGGTATATTCTGGCGTGCCCTTTCCCTGCCACAATTCATTAGGGCCTCACACACCCAAGGGTCCCGAGTGCCTTTTCCGCAGGAGATGTTGCAGCTTGCCGCAGTTCCTGCTGACGAGGTTAGTTTTGTGATAGGTAGGTTTTCTCAATACTTCCCCTTCTGTTTCGGGAGGTGGGCCGCTGATCGAGGTGGCCGACCTATTCCCGCTAGACTTCTACATTCTTCTATTTCGTTTCCTTCCCCTGTGCGGCGTAGCTGAACGTAAGCGCTCAGCCATGCCCGGGGGTTGGAGATGCACAACTTGCGCCTTTTTCCTGTCAGTAGCGCACTGACCACTCTGAGACCTACCGGCAGAAAAGCCGAGACAAAAATCAGTGATAATTCAAAACGCGCCCTAGCGGCGCAGGAGCCTGTGGTTAAACACAGGAATAGTTCGGCGCGATATAGGCACTGTGCCACTGAAGCGCCAGTAAAAATTTCTACTTCTACTACATTACGGGAAAAGTCAAAACGTTCTGGAAACTACCGCGGGATATCTTGCGTTGTTTCGTTGAGGCGATCATACTTTTACGCTGGGAGAGTGAAGTGTGCAAAAAGCAATTTGATCTGCTGTATATCGTTGTCGTATTAAAGGTCTATTGCCTAATTTATTTATTCATAAGTTTTTCTTACAAATACGAGGAATTTGTCGGTGTTGCCCCCGCGTTTACAGTTTCTCGTTCTTCTATCCTTGTTCTCATTTACATCTCGTCCTCTCATTTCGAAGTTTAATGCAGAGACTATTGTCTGTTTTACGACTTGCCTACCTATTCATGCACCTGTTCACTGTATTCTGTTCTGTTACGGCTGAGTGTAATTTATGAGGAATTGTTTACTGTATATGGCAGGGTTGGCGGAGTCGGATGGACAAAGTCGGTCTCCAAATCCCACGTTTTTCTAGTTTCCCTGGACCCAAAGAAAAAGCGACCCACTCCAACTGCTTTTCTTAACAAAATAGGCCAATTTCATAGACTTCGACTCCTGATCTAATGTAGTTCCTGACTGCGACGCTTGACTCCACGACCGTGATAAGCGGAACGACGTGTTGTATTCGATGGCATATCGGAAGATGTGAGCGTACAACACGCCAGCTGCAGACAAAGTACAACTGCTGTGAGTGTCATTGCTAAGGCTAAATTTTCGATACCCCGCCATATTACATTTGCCCGGACGGAAGCACACAGTCTCAGCATAGCACCACGGAAGTCTGATAGGCCCTGAAACCCGAAGACGCACCAGTAGAGCCCCGTTGTTGCCTATACAGCACCGCTTTCGCCTCGCAACTGAAAGCTGAACTAAATGCACAGTTTGTTTGTTTATTTGTTGCTTGTACGCTTGCGTCCCTTTTCAAGTTGGTAGGTGCCTTGGAAGCGATTAGTACAAATTTCAGTGACTAGTACCGTCGCACTTCCCTGCCGTAATTTTTCTTTCACCTTAAAATTACTTCTGGGCATGTAACGCGTTTACTGGTGAGTGTTATGGCTTCGACTAAATCTCTTCATTTATAAGTGGCCCTGATATCGCAAAAAAAAATATACTTCGATTTTTTTTTCTTCTTTATAGTGGATGCAATGTGTGTACCCATCTATCAACAGGGTACAGCAGAGGATAAACTTCTGCTGTGTCCTGAAGCTATTGTGCCGCGTGTTCAAAATCATAGCGTAATTCTCGGGCGTATTCACAAGGACTGAAGAAAGTGCGATGCTGCATTACCGAAGAGGAATTGACCTCCTTTTGAGCAGAGCCAGTCCATCATGTAGAAACAGAGAATTAGTGTCAGTAGCCACGTGTTGCCGTCAACTGTTACGGCCGGATACTGCAGTTTGTGACTTGACTACTAATAACGTTTTTAACGAACCCTCGCTATTCCAGAAAAATACTTCAAACCACATCAATATTCTCCTTGTAGTGCAGACTAAAGCCTAGTTCATACTAGCTACTTTTCTCGGCGCTGTCACCATAGAGCCAACTCAACAAATCCGATTACGCTGCCCCGTGCGGCTTCAGCTTGCACATAATTAAACTGTCTAAAGATTATTGAATATCAGCCTTCGCTGCAGATTTTACATTATAACAAGTATCACTGATAAACTGTTGACTATCCGTTTTCATTTTAAGCGCGTTTAAGAAAAAAAAATATTTATATTTTGGTACTTTAGCGGCTGTTCAAACTTTTTACGTAGCAGTCACGGCCACGGTAGCGTAAGCGGATTAGTTAAGCTGGCTCTGTACTGAAAGTGGTGGCGAAAGTGTCTAGTGTGAATCCGGCTTAAGGAATAGTTTCAGCTCTTCTGATAAGGGAGCAGTCCGTTTCCTGGGTCAAGAAGAATTTTTTTTTTCTACTGAGGAGAAAAGATTTTTTTCCTATTCCTTGATTTAACTCAAAATAGCCGTTTCTACACGGGACACAAATTGACGAATAGCTATTATTTATTCTGGAGTCCAATAAATATTCTTTTACTAGCCCTTGTACTAAATATTCTCTGTACTAGACCTCTGAGGTGCATTTCCTGCACTGGCCCTGAGCAATATTCCCTCCACTGGACACTAGAGCAAAATTCCTGTGCCGGAACCCGAAACCCTATTCTCTGTACAAGACCCAATGCCGCATGCCTCCTTCGTCTCCTCCCCCCTGTATCACCCACCCATCAGCAAACACTGCTCACCCGTAGCACACCCTGTCACCAGTGAGCTCGACACCACAAACTTCGGCACACCCCCTCACCCTGCCGTTAATGCCTCATTAGGCAATGGCCTAAAGTCTTCTCTCTCCATTACACTCTCTCACTGTCTTTGGCAGCGCCCCTTCTCACCTTCCCATTAACCTGTATATAATTAGCACAAAACTCTGCACTCTCTGTGAATATTTTGTTCGACGTTCGAATTATTCCGTTGTGTAGAGTGATTCGGTAAGAGCTAGCGAGGTTTTTGGGTTTGCTAGGTATATGTTTGGCACGATAGTATGTAGTTCCGTTTTGCAGTTCAAATTGTGTATGTGGGCTTTCGGGGTTTTGTGTTAACAGCGTCGATATTGTAGAACGTAAAAGGATGCATCGAAATGTTATAAGTTTTTGCTTCTGGTTTTACTTTACATTCACATACGTAACTTACTGTAAAATGAACGATTCCTGTTGCACTTTGTTTGACCTCTAGGTAAATATTCCAACAGTGCAGCTGAATGTGAACAAACTATCCAATGTTCTTCTTGGTGTAACGACGTGACTAGATAGGAATCTTTGTGTCGAATTTATTCTGAGCTAGAACGCCTCGTGGCGTTAGACCATCACCCACGGTGGGAGCAAATTCAAAGAAGTTGTTTTTGATGGCCAGCTAATCCTAGTTTCTTATATGGATGCTGTGTCCTACAAAGCCAGCGCCACGCTGCCCGCTCCGTTTAGATCTCTTAATAATAAGATAGGAAAAATGGGATGCCTTGTGGCGTGAGACGACCTGCCGCGGTGGAGGCAAATTCTCCCCGGTGGAGGAAAATTGAACGCCGTCATTTTTTATGGCCTGCTAGCTCTTCGCATCTAGATCAACCCACCAAACTCCCTACCAAAAATTGTGAACATTGCTCAACTCTTTCGACCACTTTTTGGGTGGACAGACATATATACTTAAATCTTCAAGGAAAGCATTATCACCTCTTTCACATCGTTCTCGGGTGATAACTACAAGAGGACCCGTGCTTGTGCTCTTTCACTGTACTTATACCTAGTTAGTGCCAGCTGTGATGCATGGACTAGCTGCATAGCTTTAAATACGTGCACGCAAAAAAATGTCGTTGCTATAATGATGCTAACTTTGTAGCTCTTGATTTAGGTAAATATACTAACGTAGCAGACCTGTACTTCGTCTTCAGTTCTATGTCCTGATAATTCATTTACATGGTTCCGCAAGTTTGTGTTGATTAATATTGTTACATTTGGTTGGTCCTTGTTCCTCTTAAATTGATGTTATTCAATGACTACCTATTTATGTAAAGTACTGACGACTTGTGACGTGGAGTACTTTATTGCCTGATAACAAAGTTCCACTGAAAGATCCATGCTTCAGATGAAATACTTATTATATGTAATTAGCATTTCCACGAGCACTTTTGAGCTGGAACTTTCCACCACATGTTGCCAGGGGGGAGGAGTCAGATGGGCCGATTCCAACTCCGACTTCGGGGTTCAGCCAATATTTTACTCCGACTCCTGGAACAATCGCTTGTCCGACTCCGACACTCCTTTTCCCTATACATATCCGACTCAGATTTTCCAACCCTCATTTTGATTATTATTAGTGGCAGTATTTATTACGTTTATATACTCCCAGTTTAACGACATCTATAGTTACATCATTTGGCCACAAGATAATGCCTAACCTACGAGTGTTGCGTTGATAGGTCCATGGTTTAGTCTCATGATGACAAGGTCGCCGTACAAACTCCCATTATGGAGCCGCTGCGTCTCAGCGTCACAATGGACTTGTTTGTCCAACTGCTCACTGACATTCCATGTCGCTGCGCCATTAAAACTTTACTCTCTGCAGTAAACCTGATGACGGCTCGCTGAGGCTTCCGTACGACCTTTCCACGCCTCCCAGGATCCTCAACGGTGTCCTTATTGGCTTTTTATGGTCTATATTTTTTGCTTTAGTTTTTACATTTGAGTGGTCGTTTTTCATATTTGTTCTTATTGTTTGTTTAATGGTCTGCATTTTTTCGGGGATGTGGGGTCGTCTTTTTCATTTTTATTATTTGGTTTGATGTTCTGTTTTTATTTGTACAATTAGGAATTGATGGTCAGTTCCTCTGTTTTGATCCTCTCCACGCCTGCAGGGATGACCATTGTCCTTATTAGATTTTTTTGAGTCCATATGAAATGTTTTGGGTTTAGTTGCTCTTTTCTGCAGCTGTTATTAGATTGCGAGCTCCTGATATGTTAGCTATATACGATTCATATTTTAAACTTCGCGGTTATGGTTTACAATATTGTATTTTAAAGGTTGATTGTAATTTACTGCAGTGTTTTTAAGGTTTCAATGGTTATTTCTCAGTTTTTTTATTATTAGCAGGGTTTTTTTAATGTGTCCAAAGTTACCAATTTTTCACTCCTTTCTCACAAAAATATTTACCTGTAGTTAGATTACATTAGAGCTATTTCTTTTGTACTTGCATTGACGTTCCATTTCTTAACACCATCACTGTTCGCTTGTGCCGTAGACTCCCTACATAAGTACCATGCTTATTGTGGGACAGCGTACTATCTTCACTGTATGATCGCCTTCTTCTGCGACCAACACCAGTCTTTATTTTAGTACTTTCTAATGAAACTCCACGGTAATTGTGCTGAACATTTCAGTACCTTACCTGTGGGCTGCAGACGACGGTCATCAAGGCCTACGTCGGTGAGACGTCTCATCTCTACAAAGACAAAGACCTTACCTGTACTGTGACATCGCTAGCATTCCATCTTCAGTCTCCTTCAATATAGCTGCTGCCATCTGTAACTTCTTCCTAAAATCAATAAGCCTACTGTATTTCAGCGGGAGCCGAAAGTTCGCACGTGTCGTTTTTCTTTTTTCTCACTACACGTTTAGGTATCGAAATTTCATGGACTCTGTTAAGTGTGGCTCGTGTTGGTTTCGAACAGGATGTGAAGGAGCGGCGCTTGTGCGTGATTTTTTTTCCACGTTCGCTGTAAGCAAATAGTACGTCATGTGTTTGAGGAAACGTTCAACTTAATTGTATTCCCAGTTTCGTGTAACATCTTGTAATATGCAGAGGTAGCGAATGTAAACAAGGTTTCTCTCGTTTAATCTGATTTAGTTACTTGATTTCAAATCATTTATCACGTTCTGTACAGTTTATTATGCCTGTTCGTAATGCTTGGCTTCATTAGTGTGCTTCTCGCATGTACGCTCTTGAATGCATTGGATAGTTCAAAGTAGCAACACCATTAATATTGCTCCTGAACTAAGTAATGCCGTTTCTTCGTATAATATTGTAGGGTACTGTCAGAGATGTACCTACTGCTCTCTTTAATTTGCTAATTCATTTTGTAGCAGTTAATGAAACTTGATTTTCTAATATCAGTTTCAGGCGAAAATGTCAGAAACAAACATGGCTTCCTATTGCAGTGTTTCTTACGTAATAAAAAAACGTGAGCTTGTATAGAATATCCTTTCATAAAGCACCGCCGCACGTGTTTTGAATTTATCTCGAACACGTAGCCGCAGCTTTGCCTGATTTACTGTTCCATAGACCACACATAACGACTGTTCGTAAAACACCGCCGTACCTGCTCTCAGTTTACCACGCACACAGTATAGCTTTACTTGATTAGGCTACTACCTGTTCATAGAATGCCTCGTGCCGGTTTTCAATTTCTCACGCACATAGCTCAGCTTTACTTTGATTTACTGTTCATTAAATAATACCGCCGTACCTGTTTTCAATTTACCTACCACGCAGCGTAGCTCAGCTTTACCTGGATTTACTGTTCATAAAATACCGCCATACCTACCTGTTTTCAATTTACCACGTAGCGTAGCTTCTTCCCCCGCTGCAGATGACCGTCAGTCTCTTTTGCAATAAGCTGCTCCCGCCGACAAAATACGAGCGAAATGCCGACGTTTTGAGTTGCGATGGGGAGGGGGAATGCGGCTTCCCCAAATTAGAAGGGTTGTATTTCACGTGTATCTGCCGTGTTTTGTATGCTGCCTCACGAGACGCTTTCCCGCGGGATTATGGAGCTCCGCTGCTTACCGTCGCTCCTCCTCTTAGCCGGATAAGCTCTCCCTAAATTGCTCTCCAAACTGCCCCGGCTATGGCTCTTTGCCTTCAGCTTGCCTCAGATAAGTACTTAGCTGCTCGGCAGGGCTGTCGGAGGCTGCGGCTCGTCAGGTGCTGATGAAAGAGCCGTGAAATTTGCGGCGCCATGCACGTGGTTTGGCAAATATTGCAATGTGTCGTTAAGCTGTGATGAAAATGTTGTGAAATTTCTTGCGCGGTGCATGCACGTGGTTTCGCAACTATTACGAGAGTGTCGTTAAATTGTGATGAAAGAGCCGTGAAATTTGTGGCGTTGTGCCCGTGGTTCCATATATATTAGGCCTAGTCTATACAAATATCGGTAATTTGTAATGAGAGTGCTGTGAAATTTTTGGTGGCGTCCGTGTGATTTTTAAATATTGTGCCAGTGTCGTTAACTTGTAGCTAATGGAAGAGCTGTAATATTTATGGTACAATGCACACACTATCTCGAGTATTATTGGAAGTTGCTAAAGTGGAAATAAAATTGTGGCGTGAGTGACGTGTGACGCACTTATTAAGTAGCAAAATTTATTGCGAACAGAATTTCGCATAAAATAGCCTGCAGCGCTTTAGTTTAAGAATCAAGCTCTTATTCAGTTCACTTCGCTCTCGTGCAATGATTACATGCTACTGTAGTGGTGACTCCGCTGCGCAGCATGTAACCTGTTACTACGTACTCGAACAAAAATTTGGCAGATTGAGATAGAGTTTCGTTGTTCGAGGGTGGGTATTTCCGGTACGGTACAACTCGAGGTGGCTTATTGCGTGTATTGTGTTGTTGTTATTACTGTCTGCCAACAGTTTCCCACATGCTTCAGTCCCCATTTGTTCGTTGTTTGACCTGAACTATTCATTAATTGAACCGTGTCTACGAACGAAATAATTTCTAGTTGTAATGCACCACAACTCTGCTTTTGCTGCCGTTAGTAGTCGTTGGAAACCCACCCGCTCATCGACATATTCTGTTACAGCAGCAGCCCGTCTTCTGTGAAGTCCTCTAACATGGCCGTTTTTGTTTCAGGGAGCAGCCCATCTTCTCCTGCAAAGCCCATGTATTCCACATCGACCCCAAAACAAAACGGTCATGGATCCCGGCCTCCTCGTCGGCCGTGTCCGTGTCCTTCTTCTTCGACAGCACCAGACAACTCTACAGGATCATCTCCGTCGAGGGCACAAAAGTTAGTTTTCTCATTCTATTTTCTGTAACGTATTTATCCCTCTGTTGCACGAGGTATGCTTGCCTTCACTTAGTAATTACGCAATTTGGTAGTAACGTGTCTTAATGTAGGGTATGTGGTGCACGGTGCTTTGAAGAGTTTATGCTATCTCTCGGGTCTCGACAATGCGGTGCTACCACACAAAAATTCTTTCTCGCATATGAATACTAGCTATAAGAAAACCACTTTGTAGCGAACTAACCCAACCTGGTGCAAATAGAGTAAACCCAATTGATACCTACCAGGCCGTATTATACCTGCTGCAAAGGCTTCTTCCTTCTAATAATTCAAAGGGGTTAAGAGTCCTTGTTGCAGAGTAACATTGCCTTGTTAAAATAGTGTAAACGCTTAGGTGCACGGCCGGTACATGCAGTAGAATATTCCTAGGTCAGTAGGCGGTGCGCTTCCTAAACGTAGGTACATCAGGTGCTCATGATACATCCTTTACTATTTGATAAATTCTCGGCCAATGTTAAAAGGACTTCATCCATGCCCGAGATAACGCTTCAGCAATCCTCAGCTGTTTGTTGGGAGCTATTTATATCGCTACACCGTCTTCTGACGTTAATTCGACCTTGAAGCATACAATGAAAAGTTGAAATTAGCTGGCATCAGCTGGAACTTTACATATTAACACTACTGTCAGTATTTTTCTTTTGGAAGCTTCAGTATGAGCCATTAGCCAATAATTAAGCGTGTGTATTAACGTAGCTAATTTCTTATTCATCGTAGTTAGCTCTTTGCAGTAAAAGTGTGGTAGTACAGACTGTGATCAACAGCACTATCCTGTCCTATGTCATGTTCACAATATATTTCTACCATTGCAGGCTGTGATCAACAGCACCATCACACCCAATATGATGTTCACAAAAACCTCACAAAAGTTCGGCCAATGGTCGGACATGCGTGCCAACACAGTCTACGGGCTCGGCTTCTCTACAGAAGGAGAGCTCAACAAGGTATGTATATGCCATTTATTTTGACGTAGCAGTTCATTGCGTAGCGTGCTGTTAATTTGCATTGTGAAACTGTTCCGCTGTCTATATATTATATAGTCCATAAATATACACATGACGTGGAATCAAATCCGCCGGATCAGCTCATAGCAAAGCAGGCTTCGCCCCTCCGCGACTTTGCAAAGTTAGGGTGCTGGCACACCAAAAGCAGTTCAGAGAGAAGCTGGCAGGCAGGCTGGCAGTTTTTGAGAAGCACGGAATGCATTGGAGCGCCACACCGAACAGCAGCAGCGGCCTGCTCAACTGCCGCTGTTCGATGTGCGCACTCCAGTGCATTCCGTGCTTCTCAAAAACTGCCAGCTTCTCGCTGAACTGCTTTTGGTGTGCCAGCGCCCTCAGGTAGTGTAGCTGCCCTGTGTCGTAAGAAAAGCTAACGGTATTACAGTAACCTGCTTGTCCATTGAGAAAAGTAGTTAGTACGAAGCTTCACTTGTGGCACAGAATAAGAGATTTATAATATAGGTACACATGTAGTCCCTTATTCTGCCTGCAGTGTGATTTACTGGGCTTTTCATCATTGCTGAAATTGTTTTTTATAAGTAAGATGTTCCCGTCTCTAAATTGGCGAACAAGGCCGTATCTTCGTCAAGTAGAGTGATTTGTAGCAGTTCGCTGCCGAAACGTTGGGCTAATGATATAATTGTCACCCATTAACTCCTCTGCTGGTGCGTATTAAAACCTGCTGTTTCCTGTGTGCAGTTTATAGAAAAATTTCAAGAAGTCAAAGAAGCGACTAGGACGGGCAAGAGCAATGGCACGTTGGGAGGTAACACTGCAGTGCCAGGTATGTGCTCAAAGGAACGTCTTCTCAGACTCGTTGTAGGTACCTGCCTTTACTTCAACTCTTAACGTCCCGCAAAAACCTAATTTTCTTAGAAATCACACTCTGAAACACACTAACTGGTTATAACTGCAACTGGTTAACGTATCAGGTGAAACACACTAACTGGTTATAACTGCAACTGGTTAACGTATCAGGCATAACTCCATTTAGCTACTTAAGCATCAGCCATTCCTTACTCAGTACTTGATCTTCCATTTCCCGAAGATTTTTTTTTTTCATGTGTTATATGATTCACTGTGCCTTGAAAAGTTTATGTTTCTAATTATCAAACTATAAAACAAAACGACCCATTTTTTAGGACGTTTGTGAAGTACAGTAGTAGTAATTTCATTTATTCTTTTTTATTGTACCTATATCTTGTACCTTATCAGTTGACATCTTAGATGTGTTCTCGAGAACTGGAAAGAGTCGGCCCGTAGCTTAGTTTCACTACTGCGACGGTTTTCAGAAAGAAGTCAATGATGCTGGTATTCTACAGGTAACTACGAGAATAGGCTACTCATATTGAAAGTTCTTTTACAAGAGCTGTGTTTCAAGTAGACAGTTGAGTCCCTAGCTGTGTAAACTTCACTGGCGATGGAACTAGAACTTTTTTTTTTAATTTCCCCTACGCGAATTGCGTATTTCAGTGGGGAAAGAATCTGCAGCAAAATTTGACAATATTTATGTGGCGTGGCAGGAGGTGGTGGCGGTGCTGGGGGCATGGGACCGTCAGCCGCAGCGTCCGCAGCAGCAGCTGTAGGAGGCACAGGCGGCCCAGCCTCCGCCTCAGCTTCTCCCCTCACGGCCCGTTCCAAGCTACAGCAGCAGCCTGACTCCATGCTCGACGCCGGTATGATTACCGCAGGTAAGCGACACGTGCTTGTTGCTTCTGCTCTCACTGCATGGTTACACTTCCTGGCTCAAATTTAACCCTAGTCTTACCAGGTTTCGTCTTTCTGCCACAAAGGCTCTATGTCTTTTTTTATTCCTACGGGAAAGAAAGCCTTTGTTACGGGGTAACACAGCCTGGTATGGGTAGGGTTAAAGGAACATTGATGTGTTGCTGTGCCCTCCCGCACTGACTATAGTTAAATGCGGGTCGTTGTTCATGGGGCCCCGTCGTTCGGCTGTGTGCTGCCCTACACGGTGTCTCATCTGTTGTGTGCTGATGTAAGCGGGTCTAGCTTTCACTTACGGTAATTAATACCGGAGAGTTGATGTTAAGGGACGTTTTATTGCATTGTTGTCCCGTCTTGCGCTCCATGTAGACGACAAACACGAGTAGCAGCAAAGCAATATTGCAGCAGTACGGGCGTCCTCCACCGTGTCACGCTGCACACTTAGCTTTATGTTTGCCAGAGTGTGCACCGTTCGACTTCAATTACCTACGTACCTTATCCGTGGACAATGCCCAGCTAATGGTCAGTATGACGAGCCCCACGAATGGAGGTGCGTTCAGCCCCTAAATTTGAACGATATTTCGCTGCGCCCTCAACTGTTCAACGTGGACAAAATGAGCTTGCAGGTCACAAACACAACTCAGTGTATTGCTCTGTTTTTGCGGCCTCAAACTCTCAATAGGGACAGTAAGACCCGTCAAGTTTTATATATATATATTATATGTATGACAAAACGCTACACGATATCGACAAAGGTGCGCATCTGTTATGAACTTGTCCAATGATACTCTTTAGTTATACTGTTCACGGCCACAGTCGTAGTCGTACACTTGTTACGAACATCTTCATTGTTACTTGAACAATGAACATATTGCGACTCAGTTCATATACCTACATCAGCTTTTAAGGCTAGAGAAAAAGCACGATCCTATTACTTTAATAACACGGAGTCTTACCCAGCGTTTCTGCAAAAAAAAACACAAATTATGGTCCTAGTATTTCAACACGGATTCATTTAGGCAACGTTCCTGCAAGAAATGCATGATATACTTTGTATCAACTAGAGCTATGTACAGGTTGAACGCATGCCGTGTTCGTAAATGGTTGAACGCATGCTTTGTTTTGTCTTTCATAGAGACCAGGGAACTCGAACAAGCCTACTTTTTTCTTATGCTTACCTGGACTTTTTTTCATCGTTTTTCCTCTTCTTTGTTAACCTGCTTCATAGTAGAATATTTACGCACTTCTGTAGAGCTTATGCATGCATTGCTGTCGTTACTGTTGGCGGTTTGTTGAGCAAGCTTTGCGAAATACTTTGCTCCGTCCACCAAATTCCTAAATGAGTTGCACCCTGTGCGTGCCTTCCACTCGCCCACTTTCATTGACATAACCGGGCTATTAGCTTCGTCTTACCCGGTACTTCATTATTGGACTTTCTTTTCGCTACTGCGGCCATTAAAAGCGCAGTAAATTTGCGATTAACGCATGAAATTTTTTGTCCAGTGCAGCGTGTTGAACCTGATCAGATCAGATTATCCTGATGGAGCTGAGCAGACTGGACGCGCCCATAGTCCTTCTCTGACCTGACTATTTTCATATGCTCCGTTGGACACAATTTCCTGCGAAAGGGCTACTGGTGGTTAGATATTGCAGGGGAATGACGAAGACTTAACAGCTTAAGCCATAAAGCTAAAGACCCCGCTGTACTTTCGACATTTTCCGCTTACAACTTAGTTTCAATTTGATTCCAGTCCTTCTCACGGAGTTTCGATCTTTATTGCATTTTAGTTACCCTATCAAATTTTAACTCTTGCATTTCGATTGTTTGACACCTCTCCCTGTTTCGCCATAACGCCCCGTAGAATGCAGATACTGTGCGTTATTTTCTGTGTTCACTTCACTCATCCATGTTCTATGGTTGTTCATATTAAGGTAAACTTTTTATTATCTCCCAATTACTGCTTCTCTATTTATCTCTCTATTTCCATGCCTGTGCTTTCCTGTCATCATGTTTTACTAACGTTTAAGATCGTGGAGTTACAGAATTTTTTCAGTTGTTATGTAGGTTATCATGACGTTATTTTCGCATTTGGTACATCTCTCTTCCATGCTCGTATGTTTACGTCACTATTCTTACTCATTTAACTCATCTTGTGCCACGCTTTCAACTTCTTCCCATACCCGATTTCCTTCCCTGTCTGGGTTTTTCGTTTTTCATGACGTGCGCCACGTGCCTTCCGTTTCGTTTCTCAAAACACCGATGTATGCCGTGTATGGACAGCCTTCGGCCCTATGCGGAGGAGGGCTGTTCTTCCTGTGTTTTCACTTCACAGCTTTGGAATGCGTTACTTTGCCCAAAGAACAGAAGAGGTTCACTGTTTCCTGAGTAATTATTCACTCAAAAATATGAGGCGACGTCAGACACTTTTCTAGTGACACTTCTTACGCCAGCTAATGTGACGGCTAACATTTTAATAATTTACTTAGTTGCGTTTGCATGGGCACAGCGAAACACTGGGACCCTGTGAAGTGAGAATATAGGACCAAAAAAATATCTACAGCGGGCTATGAATAACGTATAAGTACATACACTTAGCTTATGTGAGTTATGTCTTATTTGATGTCCTTCGCATGCTGTCGGTGTTACGATGCTCCTACCCGTTAACTATCCCTGTCCCCATTTGAGTAGATTATAAATTATGCTCATTGCAGGAATAATTATAGTCTGTCTTGGACGTTCACGGGTTCATCATCTACCAGTCACCTACCGACGTTCGTTCTCTACTTGTGACCCAGCAATAAGTTTTTAAGGAATACAAGTATTAAAAATCCTGGAACGATTTTGCTAGGTAAAGTTTTAGCTAAGTTTTTACTGGCAGCGCGACGCGACATCAAGGTTTATTTCAATGACTGTTGTGTAACGAACAATTGTCTTTGGGGATATATTTCCGGTACAAAAATTATCACCTCGGCATTACTGTGCACTCGGATTGCTATAGAGCTAGCTCATTTTCTTTATCAGAATGTCATGCTTACACATCTCGGCGTTAATGTGAATACTTACCATACATTTTTTGAAATGGCTACTGGACAAAGAGTACTGCTATTATATAAATGTTAAAAATGGTAGTAGGGACCCCATCCGTAGTGAAATGATCAAATCAGCAATGTGGCTGTGCTGTCGTCATTTGTTCTCTTTATTCTCTTCTGCTTTGCGCTGTTTTTTGGCTACAAGTGAATGTTTTTTATTCTAGTAGGTACCATACTTTTATCGAAAAGCCACTGGAGTTTCTACAGTTTTAAAAAAGCCCGCATTTGATTGGACTTGCGTCTAGAGAAGTGCACGGGATAATATCACTTCTTATTTTCGAGAAAGTAGCATCGACTGAATTTTCTTTAATTTCTAAAAAAAAATAATAATAATTAGCTGGCATTCCATCTGCAGAGTTGCGTGCTAACCCTTACTATCAGTTTATAATTTCAAAACCCTGCTGGATTTTCCGCTTATTTTTGAAAAGCCCATGTGACTGCCCGTGCATTGGTAGCTATTTAATTACCATTTATTTGTTATTAGCACCGACGTGGAAGGGCACGCAACCTTTTCGTGATTTCATTTGAATTTTTAGTTCAATTTTAACGAAATATTAAATACAGAAATTCACCTAGGCCGAATGTTCAGTTCAGTAACTGCTTAGCGACCAACATACAAAGTTTTTCAAGGTCTAGCGAATTTAACACATTTTAATATGTTGGTGTAGGTATTTGGTGTAAGTCTTGGATGGAATTTAGCAAACTAAATTGATACACATAACTTTGTATAACCACTACATTTACTTGACGGTTTTTGCGTGATATATTTGTATGTTTTGTGCGTGGAATAAATTTTTGTGTGCGCATATTTTGAATCCACTTGCTGATATTTGTAGTACATTTATTTAAATTTAAAGCAGGCAGCGTGTCTGTCTGTAGAAGACCGTAGTATATTTTCAAGTCGAGGGAGTCTGTATACTTGATACTTTCATGTTTCAATCGATAGCAGTGTCCACTCATCTGGATGCTATGCTCGTCGACATGAATGATAGTCATCGATCAAATCTGCTTCGACGGAGACCTGCTCACCTTAAATTGAAGATACCAACCTCAAGGTTGGGAGACGCTGCCTCTGTACCGCTAGAAACCCTAAGGCAAACATACGCTTCTGCTCCTGTTCATGAGCGATTTTCCGCCCAAGATGAGCCAAATAAATTGTCTGAAATCAGGCGGCAACTGCCGTTGCGGAGTACTCTAGCCACGGCTCTGTCCTGTCCACACTTGCACCCACTTAGTCTTGGCGAGGAGTCGCACCAAAACATGCCGTCCTTGCTTGGCCATCTTGACCCTTGCTTATCTACCTTTACAACCGACAAAGCTGCTGTTGGAGGAGTTAGCTTTGAGTCTTCCTACTCGGTCGACAGCCGTAGGCCGCATCCTGATGCAGGCCGTTACTCCGGGCAATCTGTGCGCGACTTAAATCGTATGCAGCCATTTGTGCCATCGCTTGATCCAACCGTTGACCGCAATAGTCGCTGCTTTAAATCGTCGGAGTCTTCATTTGGTGAATGCTGTCTTGCTACGGGGAAGAGTTTGCCTGTGCATCAGTACCATCTTCATGCCTGTTCTGCTGGATCGGTACAGAGCTCAACAGTGCCTATGTTTGGGCCTCACACTCTTCCTAAGATAAACTCGCGTCAGCTGTTGTCGGTCAAACAGCACGTGCCTACGGAAAAACTTTCGCTCTCTGGGCCTCAGTTGCATCATGCCAATTTGAGAGATAATAAGCACATGTATCCACAGTCAGGAGCTCCAAACCACCCAATATATGAAGAACCCTTGCCTGTCAAGCCACTTTCCGGACCTCCGAGTTACAACCCCATTCTTGCGGAAAATGCACCTTTGTATCCGCTATTCGCAAGTGAAACTGCATACGGTCCTCCAAAACACGTTAATAGGTGTGCGCTGGCACACGATGCGTGTCATCTAAGGTCTTCTCACCGAAATTCGCTACAGCAGAAGGTCTCGCACATCTCTCTTAGAAATTGTGGAGATTTGACCCATCCGCTCGACAAGCGTAACAAGAAATCTCCCGACTGGAATCCACTACAACTCAGTGATTGTCAATCTGCCCTTGCATCTGTTGGATCACGGACTGGCAATGGCGATGATCCAAACGTGAGATCCTCCCAGGATCCGGCAGCACAGAGTGTCGCCTTCAACTTGGAGTCTTCTCAGTTCACAAAAGCACACTCAGTCCGAGGACGGTGTTTGGCACCCCCAACTCACAGCAAAGGCTTGTGACATATCTTTCTTTGATGGATTACATGTGATCTAACTACAGAGTTGTTGTACTTAATGTGGTGCTGTTGATTGACGTTTTCTATAACATTTACGTGTCTGGAAAAGAAAACGTACTTTTCGGTGCGTTCTGCTGATATGCAATGACTTGTCGCATTCTAATCTTCAATGGTGAGGACATGTTGTGGCTATCTAACGGCACAAGTGTACTCTAAATGACATTTTGGGAAGTTATCACTATTAAAAGTGCTATTTTTTATAAGAAATTGATGTTTTTGGACGATAGTTGGTCAAATCTCGTCAGGATCGCATTTCATTTTTAAATAATTCATTATTATTCATTGTTAAATAATGCAGGGTGTGTCGCAGCAATATTGTTATCAACAGCTAAATCAGAAAGCACCAATTAACTTTTAAAATGCGTTGTAATGGGATACTTGTGCGATGCTTTCTGCATTAAGCAATGTTTTTTCTGTAATCATCACCTAGACAGGCTCACATTAAGCTGTGCAGTTCTTGTTTCAACAGACTGTTGTTCTATGTTGTACAGTATATATTTGATTATCTTTCATAAGAGATCGGAACAGACATTGCTCTTCTTGCCCTGCGAATATTAGTTGTACATACACTACATTTTGCGTGTTCTGAGCACTACTTTTGTCTGGATGTGTTTTCTTTCCCTGTAGCTAACTACCAAATGCTAACCAAAACACTCAAGACTTGGGTTGGGTTTACTCGCTACGACAGTTTAACGATAGTCGTGTTTCGTTATTGAATGTGGCTAAATAACAGCTTCGAATTAGTGCATTCAGCTGTGGTAGTGTTAACTGGTACTGTGCCTTCCTCATGTCCAGCTGAGCACTGTTAACACGACTTTTATTCGATGTATTAGGCTATAGTATAAAGTTATAATCGTTCCTATATGATTCTCAAATACTTTTGATTGTTATTAACATTAATTTTAGTCAATGTATTAGGCTGTGATGGTTATGAATGGTATGATATCATTCTCAAGTACATCTAATTGTTGTTAACATTACTTTTAGTCGACGTCGCTATAGGATGCGACGGCAATAATTCTGCCTTAATGATTCATAGATACACTTATTGTCATGTAGATTAGATAGGCAACAGTAGACGGACCAACAGGCCCATTCCCACAGAGATAACGGGACTTACGCCCCAGCCCTCTATGAGCTATTGCCATTGTGTTGGCAGGATATAGATGACAGAGTAAAGAAGAAGAAGAAAGGAAGATCTCAGCCATGAGTTGATCATAAATGCACCCAACTGCAATTCATATCCTCTGATGTGCGGAGCTCAAGAGTTTGTTACTCCTGGTGGAGGACGTGTTCTTAGTTGCAGAGGATGTCTTTCCCAATGTTTGTCAAGTCGATTTTTAAACGCGTTGTATTGTTTTTAGTCAGTGTATTAGGTTCTTGTGGTTGTGAATGGTATTCTCAGGTACAGCTAATTGTTGTTAACATTTCTATTTGAATGTGTATTAGGGTGTGGTGGCTGTAAGTCGTCGTGTATCGTTCTCACATGCAATGAAGTTTTCTTAGCTAAATAGTTGACTGTGTATTTGGTTGTGATGATTGTCAATGGTATTGGATCATCCTTAGATATAACTGATTATTGTTAATAGTCAACACTTAAAACTGCGTTGTAAAAAAATAACGCACTGCAAGCTAGGATATTCATTATATACTCTCCAGGTAGGTACATCTTAAGTTTTGCATTTACACCATGGACAATATTTACCTATGTGTCACTACTTGTAAATATTTCGTCATTTTTTCATTTGATTATTCTTGTAGGCTAGGTTGTAAATGACACAAGTATTAAATTCAAGATTGAAGTGAAGAAAATCAGTCCACCATAGACCGCAACAGTACTTGTTGACTCTTAGGTCCAAAGTGGCCTCTGACGCGTCCCCGCCGTATCCAAGATACCTTCTCTGCAAGAAAAATGTTGGGTACCTTGGAATTTTTTTCTTCAGTATTAGATAGGGGTAAAAGAATGGCTCATGGCTCTTGAGAAAAATAACATTTTTCCGTTGCCGACTTTTGGCCGCCAGCGTCAGACCTAAGAGTCGAGTACTGTTGTAGTCTATGAGTCCACCAATAAGCAGCACGCATTCCAGCTAATATTTACACATTAGAACCTTGGATATTTTATCAGCATTTCGCTTAACTTAAAAAGTTACAAAAAACAGCCAGAACAATTGTCCCATCGTCCTCGATGTGTAAGAGTTTAGCATTTGCGTCTTATACCTCATCAATAGTAGTACCGTCCATCATTTATCATAGCTAAGTGGCCAACATTCATATTATGGCTCTAGACGCGTCTTTCACTAAGAGTTGGGTAGAGCCTCCACGTTAATCTCTTCCAACTATGTCTGGCGCAATGTAACAACTATATATCTTTCACCCGTTAGTGCCGGAATTTAGGCACCAATTTCCGTAGGAATAACCCTTATGTGTTGCATACATCTGGCACGAGAATAGTAATGAATTTATTCTGTCAGCCAACTAACGCGTACTGTCCATCTACAGGATGGTGTTGGCCGTGCCTTTGGTGCAAACAATAATGTTTCCTTTATGCGTTCATGGCTCATTGTGCCCAGTACTGTCCTCAGTTGAGTCCCTCCTTCATTGTTTCTTTTGCATTTCATGTAAAGCTTCGTTTGCTTATCCCTCTGTATCGCATTCTCTGCATGATAATAATAATTATATAGCCTAGTCCCCTTCCCCTTGCTATTGGTAGTAGTATTGTATTTTTGAAATGATGAACTTGGTGGTAGCTACTGTGATTACTTGCTCTCGTTTTAGTAGAGCTTTTAATGTGGTATTGTAGATGAAGTGTCTATGAATTCTTCTTCTTTTTGTACTTTCCTGCTCTACTCGTTTTGGGTATGCTGCATCGTAGCATCTTGGCGCACCTTGCGGCCTACTGCCGGCAGATGGTTAATATTCTTTAGGACTTAACTTCATAAATAGGCTAAAATAGCAACTCGTGCAGTTCAGTAATTAACTTTACAACTGTTGTGGCACAGCTAATTTAGTCTAGAAATAGTGCTACTCAATAATTTGATGTCTTGAAACATAAAAAAATATCTAGAAGATGCATATATATATAGCTTGATGAAATATTCGATGGGGCAGTTCTCTGAATCCATTTATTACTGGAGTCGCCGAATAAATTGAATTATTTAGGTGTCATACGGGTTGTCTTGACGCGTGCTAGTGCGGTGGCCGATATTGGACGACCTTCGTCCGGCCAATTTTTAAAGTTTCGAATCTCCTAGAACTTCTGTATAGTTTCGGCAGACCGGCATTGTAGTGAATTTGAGAATTTTTCCTCTTTTCTCCTTGAAAATTTTTAATTTATTTCTGAAATCTTCGGTATTTATGTTAGCTCCCGCTTTACATCATCATTGTGCCCCTGAAAGCTCAATGAAGAGAATATAAACGATATGTTTTTAAACTTGATGTAACGCTAAATTTTGAACTCCCGTGTGTTGTAGTATCCGAAAAGAGCACTTACTGGGGGTTTTGTCAGGACTGGAACTGGGAACGTGTTTTAATTGCTACTGCAAAATAATTCGTGGAGGAGAAGTAATGATTTTACTGTCTTCTCTTTATAACCAAATCTGTTAATTAAGTACCATTACCTAAAATAACTACCTACTGGAGTGGTTAATAAATTTGGCAACTTCCACACAAGTACTGATGGTGAAACTGTAAACTAGTGTTTTCACGAAAGCCTAGTAACTACAGCACGCGACAGCTCTGTGCGAGGCAGCTCTGAACAAATAGTGCCCTAGGAGCGTGATCGTACACTATACTGTCGTCCATACATTCGTGTTTTTGCTGCCTCAACAGCAGGCTATAGGTATTGTTTGATACAGATACATATACGGTAGTTTCGCATATAGATATAATAATGATATATAGCCTATGTGCATAGGTATATAATGTACCGGTATATTAGTTATTATCATTAATAATAAAATATATACAACGCACGACTTGATACAAAAAGAGATGCTCCAGACCTAGAAGTTTTGGGTTATCTTTAGCTCCGTAACATGACTGCAAGGGTAGGTATTTTTACAGAACTGTATTGTTCTGTTTGTTACAGAAGTAGGTATAATAACGTCAATTACGAGGGTAACACAGCAATTTCATAGTGTCCTATTTAGTACAAAAAAAATGGATTGGTTGCAACTGTTTGCGACACTGTAATAATGTACCCATACATAGTAGATATGAGACCGTACGTAACATGGCTACAAGCTCAGGATGTTTGATGATGTAATGATATCCTATTTGCTAGAAATACGTGCTAGTTACCAGTAGGTAACTAGAAAGATATGAAAGTGCCCAGTTTGGTGTATCTAGATGAATATGTAGATTGGTTTGGTGTATCTAGATATACTGTATATGTAGATTGGTTTGGTGTCTCTACTTAACTCGACTACAAGCGAGGTGTAACAAGTTGGTGGTGGCGCACCTGTTATCTACAGGTGTAGACCAGCTGTGCTTACAGTCACAGCTGCAGCAGCAACAACAGCAGCAGCAGGGAGTCAGTAACAATGACAACAACAGGCACCAGCGGCAGCTGTCCGGATCTTCATTAGCAGGATCAGCAGGGCCTAACCAACAGCCGCAGCAGATACCTGGTGGTGTTATGAACCAAGGTAACTTCTTCCTTCCTGCTTGCCTGCTACTTCTCAGATGTTGACTTAGACTTGGTTAAGGATACGAGCTGTCCCTAATAATGAAAATGCGCCTTCCATCGTTCAACTGTACTCCATGAGGTGCTAGGAAAATTACATTTTGATAGGTAATACAGTACATCGAGTTATGCTGTACGTGGCAAATACATATATGTGGGTTTGTATTGATACATACTTCTGCAAACCTTCAAATTAGCCGTGAATGCCATTTTGACGGATTGTTTTTAACAGCGCTCCATGCGTCCTGGGGTAACATTTAGTGCACCATTGGCTTTTGTCACCCGGGTAGCTTTAATACCTAATAATGATTGTGTATGCGAAAATTCCGAGCGTGCTTAGTTAACAGTTGTGCAGATACAGCCTGTTCCTGGCGAATATCTGGAAGCCCAATGTTTATACGAGTGCTAGGGAGCTCTGCAGAGCTCAGCGTTGTGAAAAATACAGGAAAATGGACCAAGGATTCGGTTACTGTTCTTTGTGGTGCCATTATAGCGTCGGTCGGGGTGAGTTGAGACAACCCGCCGGACGGCCGGACGGGGTGGGTTGAAACAAAAGAAAAAAAATCTGGAGAGAATAAATAGGGGTGGGCATATTTTATTGGCACATGACATTGCTGCAAACCCTGTATAAATGTTGACTCTCGAGAGATGGTTAAGAAAGGAAGGGGAAAAATTTGTGAAGGGAGGGTTTAAAAATTGCCTCATTTCACTCCACTACCGAAAGTGTCTCAACTCACCCCCACCGACGCTACTAATATCACTTGGCCAGTGAAAAATTGTACATTCATCCATACCTGTCACTTTGACTGACTCTTTAACAGTAGGTGTATTTGAACCTCATAATTTATATCTTCTTTCGAATAAATTACAGTTTATATTGATGTATACTTCAGTACAGTGTAATAGCAATGGTGTATTTTAATGCTACACTTCAATGTTGTACTGTAGTATCGTTTGCTTCAATTGTTTAACTACTTAGAATTGCTTCACTCGCTGCAGCCATTTTGGCATGTTCACTCTCGCGCTTTTGCTGGGCTTTGCTTACTGTAAATTTGACAGTTTGCTCTTTCAGACGCCGCTTTTATTTTTTGAAAATGTGAGTTGTTTGAAAACTTTTTCTTGTAACGTGATTTTTCGAGGTTTTATTAGCTAATGAATCTGTCTTGCGGCTGCTCATTTGAAAATTTTCTTCTGTGCTTTCAGTTTTGTTGCACATAATCGATTGCTTGTAACTTTTCTTTTGGTTATTAGTAATTTTGTTAATTTTATGAGTTGCTTGGCAATCTCCTACAATGTCAACATTAGGCTATGGCATGTACAAATTGCTGGGCAATTTTGTGTGCTGTCAGTGTTGCTGCAGATATCAAATTACTTAGAATTTTTTGTGAATCTTATACTTGTTGTATGTGTCAAGCCAAAATAGTAATAATTTTATAAATTTTTCAACTTATATAACTTACCGTAATGAAAAACTGTTGTTGGCCAGAACATCGCTCTCGCTACACACAAGGTCTGCAACTGCCAGTAACAGATAGACGGCGTCGTGTCTCCGAAAGTCTAGGAGTAAATCTCCCGTTGCAGTCCTAAAGTTTCTACTGTTTATTTTCACTAATATATTGATGGGATTGATTTTGAGCTCTGTAGGAAGTTTCTTGTATAGTAGGTACCTAATAGTGCCACCTTTCACCAACTTCTCCATTAAAGAAATGCATCCTGCTAAGGTCCAACTTATCATACATTTGCTTCCATTTTCATAAGGTTGCAACATTTGTGTAAATACACAATGGGAGATGATAATGGTGAGATGCCGAAAATGCCCAAACACAATATTTGGTCACATCAGAAGCTGTTGTTTAGCTTTAAAGACGGCCAAAAATATTGTTAGGTTATGTTAGTTACGTGGACTTAGCAGTTCCATTTTTTTTTTTTTTTTACCTTGATGCCCACATTTGCACCATATTTGAGGAGAGTAATCATTTCATGGAGATACGTAGAGGATAGGAGTGGGGAATGTTAATCTAAACGAGGTTATTCGATTTGCGAATAATTGGATTATTTGAGAGTTGCGTAATAGCCAAGTGTTGAATTACCTTCGTTTACTGCTTCTCTAAGATGTCCTTCTGAGTTTCATAATTACAGTAGTCTTCACAGGCAAGGTACTCGTGGCAGATACAAAAATTGAGCTGTTCATAGCTTTATCTGAGAATTTGACTACATTTTGTATATCTGGCAGTGCGGGGTGTGGAGGTGCATGACACCGCTGACGTCACAGAGCACCCCACCCCTGCTCCAAAAAGTGTACTAGTTCCGTAATGCGTGTGGTTTAGCCATTGGCGTTCTTATACTCTGGTGTATTCGCTCCTTCGTGTTGGTTGTAGGCAATATTGTTCGGAAAAAATGCATCATTTTCTTTTCAATTGCTGATAAACTTTTCTCTGAGTAATTTAATGCTCTCTGATATCATAAATTAGTTTTTAAACTATATTTTGTCTTGGATTATCAATAAATTTTGATATATGGCTTAAAAAGTTTTTATTTCAGATTATCACAAAATCCAGGTTTTATGTACTGTATTCAATATATTTTTGGTAGGATACCAGGAATTTGTGAATTTTTTCAACATTATCACGTGAAAGTTCATAAAACGTCAGTATAGGTTTGGGCCTTAGGAGGATTTTAGCTTGGATATTTTATGTTTTCTTTTAACCAATGTGTTTTTGACGAATTACATCTGTCTTTACTGTTATTTCTATGTGAGGTAGGTTTCTTCACCACAAAATTCTCGTTACCATTAGTATTATTGTTGTGTCACTACACATATCTACTCAACATAGGTACTCTTTTTCATACTTGCTTATGTGACCTGCTCAAAGCAACTACTAGAGCACTCTGAGAGCGAATGCCTTTGCCAAGCAATGCAATGTTAATGAAAAATTCAAATGAGTCCTGAAATTAGGATGCTTCTTGATCATCACCAAAATTTAGTCATTTGTGCCTCATGATGATAATAATAACTGTCAGCTTTAGGTATGCTCTTGAAGATCCATCTGTAACTTTTTGAGTTATTTTCTGAAAAACATTAGTCGAACACACCGACAAACCAACCGATCATCATCAAAATTTGGTCGTTTTTGTTCTGTAACATCTTTAATAAATCCTGCAAATTTCATGAAGATCCATTCATAACTTTTTAAGTTATGTTACTGAAAAATATAAAAACTATCATAGAGACAGACAAAAAGACGGACGAGCAAATCAACACCAAAGTTTGGACATATACTCCTAGTTATAACCCTAATAACTCCTACAAAGTTCATAAAGATTGGTCGATAACTTTTTGAGTTATGCCTCCAAGAAAAAAGAGACAAACTAACGGTCGAACAGATCTTCAACAGTTGATCATTTGTTCATCCTAACATACCTAACAGTCCCCGTAAATTTCATAGAGATCTGTCAAACAAACTTGACAAAAAATAACTTCCTTGGCGGAAGTAATGATCGCTAACTGCACCTTAAAACTTGCCTGTTATGACATGGCATTACCGTACTTACTTAAGTTCCCGTACATGACTGAGACTTGACATTTGGTCAGTTTCATTCACTTTAGTTCGATTTTTACAGCGTACCGAGCATCCGCGAAGTTGTCTTGTTTTCACGTGTTTGTGTGTATCTGTTCTTCCACATTAGGGCTGTCAAGGCGTAGGTTTTCTGATATATCCCATCGGCACCAATTTTTGCAGCTGGCTTGCTGCCCTCAGTGTCACCTCGACGCCGGTTGTTGGGGGTGCGTTTGTGTCGTCTCCAGAGGTAGGTCTTGCTGGATCGTGGGCTAGGAGTTTCCGACGTGTTCACAACGTCGGTTGTAGTACTTCCTTCCCATCCATTAAAGAATGACTGTGATCATAGTGTATGTCGTCTACTTCTGATGGCCGGACTTGAGGTGCCATAGGCGGGCAGGTGCGGACAGATTAGCCCACAACATATCCACTCAATGCAGCACATTTTTCTCCGTGCAGGATTACAAGGCAACGAGAGTCCGAAGCACAAAAGTGGCGGTGGTGGCGGCAGTATGTCAGAAAAGCCTCCCTCTGGCGGCGGCGGCAGTGGCGGCGCCCCTACAGTGGATACACATGTCCAGCTCAAATATGAGAATGATAGACTTAAGCTTGCATTGGCACAAAGGTAATGTCATGGTAGACTAGCAGTTAGCTATATTGGCAGAAAGGCAATCTATTGATTAGCCTGAACTATCAACTATCATTGGTACCAAGATTATGTGTTGGCAGATTTGCACATTACTTGTCGGAAAGGTCATGTTGTATTAACTTTCACTTACGGTACATGGGCGAAATTTTTGTCTCGGATTCATAATTTTATTGTTTATTCATTTTTCTCGTTACGTAATGACCATGACCAAAGATAATTATTGATTAGAAGTCTAGATTTATTTCGGATGTAGTGACATTTACTTCACGCTGTTCTTGCAGTCCATGTTTATTTTATGCTGAAAAAGTACTGAGTTTACATTAAGAAAATGAAAAAATTTGATCTGACCACCTTAATGTCGCTTGTAACTTGAGAAAACTTTTTCATTTTACAGTTCGACGAACTTTAAACAGTGAGAGAGAAATGAAATTTACCTCGTTGAAGCACTAACAGGGCGTCGTTTTCTGTTTTGCAGTTCAGCAAACGCTAAGAAATGGGAAATAGAACTCAATTCACTGAAGACGACCAACGCTCGCCTCACCTCTGCTCTCCAAGAGTCTACAGCTAATGTGGAAGAGTGGAAAAAGCAGCTGCAAACGTATAAGGAGGAGAACACACGGATGAAAAATAGGATACTAGAGCTGGAGAGTGGGGGAGGGAGGGGTGAGTAACTTGCTCGTAGCAGTAACTACCATCATACATATATGGCACACTACGTACACATGAATAGATTTAAACATTTTGTTTCTGTACACTTTGAGTAGCATTTGGAGGTGGTACGGCCAGTGACGAACGAAACCTCCCTTCCTTTTTTGGTTAAGGAAAAGATAGAGGGAACTTGACGCACACCCCAACTAGGAAATCCACGTGCTATGGTTTGAGGAGGGTACGGCTGCAGACAACCACAGATAATCAGACCCGAGACAGCAAGCGCAGCACTGTACCCACCCCGCCGCTGAGAGTATGCTAATTTTAATTAGAAAAAAACCGTAGTTATCTGGTAGCACCTAAATTCTTCCGATTTTTACCTACAACTAAGAACATTTTTGCTTGCTTCAATGATTGTGAGACACACTCAGAAATCAAAGTGAGGAAACTTTCTAATGTGTACATTGTTTTTTGTCCTTTGCAGTTATCTGTGAGTCTGATGAAGCGGGTGAGATCAAGTTACTGCGTTCCAAAATCGCCAGCCTTGAAGCCGAAATTGTAGCCCGAGACAACACTGTCGACGATTTACGGGCGCAGCTCATACGTACCAGAGCTTCTGATGATCATAAGGAACGGCTACAGGTAAGTGTTTTGTATTGCATTAGTTCTTGTTTACGTTGAAGCCTAGCAGATGTTTATAAGAGCTTAACACTATTATTCTTTGTGTGAAAGCGCTAGCCAACCGGTTGCTGCTACTAATTGCCTCCTTGAACTATCAGTTTTACCTGGGCATTCTAGTTGCCTAAGGAATTTAATTTGTTTTTTTATGAAGCTTTCTCGATTGTGAATATCTCTGTGAAGACAATACGTTCATGCATCGCTCCAATGATCTCTTTACTAGGAACAAAATATATATTGTATTGTGTTTATTTTTTACTTTATGTACTGTATTACAGTAAATACATATGTACACAATTCAATATTGCATGCATATACTGTACTGTAGGCTATGTACAGTAGTACTGTATGTACTGTAATTTATTGTATGATAGGTAGCTACTGCACTCCGGAATCACTCTTANTTTTGGGGCATACATATGTCGGCTTCCGGACGAATCTCTATACAACGGAATGCTCCGGTGTATAGCGAGAAACGTCCGTTATATAGGGATCTCTCTATAAACCGGAAATCTTATAACGGACGAAAATTTCTGAGGCTCCCCCCGAGGTGTCCGTTATATAGAGAGTTTACTGTATTGTGTTTCGGATTTTTCTGGCCTTACAGCAATAAAATTTCACATGTATAGGACTCACACTTCGCTTTCCTTACAGCAAGCATTGGAAGAGAACGAGCAGCTACGCGCTGAGGCCGCACACGCACAAAGTCAACTAGAGGTAGCGATGGCGACGCAAGACACGCAGCGGAACGTAGTCGAGAGTGTAAATCAGCAGCTAAGCGAGAGACTCAAAGACTTACTGGCACTGCATAATGAGCTGAACCACCTGCTTACTACATGAGGCATGGGAGGGCGGCCGTTACTGCTGCGTGCAGACTCCAGGAACTCTGCAACTGAGGGTACGGGAGGGGTTAATATGAGCCCCAGCATGGAGCTCGCTGGGGAACAGATGATGGCGAGGATCATGGCCAGTGGCGGGATTATTGCAATGGGTGAGAGGGAGGAGAGAAGGCGCAGTAGTGGCACTCTTGGCAGGATTACTCCCCTTGGTAGAATTAACGAGGATGATGAGGAGCGCAGTCCTGCCAGTGTGGAGCACAACAAAGGGGACGGTGAAGAAGACGAGGAGGAAGAGGGTCGCGACGAGCGCCTCGGCTCCAACCTCACCATCAGTGAAGAAAAAATGGTAGTCATTAAGGAAGGAAAAGTTATTGAAATCGAGAGTGGTCAAGTGCTACTCGAAGGCCAAAAAGTTATTGACTTAGAAGAAGGAAAAATGGTAGAGTTAGCGGACGGTAAAATAGTTGGTTTGGAAGGCGGTAAATTGCTGGAGTTCGAGGGAGAAAATTACATGGGCGACAGCTACGGGGCTGAGAACGGCAAGTTCCCCGTGCCTGAGCGCTACGTGATGGGAGGAGGCGAGCAGTATCCTTACGGCAGCGACGGCGCCAGAAACAACAAACACGTCGCCTTTGCAGACGACAAATTCCGTGCCAACGACGGGCCCAAACTATACGACCGCAAGCGCGAGGACGAGAGCTACGACAACTTATGCAAGGAGCAGTACATGGGGCCGCCGTACAATCAGCAGGCCATGATGCACCACCGCACCGAGTACGACCAGCTCCCCTACGTACCATCGTACCAGCGACCACCACCCAACTTCGGGGGCGTTCCCATGGGGTACGGCGGCCAAAATTGCGCCCCACGGGGAGGTCCTCACGGAGTCATGTGCTCCCCCATGGAGGGTGCTGGCGGCCACTACGCCCCACTGATGGCAAACTGTGACTACAACCCGCCCCCTCACGGTGGCCACACAACCCCTGCACAATACAAGAGTACGTCAGTGGGAGGATTTGCTGCCCCCTTGCCGCCCCCCGCTCAGCAGTACTTGCATATCAATACCCAACAACAACAGCAGCAGCGTCAGTGACATAACCGCTTGTCACATTAGTCATCTTTTATCTTTAACGTATTGTCATAGAGTTGTACGGCTTCGTGCGGTTTACTGGTGCTCTATCGGATCTCTTTGACCAGTATCCCTGGAACACAAACGCGGAATATATTCACTTGATATTGCATACTAATACTATTCCTATAGAAGAGAAAGTTTGGGTTCTAGGTATAAGTGGCGTTTTTTTTAGAAAGTTCGGAATTCATTAACTGTTTTTCTAGAAAATTCCTGTACAACTAACAGCCGCCAAAAAAATTCTACTGTTAACAGGTATCCTAGATAGACTCTTATACTTATGATGGTTTTAGGTATTTGGAATGTGTTCTGGAAAAGTCTTGTGAATGCCAATACGAAAAAATTTCTTCTGTCAGTAACAGGTGTGAAATGTAAATTCTAATAAAATTATGAGAAGTTCCCCCTCCCACAAAAAATAAATAAAAGGAATATTACTTCCTTTGCGATTGGCAGCTGCTCAAGAAACACGCTAATGCCAGTCATGTTGGTGACACCAGTGTTTTCCCAGCAGATGTGGACTTCGTTCTTGATATAATTAGTTATTAATGACAACTACAGACTTGGTTCGTATGTGGTTACGTTTTCGGCGAGCAAAAATCGATATAAACTGCAAAGCTAACTTTTATGTCGCATTTGAGCCTGCTGAAAGTACTCATATGACTTGTACCGAAAACGTGGACGGTAGGCTAGTAACTTAAGTCTGTGTATGTCATTGATAACAAATCATAATGAACCTTGACTGATGTCCAGCAACGTTTTCTTTACAGAACATCTTTCTACAGTAGATGCTAGAAGACGCCTGTAGACGTTTATACAATCGACCGACTCCAGTATAAACTAAATGCGAGAGGTACCTCACTAACGCTCTCGGTTTCTTTTTTATTTGAATGGCTAGCAACTGCCGTAGTGACATCTGACCGGCGTGATAACGTTTTTATGCCGCTAATGTACGTATGAAACGTACCGTGAACTCTTCTCTAGTGATACTTGTCCCTCGTGACGCCATTCCCAATTGTACAGCTTGTACTTCTGTACTCTATGTGTGTTGTATGGATTCTCTCTTGATGAGATTACGCTACTATTATAGTACGATTGCAGAATTAATAATAATAACATGTGGCGATATTGAAATGCGTTAATGTTTTCTATACTGTAGTGCTGTACTGGTAGTGCTACTCCCTCTGTTTGTGACATTCCGTAAAACGTTCTGCAGAGGTTTTTTTTCGTTACCTACTTTTCAATTTCTGCCGGTGGTACGTAGCTACAGTTTCTTTTTGTTCTCTGCTGTTCAGTTTACTATAAACCGCCTCAAGGAGAATCATTATTCGGGAACACTATGTTGAGTTAATGTTAACTTAGAAGTGGCAATGACTTCATGGTACTGAAATCGTAACTTACATATGTCAACGGCCTCATGATAAAATTGTGAAGTATGAATAGCAAAGGCTTGATAAAATTTGCCTACTTACGTTCTATTAAGAACTAACTTCAACGAAACATTTCAACATCGTTTCAAAAGGTTTAAAAACTCATTTTTGATCATAACTAATTTCATTGATTAATATTTTTAAATAAATTTAAAAACCAGGCTATACAAAATGCTACGTTTCGGTCAGTAACAGTGACCATCAACAGGCAATTTTTAAATTTGGAAAAACAGAATTTGGTCCATAGGTACGTAATTAAGCAATATCTCGAAATAAGTAACAAATGCATCGACAGGTTTGGTCACTAGAGCTTCTTATAGGTACATGATGTGAACAGGACAGGAGCCAATGAAGAACTGTTCGTTTATCTTGCGATAGACCACAGAGCAGCCTTGTGGAAGGGAGCAACAAGCAGCAGCTGCCACCAATCAACATACAGTGCTACGAGTTCCCGAATTTTCTCAATTTTTTCAACTGACATCTGACATTGCTCCGCCCCTTCCTCAACGTCACTCTGCAATCTAACCTGTGGTCTGTTGCATTACAAACGAAGAGTTTTCTTAGGCTCTTCTCCTGTTCGTATCTTATATAAGAACTCTAACGACCAAACTTGTTGTTGCATCTATTACTCGATCTCGTATTACTGCCCTTTAATGTGGCCCCGGTCCACTTGGAAGATCAACCAACCTGGCACATACCAAGCTCGACGTTTTGCACTGGCAAGGCAGTACACCTAAAAAAGAAAAACTGCCACCCACTTTTAACCAGAAGCCCACTTCATGGAGCACAAGAGGCCCGACATTTTGACTCGGTACACTTAGCTATATCCCGATGGCTTCAAAGTGAGAGACCGTGTCGGATGGACAGCCATCTCGGCTGCTGCAATGAGAGCACACCGGCTACTCCTGGAGGCCTTTACTTTTACCGCCAACTTGTATGGATTGCATGCTGCGCTGCAACTCATTAATGAAAACGATGACAGTAGCTTTACAATGTTCTCTGATTCACAGAGTGTAGTCCAGGCCATCCGAGCCTACGACAGCATCCACTTCGTCGTCAGCCGAATAGTAACCATGTTTGACAACACTTGAATCTGATTGGAAAGGTAGTGTATGTCTGTTAGGCCTCAGGCCTTGTTGACATCGTGGCAATGAGCACGATGACGAAGAATGTAGGCAAGTGGCCCTGTCGGATTTGCCGACGATGAACTGCGCTGTTCCTTGTCGAGATTGTTCATCCACAAATCAAACGAAACCTACGTGAGCTGAGGTAATCTCAATGGCTGACTCAGAGAAATAAATTACAAAATATCCAAGATACTGCCAGACAGTGGCACTCGTCCAATAGCCACGACCGCCGAATGGACTTCTTACAGTATCGCCAACGTGCGGGCACACGAGACTTACCCACAGCTATCTGCTGACGGGGCACCCGTAACCCTATTGCAATTATTGTCTCGTATCTCTTACTGTCATGTTCTGATGGCCGGGTGCCCCACCGTCTCCAGTGAGCGGTGGGAGTGGGAGTGCTACCCGGACCTTTATGGGCTGGATGCTGACACCGTCCTCCAGGGAACGCTGTCTGAGAGGCCTCGCGGCCTGTTTAACAGAGATGCCCTCCAGACATTTCTCATTAGATGTGACCTATATGACAAACTGTGATAAACTCATCACGATGAAAATATTACAGCCAATTTTGACTTTATCCTGTTTGTGAGATACACATACTATATATATGTAAGCTTAAGAATAGTTTCTTCTCTTAACTTCCCCTTTTAAAATGAGACATATTACGCGTCTTAGTGGCGCTCGAGTCTGCGTTAAACTGCAAGAATAGTTCGGCGCGATGTTAACAATGGGTTCCTGATTGACTAGTAAAGTTCTCACTAATAATTGTATATCTTTGCAGCAAGTTTTTTTTCTCCAGATTTGAAAATTCCCTGAAAATGACCTGCGCTGCTGACCGAAAGTCCGAAACGTAGCATTTTATTGAGCCTGTTAGATTTTTATTCTATTGCAGAATCATACTCAATAAAGTGCGTGATAACGAAAAACATATTTTTAAATCTTTAAAAAAAACGAAATGTTTCGTTATTGATCAAATTAGAACTAAAAATGTCAAGGGCCTCACAGTGATAAAATTGCTACTCAGGAATGTTAGTAGGGTATCAGTGATAAAATTAAAACTCGCATCTAGCAGAGCCCTCATTGCTATCATTTTACCTCAAAATATGGCATTGGCTCCACAATGATAAAATTTCTACCACTAGATGGCAAGAGCTATGCGATAATAACAATATGTGTAATGCCGGGGACACATATGCATTTCTACTCCCAACTGGTTGCTCGCGTGCCGTTTTGATACATAGCTACTTGAAATCGGTAGCATAGATACCGTGGCATAAATGACGTCCGAGTCTCGCATCGCCCTCAGGGGCATATTGTGGCGGGCCCTTTCCCTGCCACAATGTTTGGGCATCACGCACCCAAAGGTCCCGAGTGCCTTCTCCGCAGGGGATGTTGCAAATTGTCGCAGTTCCTGCTGATGAGGTGAGTTTTGTAATGTTAGGTAGGCTCTCAACACTTCCCCTTCTGTTTCGGGAGGTGGGCTGCCGATCGAGGTGGCTGACTTATTCCCACTAGACTTCTACCTTCTTGTATTTCGTTTCCCTCCCCTGTGTGGCGCAGCTGAGCGAAAGCGTTCAGCCGCGCCCGGGAGTTGGAGATGCTCAACTTGCGCCTTTTTCCTGTCAGTAGCGCACTGACCACTCTGAGACCTACCGGCAGAAAAGCCGAGACAAAAATTATTGACAATTTAAAACGCGCCCTAGTCGGCTCACGAGCCTGTGGTTAAACACAGGAATAGTTCGGCGCGATATAGGCAGTGTGCCACTGAAGCGCTAGTAAAAACTTCTACTACTACTACTCAGAGTCTCGCATCCTTGCATCAAGTTGTCTGTGCAAATGCTTAGTGTGTCCTCAGCATAAGAGCAATAGCTTGAAGCGGGCCGGAGCCTGGGTTTCGGCTCCTCTCTGGGGATGGGCCTGGGCCTGTTGGTCCGTCTGTGCTATTATATTTTGTGACTAGGAAGCAATTTTCTGGTGACCGATAATCCGGTCAATCCGCGGCGATGTGGCACGAGTAATTCATTAATTTCTATCATTTATCAGCAAATTTATGAACAATATTTTCCATCTACAGGAAAGGTTCCACCTGTTACTCTTTTCTACAGGCAGCTGTTTTTACTATGTAGGAAAATGTTTCTTTTCTTGGCAAAGCCTCGTAGCTGCTCATTTCGCGTTTTGTAGATTTGCACCTATTTTCTACCGTATTGCATTGGCTCTGATGGGTGAGAATCGCATTCCAAAAAGGCAGCTCAACTCCCTCCTTGTACCAGTCTCATTTATTTATTACATGGAATCGCGAAGCTCGCATTACGTAAAGGCAGCTTTCATTGCTCTTGGTATCTATTGAAGGGCATGGTATTGTAATACAAATTCGTGAGTAGTGCATCTCGATTTATACACCCTTCGCCTAATATGTTTTGATCTCATTTTTGTTACATCCAGTTGCTTTTTTGAGCTGGCTGGCCTCATTGGCTGCTCTTGCATAAATGCATTCCATGGAAATTTTGGTACAAGTTGTTTGTGATGCCGTTACTGTGAACCATTCGTTGGCCACAAGTTTACCGTGTTATATATTCCGTGTTCAAAGTGTAAAATTGCGTTAAGTAAGGCAAGAGCCTCGGCTACGTTGGGCCTATCCGGAGCTTTATTCTCTTCTGCGTCCTCAGTCGAACCTTATGACGAAATCCGTTCTGTAAAGCAGTAGCCTCCTCCTCCTTGTATGACCAGCCAAAAGCAGGCAGTATTTCCCTTGATATCGTCAACAGAATATTGTGTTACTTCCCTTTTTTCAAGGCGATGGTTTCTGTTTCAAATAGCCAGTGAAATGCGGGGTTACTTCGTATGTTGTTGTGTGCAGAACATTGTGACACTTCCTTATGTAATGCAATAGCCTTCTAGACTACGTACGTATGGCCAGTTCACACCTAGGTGGCTCCCCGTGACATTTTCAACAGAACCTTGTTGCAAGTCTCGTTTCGTTAAGTGATGGCTTTCACGACACGTGGCCAGTCTAAAGCTGTGTTACTGACTACCTGTACATCCTCAACATGAATCAACTTATAGTGACTGCTTTGTAATACCGCTTACAAGACCTTAAAACAATACCTGTGACTGTGCGGAGTTCCATCCTCGTTATGTAATATATATTAACTGATATCGCTATGTGTTACGACGTTTCTTCTACGGCAAATATATGCTGAAAGCGATTAATTTTTCCTGTTTCATAACTTCTCGCCATATTGTGATGTGTGTAGAAGAGTGCGCGAAGCATTCTTACCAACTTCCACTTAACGTTAAAGCCATGGACGGTGCTCTGATCTCACCTGTGCCTCTAGACGCTGGCGGTACAATTAACGTGAGACAGCTGTTGAAGAGGCGGGCCCGTAAACATCAATTGAATACGTCTTTACTCAGTGACTATGGTGGCATAATTTCCATTGTTAGGCATCTCAAGCCTTTCCCGGGTAAGTGACCATATATTCGGACTTGTTAACGCATTATCGGGCAGCTGACTCTATATGGTCACTTGAAAAGTGCAAATCCTTGAAATCGTTTTCTTCAGCCGATCAGTAAAGGGTTAACTGTTGTATATACTGTCGTCACCAAGAGAGGTCTCTAGTGATGCGAGTTCACGTCAGCCTCAATACCAGCATGCCGTAGTCAATGCGTTCTGTCGCGTCACCAAAATAGGCCAGTACTGACGTTACGTCAAGACTCCTGCTTCCTGCTAAGCACCGCTTGTGGCATGGTGCGTTGCCCTTGCTGCCGGCCGGCGGCGCACTACTGGAAGCAAGCATCCCCTATTTCAACAAAGAATTGGCCGTACCTGTGCTATAATTTTGTCACTGTCTGACACTGTGTTACCCACAGCTGTTTTTTTAAAGCTAAAATTATTGAAATTCTTACCAAAAAAAAAAATTTTTTCGGCGTCTTCGTAGCACTGGGACGTCTTCTAAATCAGAACCAAGCTAAATTACTGGTAGCGATATGATTCTGATGAATTGTTACGTGAATGACGGTTCCTGAACCATAACTCGCAGGCCAGTTTTGTTTGCGCTGCAAACTGTGCCTGTACTAATAATACCTAATAGTTATTAGTTCATGCTTTTATAAACATTATTTGTTGTTGAAATGCCCGCGCGTTTGCTAGAGCCAACGAGTTTCCAGTGTAAGTAAACTTTAGATAAGCGAAACGCGAACTCGGTGGTAAAGGCTATCATATAAATAATGTTAAGCTGCAGAGCTTTCTATGTGCCAATGTGCAATAAAGCAACTAGTTTGTATAAAGGAAATAAATCTTCTTTGCTCTATGTTTTCATGTGTCTGCGTGTGTCTAGCTGCTAGTTCCTTAGTATAATATTGTAAATCCTTACACCTTTACTTCAACTTCGGGTAACCTCTTTCTGCGTTGTTTTTTGGTCGATGTCTCATTGCTGTGATTCGTGTAGTGGTCGGTGAGCTCAGCTGTTAGAGTCGAGTACTACATGCGCACGTCGCCGGTTAGGATTCTATAAAATTACCAAGGTATGCGCTTTCTAGTTTCATGACCGTTCATTACCCACATTGTTCATAAATTTTAATAGTCATTTCTTTAGTTTGAAGTCGGGATATTTTGTGCACATCGTAAGCTGCGAGTTAGTCTCGTACGCACAGTGTTGGTTACGAGCTCGCAACTTTAGTATGTTGTCAACCATAACTTACTATCCGAAACTGTGCTGCACTTGTAAGTTGTAACATACATTCATAAGCGGAATTTTCATTTGAATTATATTGTAATTCGTGTTGAGCTTTGATGCTGGGCTTGCATGGTATCATTCGTTCTAACCACGATCCCTGGCTGTCCCAATATTTCTTCAGTGAGTACTTTAATATGAGTTTCAAACGTCAATATAACATTCTTAAATCGTCAACAATTGGGGCAATTCCATCGAGATTAGCTAATCTCACTAGCTTGCTGTTTTTTCGGAACTTCAGTCGTAAGCCTTCGTAATACAAAACCATCTTTCTGATTAACATGTTGGCCACTGCATTAAGCTTCCGCGTTTCTTCCTCTACATATATCCTGGTTACCATGAAGATGATTTGCATTTCTCACCCAAGTAGGAGACCTGTTCACATGCATACATTCTGCAACGTCAGCAGAGCTGAGGTTGTTTACGGTTTTACCGTTAATATGACCCCTTACCCCAGCGACGTTTAGTTGGTGTAAATCTTTCCTGATACCCACGGTAGCTGAGGACATTGCGCGCTGCACAGTTGTGCCGAGCCGAGATACCCGGGATCGATCCTCACACCAGGCCAGTCTTTCTCAAGGCACTCGGCTCGCTCAATCAGCGCATTTGCTTGTGCGCATAGCTATCGTGGGGGTACCTGCCTAGGGTAGGGGTTGGCTGATCGTTGAACCTTCCGTTTCGGCGCCATAGTTTTTGGCGACCAGTCGTCGGCTGCAGCTGCACTTACTCCTCTGGGGCCAGTTGGTCCATGTGTGCCGCACGAACCAGTGCGAGGGAATTTCCCAGTGGAGGGCACAGTCAAAGTTGACTTTACCTCTAATGCAATCTTTGAAAATGTTAATAGAATGGAGAAGCTTAAGTTTACCTGTGCTATGTCATTGGTATACCGAACGCTGATGACATTCCCACTCGCTAGCCCTCAGGGTATACGCTTTAGGGCTCTTTCCCTGTCAGAATACGTTTGAGCTTTACTCGCCCACCCAAGGGCTGTCCAGAGTGCCTCTTTCGCATGAGATGTTGCAGCTGGTCGCATCTCCTGCTGGCGAGGTGAGTATGGAAAGTTATGTATGTTCTGTATACTTCCCTTTTTGCTCCGTGGGGTGGGCTGCCGAGCGGTGGAAAGCGACCCATTCCGTGGGGCTCCTACCTGCTTCTGTGTGGGAGACCGTAAAAGGAGCCCTCTGCACGTGGTTTCTTCTCTTTTGTTTTTAGTCTTTTCACTCTGTGCGGCGGGGCTTGGCGAACAGTAGTTTCGTGTGCGCCGTATTTCCTTCCCGTAGTAGCGCGCTGGCCACGTGAGACCAGTAGAGCTCATCTGAGTTCTCATTGAACGTGAGACCTTCCGGCAGAAAAGTCATGATAGAAATCCCTGAGAATACGGTGCAGTTCGACACACACAGTATTTCTGAGTTTCAAACCAATACTGTAAACTTATCAATACAAGGAGGTGTATATTTGTTTACCTTGTATACACCTCAAATGAAAGTAATATGCCCGGGCGAAAGAAGAACTAGCGTCTACACAGAAAGCACAGATACGTATGAGATCACAAGTCGGTAAAGTGTTCTATAACCTGTTTGAGTGCGGATACAGCCACCCCCGTTCCGTGTCAATTTTTAAAAAAACAACTGGCCATCTGCAGGCATCGTGTACAATTACACAGTGACATTCGTTTCATCAGTATCAGCTCTACTAACTTCGACAATGGCGTAATTATGGCTAGAGGGCGATAATTGCTCTTGTGTAATTCACATTTTGCCTTGTTTTCAACAGTTGGTGACTTAATAGCAGGCACTTGGTGAGAAAAGCGGCAAGCGCAGTTTTTAGCTTCAGTGCGAGCATTTGTCTGTCGTTGTAGCTTATTCTTTATTTGAGAGCTTATGCGCTTAACGGACATTGTTTTTCAATGTAATCAATTGCATTAACAAGAAACCACACGCTTGTAAATTTAATTCCAAGTTCATCATTGAAGTGCGACGCAGACATTTAAACCTCACTGGATGTACATGTAAAAAAAAAATGTTGATAATTATTGATGCACTATCGTACCAATTTTTTTCCTAATTTTGCGAGAGGGTACCTTAATTATTGGCTTCTCTCTTCATTTGTTAGCTCTAGCAAAATATTTTTGCGATGATTGAATTAGGACATCAGTCATACTTACAAAACAGTTTAAGCAAATGTTATTTATGAATAGGCAAATTTTATGCCTTCTCTTTGACAATACTGACTTGTGTATGGTGTCTGTCTCTTAGTCTTTAACGTATTTAGTACATTTGGATGGGTTGCCAAAGCTACAGAATGTGTATATACGCCTGTGTAGATGGCAGATATGACATCTCTAGTGTGGAAGGAAAATACTGGAGCTCTTTAAAAGCTCAGGGATTAGCATGCATAGTTAGCTAACAGAAAGGCTCTAGATTTTGCGCATAATGTTGTGTCGAAAATGGTGATGACCTTTTTGGTTACCTACCGAATTTCATTGTTTGCTTACGGGGTTAGATTGTCGTTTAAAAAGTGGTCGGCCATTGCCGAGTTCGGAAAGCTCAGGCTTTCACGTGTTCCTTCTATTCTTGTTGTTGTTATTAGGTTGCCCAGCACATTCGTCTCCCGAAAATGGCGATGGTAAACACCCCGTTTTCTTTTGTATTGGGGAGATCATACCCTGATTGTAAGTTACGTACAGAGCGAAAGCTTGTGTTACGCCAGTCGCACCATGTCTCCTGAATGTCACACATGTCCAGTGCTCTTGTGTCATGTCTCCGGATTGTCATATTTCAGAAGGTGCACATCATCATCTGACAATAGATGGTAATGGTATCTGATCTCTTGGATACCAGATGTAAGATAATGATGTTGATGCCATCAACAAAACCATGCATTACGCCAGTGCTGTAAGGAAACTCTAGCGTAATACCTACGTATTTGTATCCCTCCGCAGTCTACAGCCCAGTAAAGTGACGCGAAAGTGGTGCTATAATATTGGTGGCAGTGTAAGGCTGTATTCGTGTTCTCCCCTCCGCAAGAATCTTTGTTCGGGGTTAATTGTCTCTGAAACTCTTGTAGAAGTTGTGCTATACTGCGGGATGTGTGTTTCCAGAAAAACTCGAGAAAGATTATGATTGACAGTACCGCATCTGGCGGACGATGGCAGTGGTACAGAAGAGCCCGAAATTTAGGCTTTGCCTCATCTCTGAGAATGGTCCTGTTGGTTCGACCATTATACAATATCTACTCTGAAGTTTGGCGAGGCTGGTCCCGCCAGCGCTGTATCCCTGCACTTCGGCCGGTGCATCCACACCCGTCGTCCTTATTGCCAAATCAACTCTTGCCTTCCTTCCAGGTCTCTCGCTCTTTGTTTAGCTTTTTATTGGGCAAGTGACCATATTTGTTTACAAAAGTGTTTGCTAGCCTCTGGTAAAGAATTAACCCTATCTTACCCCGCCTGCGTTGTTTCGCTGTAAGAGTTCTTTCTCCCATTGTATTCTTACAGGAGAAAGAACCCTCGTATCGAGAAGGCAAATAGCCTGCGTAAGAAAGGGTTTAAACGCGAACTTTTCAACCTAGTAACCGTGTAACTTTGTAGCGCTGAGTGCCAACTATACGTGGCGTTCTATTTGGGCTGTTACTACTAGAAAATAAATATTTTTTAGTTTGGCATTCTTGATTTTGTAAATCTGTTTTAGATACAGCAGCGTCCGCAGTGAGGTTCGTCTGCAGAGGCTCGCGTGTATTTGTTTCTGCCCTGCCGTGTTTATACATGATTGGTCAGCAAAAAGGCAGAGATAGTTAACATCCTCCCAAAATCAAGATAGTTAACTGCCTTTACCTCAACGCTCTCCAATTGTGCAAGTGTTTTGCCGTGTACACGTACAGTTGGTGAGCAACAAGGTGCAGACAGCTAGTAACCTACCAAAACTAAGGTAATTAAGCTAACATGATCTCCTTGCTTGCTCTCCAATCAATTATATTGCGTAATCGGAAAGTGATGTGTTTTGCACTGCCGTGCTACACTTAATAGTAATGGTAGCTATGTAATGAAGGTGATGCTTGTATTTACGAATTATATTATAGAAATAGTTTGATTCACTGGGAATCTAATTTTCAGGATAGAAATGAGAAACTAACTTGGCGTTGTCGTTGTCATTATACCAATTTCGGATTACTAGTAAATGCTCATCTTTACGGTTACGGAATATTAGTGATTATCATTTCAAAAAGGTATTTATAATGACGGTTCCTTTCCTATTCCGACGATCACTGATACTGAAGTTTTAGGAATTCGAAAAGTATGTGTTAGTAGCGGTATCGCCAGCGTTAGTTCCTCTTCCTATCCTGTTAATTAAACACAGTCTATGACTAACCGAAGCGCCAAAGACAAGCGTGTACATATTCTCTAGCGTAGTCATAATAAGATTATAATTATTACTGTGTATTGTGTGTGTATGAGTGTGTGTACATGACCTGCTTACCTGTAAATACCGTATAGTTTTCCTTCACTATTGCTTTGATGATCGTGTAACTTCGTTTTCATTGCCTGTTGTGTACCTATTTCCGGTGTGATCGATTAGCGTGTTGCGATTGAGCCAAGCTAAGCTGATCAGCTGTAACTTACCCGGTATCCCAATTCCAAGCGTTCGTATTGTCACCCTAGGTGGAGTTTCAGGTGTTGAGTCCAAAGCGATTATGCTTGAGTTGGTCCTTAATTCAATATTGCATTGCCAATGTTAAGCTAGCAGCCGTCCCAAGCGTAATCGGTTTTCAATCAACGCCCAAACTACTGTACATCCAAAGTGACAAAGTCGACGATCTAAATTTAAGCTCGAGGCAAGTCATAGTTAATCGGATTAGATTATCTCAGTCGAAGGGAGTGAATCGGAGACACCCTGATCCTTAAAACAGCGATTCTAAACCTGTGGTCGTGTCTCCGTGAGGGGAGAAGAAAACGTTCATTGGTTGCCGAAGGGTAACCTAAGGCTGCAGACAATGCAGTGGATTTTGATACAGCTGCTCGCATGGAGCTTCAGACCTTCCGGTGGAAAAAACCGAGATAGAAATCAGTGCGACGTACGGCGCAAAAAGGAACAGGTTATCTCCAAAATGCCAGTAGGGTAACATGTCTAGTACCCGTCCACCATGCTAGTAGTCGTCCACTTAGTTTTGAAAACTTCCTGTGTGAAAACTAGCAGTGCTAGAAAGCCGTACATAGGCCTAAACTGTAGCCTAAGTAGTACCATACAGTTTAAGCCTATGTACGACTCTCTAGTATTGCTACTTTTCACACAGAAAGTTTTTAAATCCAAGTGGACGGGTACTAGCATGGTGGACGGGTACTAGACATGTTACCCTAACCCTTCTTTCTACAATTACTTTCATTACTACTACTACTACTACTACTACTACTGCTGCTGCTTCTACTACTGCTGCTTCTACTACTGGTACATGTGTGAATTAGTCAGTTTGGACTTCCTATAGCCTGTTGAGCGGCAACACTGAGCGTACATACGTGCGGCGGTCAACTGTCGTAAGAACCCCCACCAAAACGCGTCACCTAGTCGGCCCAGTTAGTACGGTATTTGTTTATCTGCGTTACCAACTGAAACTTCGGTTTTCATAGAAATAGTAGTACTTAAAACATCATTTGTGAAGTACGGTCATGTTTACAAGGTGAACGTTCGTCATCTGTGTTGAATTTACAGTGACCGTGATTTGCAGACTTGCCGTTAGGACTTGGTTTGTCAAATGTAAGTAAATGTAGTCACTGAGACACGAGAGGCAGTTCTTCTAGGGACGGTATTAGCAGTACTATCCTTGCTAAAATAAGGGTTCACTTTGTGCAGTATTGGAATACTCATTATTTTGCTCTACCTCGAAAAGCGTAGCTTGAGTACCTCGATTCACAAGACTCGCAAGTTAAATAAAATTGTTACGTAAGATTACGAATCCCGAATATACCGCAAAGTCTACGTAGGTCATAGGACGCCAGGTCAACAATCGCCTTCTCAGTAATGTCCTTTGTACATGCTGTGTTTCCTTACTGATCTTTTATATCTAACTAGGAAGTTTCGAGTATCTCATGACCGTGGTCAATGTCTCCTAAGATGTTTTCCTCTTGCTGAACAGAAATATACTGGAGAATCATTAGGGCAGTGATATTTGCAAGAAATGAACTACAGTTGCTGCTGTGTTTTCTGTCCTCTTATTTTGTTTTTATTAACTCGCATCATTTTTTAAAAGTTGCCAAGTACCTCTAACTATGTACTATACGATAACGGGCTGCAGTTGAAAACTTCTAACTTCTTTAGGGAATTTTGTTTGTCAGTGTTGTCCAGTTGGTAAGGATTTATCTACGAACACGAGACACGAGCAGGGCCGATTGGGTTAACCTTTCCTCGAGCGGCTGAAAGCCGCCTTCGCAGCTATGGCATGACGGAGGTAACTATATATGTATGATCACTGGACCAGTAAAGGGTTCAGAGTTTCATGATTTGGTTAGAGCTGCTCCCTCTGCGTGGCAGCAAGGGATTACTGTTGCAGAAAAGATATGTGAAAAGCTTGACAACTACTCCCATAATCTTTTTCTGTTGCCCCTACGGTTCATCGATATGTACAGGTACATATATTTCCCTCTCCCAAAATGCAAGAACTTTTCAGCACTCGCTCGTACTGTTCTTAGGCGGAGAACTTGACCCAGTGCCGGCTGCGCGATACGCCATATTTTCGTACTTAATTTACAGCCACGCGAATTGTCTCGGTTGAGTTGCAGCTTGTGGTGAGCTGGATTTTAATGCATTTCATTGCATCCTTTTGTACATTATTTACCGCACTAGTTACGCTTGGCACTTCATTTTGCTACCGGACTTCAATGCAAACTAAATACTCCATATCGCTGTGTTAGGGCGCCCCAACTTGAGACCCAGTAGGACCGAGAAAAATATTTAAAAGTGTATATTTCCTTCTGATCCTGCACGATATTATTCGAGTACGTCCAGCCGCCGAAGGCTCGATCCTATTTTGCGTCCGGCTTTCCGTTTCTACCCATCACGCACGGCATGTTCGTACTTAATTTCACCAAATGAAATCGAATGTACTAACAACCACGTATTAATAACACTATTAGCATTGAAGTTAATACTGTCGCGACTGTTGCAGTAGTCAATGCATCGCAAATATACTCATTTGTACATAGTGCCCCAAAAAATAGGTCGTCTAACTAGTACCTACGTAACGCTAACTGGGATAGGGAAGAACCCTCCGCATGCACTGACTGTAAGAGTATGTACTTATAATACAGCTGACATATCCTAACCGTGTGACGTTGGCCGTAACACGTTAAGTTCTTGTCTAACCTTAATACTCTATCTGCTCTCTGTAAGATTGCTCTTACTTTAACCATAACCGTTGTACAGTAAGAAGTCCTTCGTTACACCTCCTTATACCGTAAGCATATTCTGTTGAATTATTGTTCGCCATTACTGCTATACACCGCATTGCTCCATTACCGATACTACACTGCAAGTACAATTGCCGGTACCCGAACTCACTGGTGCACCGCGTTACTCCACCCGTTATACTGTTATGAAAACGATCCAGCGTACACATCATTACCATCCTCCCCGTTACTGCCTCACCGCTTCAGCTTACCGTGACACATGTCGCTGCCGTTACCGTGACCGTTACAGGAATGCCAGTATCAATACACCCTCATAATAAATATTAAATCTATCGCTTTATGAACGTTGTATTCCGTGTAGTGTTTATTGCGCTTCCTTAACTTCATCATCGCTTCCTCTTATTTGTGAACTGCGTGCACTGTTCATAGTCCAGCACTCGACCTGCTCCAAGAATATGATGCCAATGTTATGCTATAAGACTCTATTGTTTCTTGTGTATGTTTGCTGAGAGATTTTATCTCATCGGACTCCTCCATAGATTTGTAATGTTGTCGACTGAGCTGCGTTGTAAGATGCCAGTGAAACTTGTTTATGTGGATCTTATGCCCAAGTGTGGAACTGTTCGTTTGTTGTTTATGTAATTTGCGTGCACGTGATGAATATATAAGTAACACAGTCGTCAGAAAATAGTCAAAATACCCCTGTGCAGTTATTTGGTTATTTACGTATATACTATCCACCTAGTGGATGTGTTAAGGTTATTTTCGTATATATGTGGATATAACACCGTCGTCAGAAATACCCATCTGCAGTTGTTTGGTTATTTACGTGTATTTTGTGGATACATCACTATCCACCTAGTGGATGTGTTTTGGTTATTTTCATACATTTGTTGATATAACACCGTCGTGGGAAAATATCTGCGTGGAGTTGTTTGGTTATGTACGTTTATTTGCCCCATAACCTTGTGGTTCCGGCTGTCTAGCCGAGTAAATCCTTCTTTTTCGATCGCTATTGATCGTCTCCGATTCGGAAAACGCGGGACAATACCAATATAATAATAATAATACTGTGCGTATATTTTGTGGATATATCACTTTTCACCTAGTGGATGTGTTTATATAGGTTATTTTCTTATATTCGCGGATATAATGAACACCGTCGTCAGAAGAAACCTATGTGCAGTGATTGGTGATTTGCATGATTTAAGGATATATATCCGTTATCATTACATGCCCACCGGATATTCGTTTTGATTGTTTTCGCATATTTGTCGATATGATTCCATCGTCAAAGATGCCTACCTCCTCAGTTGTGTTTTTTCCTACTTTTTCACTTAGAAAAGTAAAAGCAAAGCGCGCTGGCCGTACCATGCATGCACTGACTGTTAGTTATTGCCTTTGCGTGCACAGTACACAGCCGGCGTGCTGACTTTAGGACGTCAGCAACGCGCCATACTTTTCATAGCGTTCGTTGAAGGCCGGTCATCATAACAAGACTTTCGCCATTGTTTATGTAATCGGAGTCACGGTTGCAATACCGACTACCATTCCATGTAAGCCTGACGCGTTTTTATTTCCCTACTATATGTATTCCGGAAAGAAACTCAGATTACCTATCAGCTGCTCGAGGTATGTAACGATATATCTACGAATGGTTTCTGCTTCTTTAAAAGAAACTCGGAGACATCTTGTCACGATCCTATCGCCTCCATGCAAAACATGCTACTCATCCGTACTGAGCAATTCTCTTTGATCGTATGATATTATTCACGATGAATCTCCATGTAACTTCCAGCCTATTTGTTTTCGGTTGTTTTTGCACCTTTGGTGGGTGAGGAAACCATCATCGTAGTATTCCTCGCGTGACTTGGTTAGTTTTGTATGCTTTGTTACCAGAGCAATGTCGCAACATGTCCAAACGTTTCTTTACCGGAGCTTCAAACACTTTGTTGACATAACACAGTCGTCAGTAAATGCGGTGTGTTGTTTTGGTTATTTTCGTGCAGTCAGAACGCCGATAAAATAACCATTTATGCACGCGATTCAGTTCAATTACTTCCACGATTCTCGTGTAGATGTCATGGATCAAAGATCGTCATTCCATATTGATACGTGCACTTGAATTCATGAATGAAATTTTCAGCATTCCAAAACTACTTTGTGAACATGAATAAATGGATGAAAGATCATTCAAAACTGCTCTGCGCATGACTTAATGGATGAAAGATCGTTCCAAAATTGCCATCTTCACATGGTTGAAAGATCATTCCAGCACTATGTGCTCATGATTTCTTGGATGAAAGGTAATCATGGCAAAACTGCTCCGTGACCATGTACATGTTGTCTATATAGCACGTCGTTATACATTGTGTCATCTGTTGCCGTGATTCCCATACATTCTCAAAACTAACGTTCCATTACCAGTGCATTGCATTCAGTGTGTTTTGTTTATTCTATGAGGAAGTGCTGAAAAAAGTTGTGATTTCAGGCATCAGAAGTTGATGTCACTGCACGCGTCTTCCCGTGAAGCCTTGAAGGTACTCTTTAATTTTTCAATTGCTTGTTCTCAAATATTCCCATCCGTTATTCATCATTCCGGGATTCTACTGTAATTATATTTTGCGGATATACGCTTCCTGACGTATTGTTACCAGATGCATTTTCATATACAAGCCTTGAAGTTTTCATTGTAAAACTGCTTAATTTCCCATGCAGTATACTACAAATTAATTTGGTGAAGGCTGCGGAAAGTTTTTCATTGTGAAGGCTGCAGTTTTTCATTGTGAAAGCTGCAGAAAGGTTTTGATGTCAAGTTTGCCCTGTATTTTCCGTGAAAAGCTCCTGTAACTTTCTTCAAGACGGCTGCACTAAACTTTTCACATAGTGAGGGCACTAACCCTTTTTTTTTAAATGATGGCCCAGCAAAAGCACGTCTCACATTGATATGCTAAAACCATAGCAGTCATATACATTCCTGCTGCATTTAATGAACGGGATCTCCTCTTGTTTCATTTTCCAACATGTGGCTTAGGTAGCTATATGTTGCAGCAATAAGTAGGTACTTGGGCAGTTTTTGCCTATGATGGTAGCTAAACTTCGTGAAGTTTTCTTTGCGCTTTGTTTAATAGAAAATTTGACCCGGCTTTTGTCGTAAGCCTTTCAATTTGGCAGCAGGAGTTACTGAAAAATTATCGATTTTTCTTCACACCTCTGTATTAGTAGGCATTGCCTACTCTGCTGTTATAGTTTACAGTTTTAGTCTTTCTTTCGCAATGAGAGTGACAGAATTGATAGTCGCTAGCTTGTTTCACGAGAACTATTTACCTACCTGTATTGTCAGCCTTCTTAGTGTCTGCATCACCAATCATTTTTAGAGTGTCTGTTCGTGCCTGCTTCTTCACATCTAGCGTTTGTTGTGGTATTTCACAAACCTGTATTCTAATGTTGCCTAAATTGTTTTACGAAATCTTCACCGATACTTGAATTTACATAACCTTAGTTTTTTCTAGTATGCAGTGTTTACTGCGGAGGAGGGCTGTTGCGGCCCTGCCACAGAAGTAAAAAAAAACAGGCCGGTGGTCTGCGGTCATTTTAAAAACTTTTGTGGTAGAGACGCATGTGCCTAACTTTATATTACCGTATTTCTGTTAATTGCTAATGATTCTTTCGAATATTTAGTAACGTGTACTTTTTTAAAACATGATAACACATTCATGTCAAAACCTGTATACATTTTCGGCGCATTTGTATTGGTTAACATCCTGGAGTTGTGTTCTTTGCGGTTTTCGCCCTGGGATACTACCGTACTTCTGCTCAACTGTTCGTAAACTAAAAAGTATTCCAAATTTCCACGTTGAAGACACGTGAGGAGAATATAGCGTTTCGTTTACATAGACGTTAGTATATACGTACCGGTTCTGAGGTGGAATGTTCAATATTTTCATGCTGAGAACACAACCGAAGAATGTTCCCTGCCGTGAACATACCGAATACATAGTGTTTGTCGGCTCTGCATGGCGCTAAAATGAAACGGTGAACATTATTGAATTTCATCTGTAAGCGATATGAAATCAGTTGCTTTCAGTGAGCCTAAAATGTTTACTTCAGCAAACAAGTATCAAACTTTAACCGTTATTACAGTATATCCACACCTCCAAATTATTACCATTTTTTTTTTTGTTCTTTCGCTTTTTCGTGCTGCTGTATCATTCCTAGGATTGTTGCAATTGACTAGTGAGACGCAAATGTTCTATTGACATTGTTTATTTCGGGAGACGGAGCATTTCTGTGGGAACCACTTGTTGATTGGATGTGGTAGTGGTGGTAAACTACCGTCACTATAGTAATATTAACTATTATTTTTCTTCACTCTGCGCAGTGTTCTTGGCTATTCCTTCACTTTATGAAATGTTCGTGATTATTCGTTTATTTAAAAAAGTGTTCGTGATTGTTCCCTCATTTACGATGTGTTCCTGATGATCCTCCACTTGAAAAAGTGTTTGTGATTTTTCGTTCATTTTCAAAGTTTTCGTGACGATTTTGTTATTTTACGAAGTGTTCATGATTATTCCTTCTCTGTACGAAATGTTCGTGATTACCTATTCATTCTCTGTACGAAATGTTTCGAGTCCCATAGCCAAGCTGTGTAATTTCCATTTCTTCAATTTCTTCCGTAAGTTCAATTTCTTCCATCATAAGACTGTGTTCATGTTTCCTTGTGTTGCTGTTTACCATGCATATTGTATAAATACGTATTTCCGTACGAAAACTCAAACTAAAAATTATACTAATACTACTACTACTATCTAAGCCATTTTTGCCCATTTTGTGACTGGGCCATGTTGTGATCGTGTAGTCGGATTTCTCAATTCTTTTGTGTTCAATTGTAGGTAACCTATAGAGCTGACCAGTTGCTGCGTATGGTACCTGCATCGAAGGTGCTGCTCGACACTTATACCAAGTTGATACGCTACTTACGACATGCACAAAAGCTATAGCTAATAACTATAATAATAACATACACAAAAAGTACTGCTCACGCGTACACTTGACTTCCCTAATCTCTCCAGCAATCTCAGGTAGCGACTCAGTTCCGCAACAATAAAGTTTAATAAATTAAACTAATTGGATTAGTATATCGCTAAAAGTGAACGAATTGATGACACTGCTAGCTATGTTGCGGGATAAACGCCCATGGTACAGTTATCAAATGGAGACGCTTTCAGCATATATATATTGCCCGATAAACGCTCTTGTACAAATAATTATTCACCCATCACGCCTCGTAATTCGCGTAACCGAAGCATGCTTGAATAACTTACTCCGTATTTTTCCCGTCAGCGATCTGTTAGTCTTACGATGGCTTCATGCGGCATACATAGCACCTATCGTTGGAATGTGTTGCGGGGACTGCTTACTACAGCCGAAACGTGCACATTCCCGACTTGTTGTTCCCATGCGCGTTGATCCTGTGAGGGAACACCTTCGTGCATGGGCTCCACGTACCGATATATCAACATACTGTGTGTCCTTTTTTTCTTCCTTTCCCTGTGAGGTCCGATTTATTGAGGAAACGGAGGCTCAAACTACTCTATATAGTGATAAAAAAAATGCACGCTGTTGGAATCGAAATCTTCGTCAAATAAAAAAAATGAAATTTTGCTAGTGGCGCTTACTAAGCCAATTAGCATTTTAGTGAATTTTCAGCCGGCATACAGTTTTGTTTACAAGGAAACACCGAAGCATTTGAATACTGAGCAATTCGAATGGTATTGAGACCTAATGATGGATGTGTAAGATTAACGTAATTGGTCTCCCAAGAAACAGTGAGGGGCACCACTAATTCACGAACAGATTGGACTAGCCCTTGGATAGTGTACGTATCTAAAGGCTCTTCCCCTGATAGGACACGAAACCTAGGTTTCGGTCCGATCTTAGTAACTACCTGCCATCGCGCTCCATGCACACCCGCATTCCCCACTCAGCATTCCCGTAAAAGCGTCCTCGATTAGGACTGCCCCATCAGAAGCAGCTAATATGAAACGTAATTAACTTCAATGAGTTCTGGATTATCTGCCACGAGTATTGGTTTCGCTACGTGTGTTCGACTCTCAGGCAAAAGTGTTTCACTTGAATGGCCTCAAGCTAAATCCTGCCTAGCAGAGCTCAGTTTAAGGCCATTTCAAAGTTGCAAAGCACGAGTGAAGTTGTGGACAGTTTTAAGGCAAATTAGACCAGCTTTTCCGGATTACACTACAGCAGTCGTAGGGCCTCAAGCAGACACAGCAGTCTTATGTAATTAATATGACCGCATGCCTCGTACAAGACGAACGTATCATATATTTTGTAAGAAATCCGGTGCGATATAAACCTAGCCGCTGAAGCGCCAGTAACATGGCAATAGCTCATAGAGGGCCGGGGCCTAAGTTCCGGTGGCTCTTTGGGACTGGGCCTATTGGCTCGTCACTAGCCGCCTATCTAATCTAATCCACTCGTTCTACTACTACAACTACTATCGGCCATCTGTTTTCTTGCGTCTCCCATCTAGCAGCTCTCCCTCCGTCGTATCTCTGGGAGGACCTCCTTGCCGTCTGTCTTTCTTCTCACCCATCCTTTGACTATTTCCCCCCTCCTCCCCGAAACCTCCACCTATGGTGGGGACCGCACGTAGACGTAGACACAATTACAGCAAATACTATTACTACTAACCAATGCCATTGGTGCAGGTACCATACGCAGCAATCCATGTTGTCCCCGTAGCGTCGCGTACTAAGAGGTGCTCATGTCAGGATCTTAGGTAAGTTTTATCATCATGTCTTTTTTTCGATGGATTCCATCATTGTGTAGCACTCCGGCACTTTGCCGTGCTCACTTTGTAAGTAAATTGCTATGTCGATTAACAAAGAGTAAATAAATGGTGATTATGATGAAATGTTTATTTATCCACAGATTTTTTAATCGTTATTCAACTGTTTTTTTTTCACACTTGCTGTTTCAATGCATGGGATTTTCTTCCTTTCTTTGGATCGCAGCGAACATTTTGTGAAGGAGGTTTCGACTACAATGTAACCATAGTTCTAGCAAAAACCCTACACCATAGCACAACCTCTTGCGAAAACTGTTGTAACGGGCACTGTGCAAATTCTGATAAGAGGTCGAAAGGTTAATGAAAATATAAATATGTTCTGCTCATCAGTGACTTCCATTGTGGTTCCACACTAGTCTACTTTCAACTATACATATTGAATCTACAACTGCACGTTAGAATAGACCATGCTGACTTCGTACAGACCTTGCTTGCGGGGCCAAGGGCGCTTCCCAGCCATGGGTGTACGAACGAAACAAACCAAAATCCATACATTATCCTCATGTGGGTGCAACGCCCATCATATTAGTTAGGCTCGTAGCACCCTGGGGTACTGATCCCTGAAGATAACACCGGTAGAGTGCAACACTGCTGCGTAGGCTATACCTTCGCCCTCAGGAGCATATTCTGGCGGGCCCTCTCCCTGCCACAATATGTTTGGGTATCACGCACCTAAGGGTCCCGAGTGCCACAGCAATACCTTGATGGATCTGGATGCCCCCAGGTGATTTTGCCCGAGCCTCCCTTGATAAAGGGGCCCTAGGTTAACTTGCAGTGAACCAACTCAAATAGGGTCACAGCTCAAATTTCCCTCGGCCCACTTTAATTACCCTGGGTCTCATTTGGTAAAGCGGCTCAGCTTAAATTGCCTGGGCCTTCTTGTAAAGGAGCCTCAGCTTAACTTGCCCACAGGCCTTGTTTGTTTAAGGACCACTCCACCTCATCTTGCAGCGGTCCTTCCTTTGTATAAATCTGGCCTGAACATACTGTAGAACAACGAATAGCGCTAATAAATATCAAGTACATGGTCAAATCCAAATGGTTACGATAGTAGTATGCGCACTGCGCAGCCTCTACGACTGGTGAAACTAGAGCATGCCGGCTATTAACGGAGACCTCAACTTTCACCGCCGAGTTGTTTCGCGTGCTCACGGCGTTGCTCCTCATTGGAGACTGCGATGGAAGGAACTTTACAATATTCTCCGACTCAATGAGTGTATTACAAGCCATCCGAGCATACGACAGCATCCACCCCGTCATCGCCCGAAAAGTAAATACGATACAAGAACTCCAAGAGGATGGAAAGTCAGTGTGTATTTGTTGGGTGCCTGGTCATGTTGACGTCGCGGGCAATGAGCTCGCCGACGAAGAGTCGAGGCAGGTGGCGCTGTCGGGTTTGCTCGCGGCAAACCGTGCAGTCCTCTGCCGTAACTATTACCCACTAATCAGGAGAAACCTGCGCGAGCTATGGCAATCCCAATGGCTAGAGCAGAGAAATAATAAACTACGAACAATCAAAGAAACCGTCCGACCGTGGCACTCATCAAATAGCGACGATCGCCGAATGGACGTCGTACTGTGCCGCCTACGTATTGGGCAGACAAGCCTCACTCACGACTATCTGCGGATGGGTCGTCTGCAACCTTACTGTAATGACTGCGTTGTACCTCTAACTGTCTTGCATTTAATGGCCGAGTGTCCTACTTTTTCCGACGAGCGGAGGGACAGCTATCCGAACCTATATGGTCGGGATGTCGGCTCCATCCTCCGAGGAATGCTTTCTGAAGGACCTCGCGGCCAATTTAATAGAAATGCCCTCAAGACTTTTCTTACCAGATGTAACCTGTATCATAAACTGTGATGAATCCATTACGATAAATGCTATCTTCAACTACGGCTGTGCCCGTTCCTTTGTGAAATATATATACTATATGTAAAATTAATAATATTCATTTTAGTACTTTATAATAAATAAAATGTGATAAATTCCGCGCCCAAGCGGCGCATGAGCCTGTGGCTAAACACAGGAATAGTTCGGCGCGATATAGGCAGTGTGCCACTGAAGCGCTAGTAAAGGTTTCTACTACTACTATAGTAGTATAGTGAATATATGTAGCATAGAATGCCGTAAAATATATTAATCAAACATTCGTATTTTCTCTTTTATATCTTTGTTAAGTTAGTACAAGAAATTACAAAGAAAATATCTGTATTAGGCAATTAAAATTTCAAGACACCTTGCATTATTGGGGGGAGGGGCAGGCCCAACCAAGAAAATTATTGCGGGGACCAGGGCTCCCAGCCCCCCCCCCCCCCGCTGTTTGGCCGCCCCTGTGTTGTGGGCAAATATAAGGAAACTGCGGAAAGAAACTCGCGAGAGAAGACAAGAAATAACTTTATGCAATGAAGATGGACAGCTGCTTGAGAAGACGATGGCAGCTTACTGTTTAGAAAGATTCTGGTGTATCATCAACACGACAGATGCATCCAGGAAGCAAAGAACGCAACGTTGCGTTCTTTGCTTCCTGGAGGCATCGCACAAGTTTGGAATGACAGAATAAGATCTGTGTACAAGGAAGAGTTAGAAGAAATTGTAGTTATTGAGTCTGAGCCAATGGAGGTCCTCCAGAGGTGCTGCAGGAACACCTTGAGAGCAGGGATGTCGCGAAGTAGGCTNGGGACCACTGAAAAATGCTGACTGACGTTAACTGTCAGTCATATTACCGACTGGAAAACTTAACTAAATATAATACATTAATATGCTAGCTAAAAATAATACAAATTATAACATTAAACCTTAATTAATAATATAAATCAGTACTAAATAATAATTCACGTCGTGTTTTTATTTATTTATTTATTTACAGCTACATTCAAAGCTTTCCTATAACGCTCTATGGGAATAAGGAGAAAATTCAGGTGCCGAAGCCGGTATCTTGGATACGGGGGTCGCACTTGGGCGCTCCAGCTAGCTGAGGGACCTGAGCCTGCCTGCGTGATTGTGTCTGGACATGTTCATTGTTCTGAGTTGCTATGGGAGCTATCACTTACCTACGCCTCATAATATATATGTATATATATATATACACTAGCGGGCAAAATAAGAGAACGATTTTCATTTTTTGAAAATAAAGGTTAACCATGTAGAGTAGGTTAATGAATCTTTTGATGGGGCCCTAAGGAATGTATTTAACATATTTCTACAAAATATCAGGACAAACATAACTATATTTAATGCATTACAGCAATCTAACAAACACTAACAAAAATTGAACAGTGAAAAATAATCAGTTCTGTCGGTGCTTCGTGCCCTGGTCGGCTAAAGTTTGAAATTTGTTGCCTGCATCGGCTTTTGGTCGTGTTGGCCTGCAGGCTTTCAAGTCGTTGTTAATGGTTTTTAGCTGGATTTCCTTTAGCAGCGTTTTGGGCTTCCCGGTGTCGCAAATGCTTCATTTGGGTTGTATTACCTGTCCGTGGGAGCTCAAGCGTGAAGTTTTAATAATAATATATTAATATAACTTGACAGAAACCTATTACTGAAGAAAACTTGTGAGACTGACATCCTCTTCTCACAGTCTCGAGTCAGGCACTCAACTTACAAACGCGGCCCCGAACGCGGCTCTTTTGGCAGTGACCGTTGGTGTGGCCAAAATTAGGCCAATTTGGCCAATCTCTTCGCATTTCCACATGTTTTAACCGATTTGGACCACTCAAGCGCCAAAATGCGTCTCTATGGGTCCGCTTTAGAACGTGCTTGTGACTGTGGAAGCGACAAGGCGATCCGCGTGCAGCGCAAAATTTTCTTCACTGGTGATGTTCGGTTAGGGTAAATTTTGACGTTAGTCGGTACATTTTACAACTAAGTTGGCACGATTACCGTGAAAGTACCGACTGCTCTTGTCAAATATATACCGACTATAGCCCGACCAGAAATTATTGAGAGGGGGGGGAGTCCCCCCCTCATTCGCGACATCTCTGCTTGAGAGTGTGATGAAGATTGAAGAAACTGTCAAGCCTATGAAGAAGGTGTGCTTTGACCAAGATACTCGATGGAGAGGGAGGCTCGAGAATAAGAAAGCAGCTGGTCCAGACGGATTAAAAGCAGGGCTCCATTAAGCTCTGAGTAAGAAGTCAAAGGTAGTGGAGGGGCAATTGAGTTGCTCAGTGTATGTTCTAAAAAAAAATTACAACCGCACAAGTTACGAGGCCCGCTGCCCCTGCGGCAGAGGAATTGGGGGGCACTTTAGGCCACCATAAGCCAACCAGAACGTAGCTAGGGTCTCGGAGTCCAGGGTACGTACTTGCAGCAAGGAGACAGAGCCATTTCAAGCGCCGCCCTCTACCCCCTCCCCCTCCATTGTGAAAACACAGGGAGAAGGAGTGTTTTTGACATGTCCCACTAAATCAAAATTATGGTAATTTGCCATGATCATCATCCGGAATTACACTATCAATTGCTGTACTCATTATTGTTGTAACTTCAACTTCAATTGCGATATACGTAAGGTGTATTCTGTTAAGCACATCATACGCTGCATGCGTATTATAAAGTGAACTATGTGCAGATCAAGATTGTCCCTATTGAAGACCACTAACACACTTCGGTAATACGTGCATAAACTAATAATATGTGCGGTATAACCTGGGTAGGAAGAGAAAAAGGGCGCCTTCTACTGGGACGTGAAAGTTGATCTAAGCCAAGCTTATTTCACTTGACTTGTCCGGAGCTGTTAACAGGAACTTTAGCTTTGTCACTTTGAATCGTGTTGCTGGTGTTAGAAGAGACCACGCGCGCTTGAGTTGAACCCACTGAAATCTCAATTATACGAAGTAATGTTGAGTTTTTTGGAGCCTCATAGGCGATCAATTTTGAGTCAATAAATAATACTCGAGTAAACGGGACGAAATCGGGACACACGTCTTCAGTTTTAGACAAGTTAAGTCAAGTAGGTTTGGCCTAGATCGACTTTCACGTCCCAATCGAACACGCCCTAATTAGTACGTTCGATTGACTGGGTCGTCAGAGTCGATTCAAGCCAAGCCCTCTTCACTTAACTTGTCCGAAACTGCAGACAGGAATTTTTTATTTCATTTCGGTGAATCACTGTGTAGGAATTAGAAGCCAACTGTAAATTCCACTTTATGGCAAAAGATTGTGTTCTTGAAAGTATCACAGATAATCGATTAAGGGTCATCGTCAGAAACAGAAATGAACAGGTCGAAGCTAGGGCACCTGTATGGAGTTTTGGATTAGTTAAAGAAAGTGGGCTTGGCTGTGATGGACATCAAAGATATTATTGGAGGTAATAATTGGGCAGCTCTTAAACGGCCGTATGAGACGAACAATTAATATGTGCATAACGATAAACAAAGGTAGAAAACATCACAAAAATAATTATCTTTTGGTCGAGCTAACTCCAACATGTATATATAGAGATAAAATAAGCATATTTCTCTCAAACATGCATTTCCTAAAGGATGCCTGATCCATTTACCAGCCCTTGGCTCGTGGAGCAAAACATTTCATTTACTTTTTCTTCACTCTGCTTCAATACTTTTTATATTATCGAAATCGTTCTGTTCTTTAAGCACAATGTGGTGTTCGTATAAAATATACTACAATTTCATAAGTTGACGCTTTTGAAGACTCTTCACCTCATTCTAGTTCAAGGTTATGGTCTCTGTGCCGCTACAAAAATTCCCTTATCGCCCTACAAGCGAACGCTGGAGTGAGCTTGACCACAACGTGTTCCCAAAGTAGGAAACTCACATTCACTGGTTACTGCTACATATAAATGCCTGCTACACTCAGAGCAGTTTGGTACTGCTCTCGACCACATTTACAAAGCTATGGCACAAAAGTTGAGGGGCCCTATAAAACTGCGACTTTGCCTATCTCAATTTCTTATTAGATCATCGTCCTCGCAGTGGACAGTGTCAGAAACAGTGATGCTACATTCACGATAATAAAAAAAATAGATTCTTGTTACAAAGCAGGCTTGGTTAAGCGTTAAATCAACTTGTCCACACTCCAACTGGAAAGCCGGAGCCTACCATGGTTCGTGCTGCAGACAGATGCTCTTTGAAATAGACGTATACATGCATGGTTGCAATCAGTTACAGATGGTGGAAGCTATTGCTTGGAGATAAAAACAGTATTGCGACAATTGCGACGTCTTGCTTATCCCCACCCCATTACTGATTAGAGTCAGTACGGTGCACTCGCAACAGCGTGTAACGACAAAAATGCTAACCCAGTTAGGAATTTCTTGTCTGGTAGAAAGGCAAGATCAGAAACTACTATATAACTCCTCATAAAGCAACTGAAAAAACGGAAAAATCATGAAAGAGACCGCGCAATGAGAAAAAAAAAACATGAAAACACAAAAAAGCATGAAACATGCTTGCAGTACTATCTAGCGAGAATTGTAACAATAGTCAATGCCATTTTGGGTAACCAGCGAATGGAGGTTGTGAAGCTCAACCTGTACAATATTAAATTATACTAATTCACGACTTCCTATAGTGTTAGGAGCAAAAAAAAAAAAAAAGTTTTACAAAGGCGGGGAAAACATGCATACTATAGTATAGAACTTATCATTTTGAAACTTCCCTCTCATCCAAAGTGAGAGCTGGTATATTTCTGGAGTTTTGTAAAACATAAGATAAACAACAACAGTAGCACTACTCATGCTTACCTTTAAGGCTTGGAAGACGGCTCTTATATTTGTAGAGCGTGTATTTCGTAAATGGTGCTTTTTTCAATGCGCTTTCATTCTTCAATTTATAGAACATATTACGAACCACACCGGACCACGGCACGACGAACAAGAAGGTCTCGCCACACTTTTTCGCGCCTAGTCACTTCCGGAATTTTCAGTGTTGCCGTCAGGCAGGCATGAGAATTGGCCATTTGAAATAGTTGCATTGAATTTTATAATTAAAATTACTTTACTTCATATAAGCTCTCAGATTCTAACCTTTTTGCGACAGTTTCACAGCAGCACCGGCGAGCGCAAAGCTCTAATTAACATAGTGTCGCTGCAGCGTGCGTTTACCAGGTGGCAGTCTGCTGGTGCAAATTCTATTATTTGACCTTTGTAATAATTCAAAAGCACCTTGCTATAATTCAATTGTAGATTCATGAAATTTATCTGCTTCTCAAGTTGGAGGTCGTGAATCATCTTCCGATGCCATGGGCATTCAAAAAAAATGTTGATTTCATTTTGCAATGGGAATACTCCCAGTTACCATTTGGTGTAAATATCGAATGCTGCATAATATGATACCTAGCATGTAACCTCAATATAAAACAAACTATGACAAGAATTGAAGACTGACCACTGGCTCTTGAATTGTATAAATTTACGAAGATTTACCTCCCCCCCCCCCTCCATTCTAAACTGAAGATAAGACTAGCAACTCTTGAACATGTCATCCGAATGCCATCTAATTGCCACCCACTACACTGGTACCAACATTACAGAAAATTCGCTGCTTCTGAACTGCCAGCGACTGTGCTGCCAACTTCATGCACTGATAGCTTTTTATGAGCTAAACTGATGTTGTTTTCAGAATTGTCAATCCAATTGTATTAAAATCGCCCATATTTATATTGGGGAAGGGACAAGTTGTAACATCGCTCTTTGGAGCAAACAAAATATAGTTTTGTTTAAACCCCACAAAGCTCTTAAATTTACTACTGCACAAAACTCAATTTACAACTGCGTAAATCAAATTTACAACTGCACAAAATGGGTACAACTGCACGTTAGAGCAAAGCCAGGAGTTGCTTCTAGAGAGAGCTGGAGCGAGATATGAAACCGGAGGAATGTAGAGTGTCTCTGACAAAGATGGTTGAGAAGAAGAGTAAACATACAGTGAAGGATTTAAGACCGATTGCTTAGACCAATATTTCCTACAAGCTCTTCATGTCCTTAATCAAAGAGGCATGAGAGACATTGGGATTCTATATGTGAACAGAAGGAAACGCTGGCAAGATTCACGGCTGGAAGACGTGTGGAAGATATTATACTTATATTGGATAATTGTGTACAAGAACCTTTTCAAATACAGAGGGCATTATTGGTGGTGTGCATCGATGTTGGGGTCCCTAGATCTTTCGAGCGAAAACCAGTTCGTGCTGGACGTTTCGAGCGGAGACCAGTTCGAGCGAACGTGGACGGTTCGAGCGGAGACCAGTTCGAGCGATTCCAATTCCATTAGCAGGGTGATGTGCATCAGGCCATGGGCAGACCCGCAACATCATATCTTTGGATAGACATACCTGCATAGCTCTAAATAATACATGTTTTGCAATCACAGATGGCTGGTCAGTTCTAAATAATACATGTTTTGCCACCATATGGTAGCCAGTCACATCAAACACACGGGAGCAAAAGCTGCTCTCGTCATTCGACTATAGGCGTCTTTTTGTGGCCACGCTTGCAATCAGAATCACCGTGATCATGATCATCGTAATCACTGAAAAGCACAAGAATGGTCAACGATTTTGTAAACAAACCAGAGCCGCCATGTCAATTATTAAA
>LQNS02007215.1:15163335-15176003 GCA_001587735.2 Parhyale hawaiensis
CCAGTTCCTGCTCGTTTTAGAACGCTGCTCTGACCTTACACCGAGGTTATCCTAATAGAACGTTTCTCGGTCACTGTCGCTACATAAATAGCTCTTTATCGCAAGAGGTCTTTTTTCTTGGGGCATTTTCCTTTTATATTTTTCATACTCTTATTTTTGTTGTTGGTATTTTCCTCTTCTTTCCCAATTGGCTCTTGTCTTTATTGATTCTCTCACGTCGGGTTTCCCCATAGGTATTGTTTAACACACTATATGCATCGATAGGCTTGAAACCACTGCGCAGTCGGACCTATTTTTATTATTTCTCCACCCATAATGTTGAAAATCATGCTGCCTGAACCTTTGCTTGTCCAGGGACTAGCTAATTGCAGTGCAGTCCTAGCTGGAAAAATTTTATGCAAACCGGTGATACCCAGTGCTTTCTCCTATATTATGTTGGCTGGTGGCCTGAACTTTTCCGATTGGATATACATAAACACTGTGTTGTTCATGCCATGGCAACACTGGGTATTTACACCGAGCCTGATGCAACAATGCCAGACTCGCACGTCATGTATGCCCCTGTATCTTTGCTACAGATTTTCTATTAGCATCAGTATGGCATACGAGCTGCACTTTCATGCCACCTGTTTAGTGTACAGGTGCATATGTGGCCATGGTATTAGAATCAGCCCAATTTTGTGTGTAGAGGTAGTAGGTATGTATAGGGAAGTGTATGTAGCCTAGTATCCATGCATTTCTTACTAGCTAGGTCATTCTTGGTCTTAACTGATGAAATTGCTGTTACCTAAATGGCGTTGTAGGAGTGCTTTCTATATATTGTTACATATTGTTAATTATGAGGATTACTTCTTGTCCTTAGCGTCAGCTAGGCCTTGGGGTCTTTTCTCTCTCACCCACTGTACTATTTCTTATCTTGCACTGTTGTATTTGTTATAAATTTCTCCTTTTGTGGAGTGTTTTTTTTTTTATTAGTCATGCGATCACGTCCCTTAATTTTCCTATCATAGCTACTATGTTCTCCTCACTTCTTATCTCTTGAAGATACTGTGTTGAGTCTTGAGTGGCTTATAAATTATCATTTTTTGGGCAGGAAAATGCAAATTTGCCGGAATACTCATACAAAGGTCGCGGCAGAGGCAGAGGTCGAGGTAGAGGAGCTACCGCCAAAGGCAGAGGTTTGATTCTGCTTGGATGGTGCTATTAGAATTTGATTTCATTATACAGTGGTGTCTTGACTTACAAGTTTAATTTAATTCTGTGACAATATCCGTTGATCAAATCCATGTTGAAGTGACTTTTGGATTAATTGAAATGCCACATCAACTAGTAGTGGCATATCTGAATTTGTTAATGTGAATTCTCATTTGCTGTGTAAGCAAAAAGTCAACTTCTGTGGTGGCTCCCGACTTGAAAAACCTTATGTTGGAGCAATTGTAAGTCAATGTGCAACTGTATATATATATATAGCTATATATATATATTATATATTTATTATATTTCTCCTAAGACGCACCCAGGCCAGGAAAGTTGTGCTAATCCGCTGAAAACAAACGTTACAGCCATCCTACCAATCATTAACTAAACTAAAGACATGTTCAAAAAGTCTCCAGAATAGTGAAAAATTAGGAAAAACAAACATGCAATGTAGTACCGTGTAACAAACTTAACACTGGACGCTATAAAGTATGTAGATATGCTCCGAGATTCATGGATGGATTTTTTTTTTATTTGAAAATGTATGAGTTCTGTTTTAATTTTCCATTTCATGTATTGTCTCTACAGCTTGGCTGTTGGAGAGGAAGTGGGGGCTGAACGCCGTTTTAACATCCGTTTTTAATGGATGGCGATTGGTATTGCTTTCATGGATTTTGCTCTTAGTTACCCTGTAATGTAGGGGGTTTAGATAGCATTGATGCTCTCCTTAGGATGAATAAGTTGTGCCACCTCTCAATGGTAAAAGCTGAGCAATGCTTCCAATTTTTTGTTGAGAGTTAAGTGGGTTGACCTAGATTTGACCCATGCCAAAAAACTTGGCATAGCTGGCCATCAAAAAATGATGGCGCTGAATTTGGCTCCACCGCGGCAGGTCGTCGAGTCGTTCTATTTTTACCTAGGTTGTTATTGAAGAGCTAGTTATTATTATATTCACTAGCTTCATGCCTCCGTTTCCCGCGGAGGCAGGGAATAATTTGGCGAAACTGAGCCTGACGGTGATTGATAAAGCGACCATAATAATTTTTCAACATTTTTTCCGCCAAAAGAAAAATATCGTGAAAAATCTATATTAGTGAAAACACGTCTTTACAAAAACGTAGAACACTTTATTGACTTCCCGGCATCTCTACCTAAACAAATTCTTCCACCATCGTGATCACTTCTCTGAGTTTATGAGATCAAGATGATGACTTAATTTATTTTGCATTCTTTTCTACTAGGTGGCCGTGGCATGCCTGCTTCACCACTAACTGGCAAGAGCAATGAAAACAGGACGAGTTCTCCTGCCAAGACTCCTGCAGTTGACAACGCTGCCTCAGCAACACAGGTCAAGAGAAGGGGCAGGCCCCTCGTTTACTTCAATAGCATGACTTCTTGCTCATCTTCCTCCGACCAAACAACCTTCGACAATGTAATCGCTTGCTACGCTACGGGCGGGACTCCTTTGCTCTATTTGTCTTCATCTTTTGTTCTGTGTCTTCTTGCCAGGAAAATCTGTTGATTACTTGTTATAGTTTCTAATTTTTGTTTCCTGCTAACTTACTTTTTCTGTTGCATTATGGGTGATACTTCTGTAGCTACTCAGATCAGCTTTTCTTGGTGTGATCTTTTTCAGTTGACAGTGAGAACTTGATATCTTTTTATTTGGTTTTCTACGAACTTCCTTGTTTTGTTTCAACTTTATTTTGCTATACCTCGTCTGTTTATATTGTATGATTTCCTTAATTTTTAATGGCTTGCCTGCTTTTTGAAATAAATTTTGTGTCTTAGTAGCTTGCCCTTTTTATTGGTAATTTTTATTTCTTCTATGCTATTAATTTTTTCCCAAAGCCGGAGTTTTGCTTTCGCTTATTTTCTTTTTGTATATTTCCTTCTGAGTTGACTCCTGTTAGCCTCTTGGTATTGTATGCTCTCACTGGTGTTAACTATGATACTGTTGAACGTCTGAATGTATTTTGACTTGGAATAGCCTTTTTGTGAGCTTCAACAGTAGATATCTATTGCAATGATACATTGACTAGGTACCGTGTCTTTCGCTACAGTAGTCATTTGTTCGGATAAACTAATTTTCTTGTTCTGGACATTGGTCATGCCTGGCAACTTAGCCGAACAATGAAGCAACACATACCTATATACTCATGTCTACGCTTCCTATTAATGTAGAATGAGACGTACTTCGCGCCCTGGCGGCGCACGAGCCTGTGAATAACCACGGGAATAGTTCGGCGCGATATAGGCATTGTGCCACTGAAGCGCTAGTAAAACCTTTACTACTACTACTACTACTACTACTACTACTACTACTACTACTCATGTCTACACGACAGCATTATTTTGATATAGTCATTTTCTGTTAAGACCCGGCATTTCAGATATTCATGTGAAGGTTTGTTCTGTCCTTTGGATTGTCTCTCACGTTGCTGAGGTTGAGGCCCTGCATGGTCTAGGCTGTTATAAACAACTTCTGTCTCATTGGGATAATCATACGAAGGGACATTTTGAATTTTTGCTAAGTCCCTTTATGGAAGTAATCGCTCATCCGTGAGTGATTACTGTGCGAGTCAATCTCAACCACTTTCTACCTTTTAGAATCTACCACAGTTTTTTCACAGCATGAGATAGGCCTCTCAATTCTAGTTTTTGCAGAATACGCACCCCTAGAAATTCAGGTAGGTCATTAGCTAGTGAGGTTTTAAGAAGAGAATAGCAACTACGTGACAGTTCATTAACAGACGCTAGATTGGCGTAAGTTGAAGTTTGGAGCTGCTCTAGATCGAATTTTGAAGGAGAATGTTCAGTTGAATGTGTGCAAGCCTTATTTTAATATCGAGTAGGCAAAAAATACTGTGCTTATTGTCCAGTCTCACCGTACGTAGTTTGTCATGCCCTTCACTGTTGCTTTTTTCCTCTTTGTGTGGTACGTGGTCTGTGAGAAAACCGATCTTTTTTTCTACTGTGTTACATTTCATAGCTTATTTTCCTCATTATTGAAGCATATTTTATGTTTGACGGATCTTCTTTCTGATTTTTTATTGCATGTGTTTTAAGACTAGACTCCTACTAACACTTTTTAATTTGTTTTAATCTATAGTCTTTCATTTGCCTATGTTTTACAGTTTGAATAATAATGGGATGCAGATGTCAAAAATAAAGCTGTCCACTGTATAGTGATTGCACTATATTTCTAGCGGGAGTACTAGTGGAAATATATGTTGCAGTACACTAATACAAACCAGTGTAGAAGGATGTAAGCTCCAAGTAGGTGGTAGTAGGTAGTGGACTTGCAATAAAGTTTTGTTTTGCTAGGGACAAAGGGTAGATCAGAACAGTAGCGGGACAATACCAATATAATAATATCAGAACAGACGGGTTGAACTACCAATTCCGCCAGAAATCCAAGCATGAAAAACTGCTGCTCTAGGATAACCGACGTTGAGTAATATGCGCATTACATGTATATTGTAGTTTAAGTATAAGCATCACTGATCTTTAGCTTCTGGATTATCGCACTGAGGTTTCTCTTAAACTCGCCTCGCAACAGGCCTCTATTTCTCTGAAAGTTTGAAATTTTTACATACAGTCGCGTTTTGGAGAATTTTTTTTAACTGTTCTGCAGGTGAAATTATCTGATGTTTCCGATTCTCCTAAAGCTCTTTTATGTATTTAATTATTTACGTAATGGTGCTTGCAATAATAGGTACGCTAAGGCCTACAACTGGCCTAGGATAGTCTATAGGGTTCTGTTAGTTCGGTTCGCCCATCCTATGTTATTGGGAGCTGCGCGTGCAGGGCATCAGGGAGGTTGCTCTAGCCTCATCTAGGCCTTTGGGGCAGCTTTCCGTAGTGCCCTCTTTGCTTCCTTCCACTTTTATACTCCAATTGAAGATGCTTTATGCTGTTTGCCTCTTCTTTCCCTACTCGCTGTTTGACATACTGTATATCCCTTATTTCTTGCTTGTTACGATCACCTTCGTTGTGTTCGTGGAAGCTTAAACTATTCATGATATTAATAAAAATTTACGATAGCTATTAGTAATAGTTTTCTTAATGAGCTCTTAACTGCTCCCTACCGTTTAGCACGGTAACTGTTAAGTTAATTGATCCGCACCTGCAACTCGGAAACCCACACACACTGGTTCGTGCTGCCGTTATAAGCCAAGAGGCTGCAGCGGAAGATGCGGCTTGAGTCGACCAAAGGTCGTCTAGTGCTATGGCGCCAGTGATGAAAAGCCCTATACGACAGATCTGCGCCCAGACCGGGTGCTGATTAATCACAAGCTGCGTAGAAGTTGTACTCCTGGCCGAAAGGCTTGAACTTGTAATCTTGAGTCAATATCAGAACCCTTAAGACTGTTGCTACTACAAGTTGGAAACAAATGCAGTACCGTATATGTAGATTTCGCTATGGGTATATATTAGTAAATATTTTTTGATTGGAGAGCGCTTTCGTAATGAAATAGCAAACCCTCGCTCGTATTTATATACCTACACGGTGTTGATACGTAACCGTGTAATATGATTCAGTAACGGCTGTTATTTCTGCCTATAAGCCTTTACATACATTAAACTGGGAAGATAATTATCAAGGCAGTGTTTCTTTAAGGAAGGTCCCGGTATTGTGTCTGGCCTGCCCCAATGTTAGGTGTTAGGTCAGGGTAGTTGAGAATAGGTTAGAATATATTCAGTTTAGCAAAATAGGTGCCGCAGAGGCACACATGTACCTATATCATATATGTAGGCCGTGTACTATACCGGCATCTTCTTCTATATTCTTGACCTTGAGCTTCAAAGTATAATTCATTCCTCTTTAGAATAGCATTGCTTGGTCACTCGGTGGTAAAGGGTTACCGGTTAATTAATAGTACGGTACTGTACCTATTTACTGCCGTTCACTTCGTTACTTTGTCACTGCTGTGCTTGCTCAAGCATGTTGTGTTGAAGCTGGTATCTATCATATTACAGACTAAGGGCACCGACAATAAGAGCAGCAGCCCTTCTCCCACCAACACCACTCAGGGTAACAATAACAAAGGAGAAGCAAGCCAAGGCGACAAAACCAAGATAATTGGTACTAGTGGCGGCACGTCTTTGGTGATGTCGCCCTCTAAGCTTAGTTCTGCTGTCAACTATCCTCCCCACAAACGGCAGAGTCAGGTTGGGACCAGTGTAGCTTTATCCTCAGGTTTATTTTAATTTAGTCCTGTATTGGTGTAACACTTGGTTTTTCAGCAATCGCAGTTTCTGGTTTGTTGAACGGGCGACGTGTGACTGTATGTCCATTCCTCTACTTGTCTTGGGACACTTTTGCTGTGGCTAGAATAGTTCTATTACCTTATGAAATATTAATTAGCAATAATAATGGTTCTTTAAACTAGGACTGGGACAGACTCAGGTTTAGAGCAGCGTAGCTATGGGCTATTCTCATGCATTTTTATTTGGGTCTCAGTTTGGTGCCGCATTTTGCTTCTTGACTGTCGCTTCACAGGTTTATTAAACTGGGATAAGTATATACGGTATAAATTGAGGTTAGCAACATCGTAGCCATTACCTGTTGCCGTACTTTGATGCAATGTTTGCTTTTGGGCAGTGGCTTCACTTTAAAATCACTGAAATCGGACAAAGGATAAACTCACTTTACAAACAGGACATTGCTAATATCTGGTGTATTTTTCTTTAACTTTATTTTGCTTGTCGCACAACAGACTGATGAGCAGTTGTGCTCCGGGTTAATTTAACTGTTTTGATCTTTTGTTAGCTTTTTTTCACAATAACTGTTACTGTTCATCTGTTCATCAAAAGTTTTGTTGTTATGATAGTGTAGTTCTAGACGTTTTTTAAGTTGTGTAGTTGTTGACCATACAGTGCTTTATTTTATTTGTAGACCCTTGTATGTTACTGTTATTTGCTGTGCATAACCCGACTGCTTTTCGTCTCTAGTTATGCTTACCTTCCCTATTGTTTCATAATTACTGTGGTTAAATGTACTGACATGTCCTTGCCTTTTTAGACCTATTCCATAATAATTGTTTTCCATGGCAGGCGGTGAGGTTACCTGAAGGACCCCAGCTAACTCCTGAACAGTTGAAGGAAGTCGAGGCGCAGTTCAAGGTAAGCGCCAAGTTATGGGAGCGCAACTGTTCTTGTGGGTGCAATAGACTAGTTGCTCGACAGAATTGTGCTTCTGTTTTTCACTGCAGCTTCTTTTATTTTATGGTCATAATCACTCTTGAGTTCTTTTCCCTAGCCTGTGGAAGTGCTACCGAATCAGTCAAACCTTCCAAAGAATTATCATATTTGTGTTTTGTTGTCATGTGAGGACACTCATAAATTGAATAGGTTATTAGTACTAAGCTCTTTGAAGCGGTTCTCCCGTGACAATTTCTCGAAATGATTCATGTACGTAGTGGATTGTCGGTAACTTTCGAAATTGTTAGGCGAATACTTGAATGGGGCTTTGATACGTCTAGATAGTATCGCACCGTTACCCCTGGAATGTTATTTGCATTCTCTTACCCATACCCAGCATCTTACTACGTTAGTGTTATACGGGGAATATGAGCTTGCGGCCCTAGTAACTCAACCCACTATAATAATAATTGCGAGGTATATTTGATATCCAGAGCACCTTGGTCACATCTTTATTTTTACTACACGTGTTATAACGTTGACCACATCCCGTATTAGGCCTACATCATTCCACAGTGATCCTCTCACAACCCTAATTAGTGTAATGCTCGCAGGCTCAGGGGTATATTTTGACGAACCCTTTCCTTGTAAAAATATATAGCTATGGGCCTCACTAACCCAGGGGCTGTCCCGAGTGCCTTCTCCGCAGGGGATGTTGCAGCTGGCCGCAGTTTCTGCTGATGAGGTGTGTTTGTATGTGTAGGTAGGTTCTCTTACTTTACCTTCTGTTCCGTGAGGTTTTCTGCCGAATGGTGGTAAGCAACTCATCCCATGGGACTCCTATCTGTGCCCGTGTGCGTCTGGGGAGGGGGGCACGGAAGGGACCTTCCGTATGAGTGTTTCTTCTGTCTCTTTTTTTTTTTTTTTCATCTGTCGTCTATTGGGATGCTTTTTACCCGATTTCCCTGCCAGTAGTAACGCACTGAGCCAACTTAAGGCGTCTTTCTGTGGCCACGCTCGTGATCATGATCATCGGGATCACTGAGAAGCACAAGAACCCTCAACGATTTTGTAAACAAACCAGAGACGCCATGTCAATTTTCGAAAATTATATTTTTTATGGTATTCTTACGGGAAATGGTAGGGAATGGATTTCTTATGAGCCTCTACCTATTGATTTTGAAGCCAATGCATAGCTGAACTAGCAGTAGTTATTTAAAGCATTTTGAACATACACAGGCATAAAACTAAAGAAACTACAATTCTGGAAGTCAATATTACAAACAATCTTCATAACTTTATTCAATTTATCCTTAATTATAAGAAAACATCATGACCTTGTATTTCAGATTTTGAATTTTTACTTGTCCAACGGCTGGAGTCACACTTTGATCACGCATGATTAACTTGGGGGAGGAAATCACTCTGCGATCAATTCTCACTTCTGATCACGGTTTATTGCTATCATAATCACGTCAATATGCGGTCACAAAAAACGCGCGAATCGTGCCCGATCAGAGGGAATCATCCGCGCGGTGGTCACGAAAAGACGCCTTTATATGTACAGCAGAGGAGTGGCGATGTCGAGAGGATATTCCTACTCGAGCCTCTTGCCCTTCTAGCATCACTATATGGGTCACCCTGTGACATACACAGTTGTTAAACTGAGTAGCTATGTGATAATACCGATGTGACACACGCCTGAGCGATTCTATAACCTCGACAATTACTAAACATCTTTTGACAAAGTTGCACCTCTCAGCAACAGACATCGTATGACAGATGTCAGATACAGTGCATATAATTTCTATTGTCTGCATGCTTGACCGATTAGCTAGAACGTCCACTACGAATGGTTGACTTGAGGGTTTTGTGAACTGAACATGGCAGATGAGCTAGGCGGCTGTGACGTGCTTGCTATAAATTTTTTTTTTTTGTGTGTGTGTCTAGTATTGGGTTTCCCCATTCAACACTGTGTCGGACCCTTGGCCCGGTATCAAGGATACCAACATAAATTACCTACCTATAATTTAAGCTAATCAGATTGGGTTAACTTTTTAAGTTGTATTATCACTTTCTATAATCGCTACTCGAACTGTCTTTAATTTGCTATGATTGTACAGGTATTTGGAACGTAAGGTTATTATCCTGTCGTCGTAGGCGAAACGTAGTTCATTCTCTTCCCTCACATAATAGTAGGAACCCTCCTTTGCCCTAACGAAAGAGAAGGTCAGGTTAAACACAACCAGGGACTCGTAATGGTCCATAGTCCATGTCTCTTAAAAACTCCAAAAGCCACTTTTGAAACCATCCAAACCGCCTCTGGCAAAACCCCTACTAGACCTGCTCAGGCCATCTCTCTCTCCAATTCCCATCAAAGTAAGTCAAAAACGACCAGGGGACCGCGTCCTGAAGGGGATCAAAAAGGACCTGTTGCAGATTAAACATACCAAAACACCCCAGCGTTTACACGACACCGGTCCGTGCAGTTTCCCATTACAGTCTATGGCTTTACGATTCTGCTGGTGATCGCTGCTCTAGTGTTTGCGTTTTTCCTGAGGAAATGGCTGAGGGAAAAACCTCAGTGTCTCCTGGCACCAACCTCATCCCAACCTTAACCACCTGCATGGCATGGCTAATTTTCAAGCAGCCTCGTTGACTGAAACGAACACCGAACTTGTTGAATGCACCAACAGAATCAAAGAACTAGAGAAATATATTGCAGTTAGGAAAAGTCCTGTATCTACTTCACCGTCTTTCTGTTCGAGTTCTGAACCAATTTATATGTACAGTGCTGACGAAAAGGGCCAAGGGTCCAACGTACTGTTATTCTGGAGCCCGAACAGCAAGGACTTAGAATTTTGTTTGCACAAATAAAAACAGTAAGAACGCCCAAGGTGGCTGTGATTATAGGTTTTTTTTATTCTTGACGAAGATAAGCTAATAAAATACGAGAGTGAATAAATGCATCAATTTATTATATGAACGCCTACCAATACGTCAATTTACGAGTTTAAAGAGTTTCAAACAGAACAATAACAGAAGTAACAGCATTATTCACTGTTATTATAATAATTGATAGTCCTTTCTTACAGATCGATATCAAGAACGTGATCAGTCATTTCAACCGTAAATAATAGTAGACTGAGAACAGAAACAGTTTCTAAGAACAAGTTACTAAACAGAACAGCTGTTATTTGTTAACAACAGGCACCGAAAGTCCCTTGTAGTGATCACGGCTTATCGCCGAAAGGAACCTCATTTATTTATTTATTTATTAATTAGGGTAAGCGCCCGCTATGAGGCTTATCGGCTTAGGCGACTGAGCAGCGGTGGTGCAGAGTGTGGTTCTCCACACCCAAACCACAGCCACTTTGGTTAAAAACCACTGCTGCCACACACACAAACCACACAGCTCTTACCCGTTAGGGACTTCAGCAGATTTCTTGCCTCATTTTTACGAGTGCAGCAGTGGTGGTCGGAGTGCAAGATTTTTGTTAGCAGTTTTTTGAGTTTCATGTAAGTATCGATAGGATGTGAAGATATTTATGTGAACAATGGTGAGAGATTTAAAACAGCGAAATTTGTTGTGTAGATTATTACTTATACATGTGTTCATGTGTGTTTAGAATTTTTTATTTCGTGTTAATTAGAATGTCTGAGCACCTTGGAGGCTGTGCGCAGTAGGGGGATTCCAGACCGATCATAGCTGAAATGATGGGTTTCAGTCTATGAGTTGCATTCTGTATTACTGAATTGTGGGATTATTTTCACAAGTTTAGTAGCTACAGAATTTTGAGTGAATTATTTCTTATATGTGGAAGGGTGAGAAGAGTCCCTGTGTTTCGCTGTAATTCATGACGGAAAACAGTGCAAGGAATACCGCTGGTGTTAGCCAGTCGCGGGCTTATACGGATACCCCTACTAGTGCAGCGTCGGGAGCGGAAAGTAATAGTGCTGTAGGGACACGTAAGTCGTCTCGACCAGTAAAACCCCCGCTTTGGTTCCCTTTACCGGAATTTCCTATAGATAGTGAAGGGGCTGCAAGAGATGAAAGTGCTGATCTGTGGACCAGAGCTTTAAGTAATTCTTTGTTAACAGCTGCCGCCAATAACAGTAATAACGCTGCAGTAGCGGCTTCTACGCCACGTGTGGCACCTCCTAAACCATTTCTTCCTTGAAATACTGTACTTAGCGAAACCTATAGAGAAAATGTTGAAATATTAAATATATTTTGTACATGTGCTGTGTTTCAGAGCGGTGATTTTGTAATGGCCAAGAAGGACGCCGAGCTGGAACAGCCTCCCATCTGGCGCATTGATGGCAAGTCTTTACTGCAGAAATTCCAAGCATTCGAAAAGGATGGGAAAATATTGTACAGAAATATCTCAACTGTGAGTGTGACAGTACCTATTAAGTATATATGATCTCATGATTCGTGTAGATTACCTTAGCCATTAGCTAGGCCTTCGGGACGTCTGTCTTTCGTGCCCACTTTGCTACCTTCTGATTTCATACTCCTACTTGCTCATGCTTTATTCTGTTCTTCCTCTCATTTCCCGACTTGCTGTTCCCATGAGCGTTGATCCTGTGTGGGAACACCTTCGTGCATGGGTTCCCCTTTTCTGTCGTCATTGTATTTGTGCCTCATTTCTTCTTCTGTTAGATCATCTTGGCTGTGAAGACGGAAGTTTAAACTATTCAATAATCTAATCAAGTTTTGATGTTCTTGCTTTCATCTGTTTGCAATGTATTGTATTCAAAAAAAAAGCTCACATTTTCTTTTTAAAAGTTGCACTGTCGGCTTGACATTCTCTCTGGACGTTCATTTTGCATCCAGGACGCACGTCTTATCGAGCGGGTGGGGCCAGAAGTGAAGTTGCATGAACTAATGGTTTTATTCTTTGAGTGTTCCAAATTTGAGATATTCTTGTGCTGCCTGGAGATTAATCGCTTTCTGATTTTCACCTGAAACTCGATGCAAAGTAGTGAAGTCCACATGCTTGGCTGAAACTCGTAAGCCATGTCCACTGCAGTGAGATACATCTTATTACATGTGGCTCGTTCCAATCTATTAAAATCTAATTACGGTAGTCCTCTCGCTCACGAGATGTCCGTGTGACCTTCAATATGCACTATACCCCTGTAAGGTCGCTTTTTTTTTGTGGAAACGGAGGCTTAAACTACTAAATATAATAACTACGTAATAAATATGCACTACGGTATACCCTGTAATTTCTAACTTGTCCTGTTATAGTTCATTTATGTGCTGGCTACTTCATTTGCAGTACTCAGGCTGGACGTCTCAGGGCAAGACCCTTTAT
>LQNS02007215.1:15237740-15257947 GCA_001587735.2 Parhyale hawaiensis
TTAAATAGTTTACTATCGGTAGCAATCTTTAGGTTCTATAGGCACGAATGTTGATGTTAGTTAGGTAGCGTTTATTCTTTTTTAGGCATTTGAGAAACTATTATTGCTGTACCATTGTACTTACATTTATTTCAGCCGTAATATATTCCCAAGACGATGCAGTATTTTCTAGCGTAACTTACTTGAAAAAATTCACGCTATAATCGATACGTTTGCTCTCTTCTTTGACTCACCGTTTCTACATTTTTCCGCTCATGCTTATTAGCAATACTTACATATTTCTTCTTCTTCAAATCTTTTCTGTCACTGTGCCGCATAAGCCCTTCACCTCTCCATGGATTGCACGTCTCCGTTCTTGAGACTTTAGTAGTCGCGTTCTGCTTCTGCGTTTCCTTTCCTCTTCCTCACTGAAGCGCTAGTAAAGGTTTCTACTGCTACTACTTTCCTCTTTCTTAATTAAACGTGCGTCTTTCAAAGTAAGATCTTAAGTAAAACACTGCAATAAACTTGAATGCCCCTCCGGTCAGCTTATATGCAATGTTAGGCGCCGTATCCATAATACCGTCTTCCATACTTAACTCTACTTCACTGAAGTGTTCGAATTTCGGCCGCTCAAGCGAAATATACGCTCTCAGAGAAAGACAGTAAGCTAGAAGAGAGTGTAGTTGTCTTCTGCCCAGTACTCGCGAAATACTTGAAGAGAAAGCTAAATCTTCAAATTTTACAAGAGAGAGAGTAAGCTAGAAGAAATAATTGTCAACTGTCCGTGAAAATCATCACCTCGTGAGTGCCCCGTTGGTTATTTGCCGAATTTATACGTCGTGACCTGAGAGAAGAAACTTTTAAAATCGGACTCCAGAAATTGCATGCATTTTGTCCCGATTTCAAAACGTGTTTCAAGCAAGAAGTGCAGCCAGAAGAAGAGATAAGGATCGAATTCTCACCATCATCTGCAAGCTGATCATCGATCCTACGAAAACGTAACTGAATTACAAAATCTGCAACCTGAATTTTTTTGCACGTCTATTTCCTTCAAAGTGGACACGAAATAAATAAAAATACGAGGCCTTTTTTTATATAAGGATGATGTTATCAGCCCACAAGGTCCAATGCAATTATGATTGTACGGAACAGGTTAGCGCACTGCCGTACGCTGCGGACGTTGGTTCGATGTCATAAGGTCATTCGACGGTAACATAGCCGAAGAAAAGCAATTATCTTCCACAATTCAGGTGTGAATTATAAGTACTACAGTTGGTTTAGAAAAGGCAATGAGCAACTGTTGGGCAAATTGTCGTAATGTTTAATAATGATTTTCCTTGTTTTCAGTAACAGGTCCGCTCCCGTTCGAGCTCTTTGTTTGATAAATGTTTGACTTGATCTGTCTCATCGTTTGCAGATTCAGTCCTCCTCTCCTAACCGTAAAACTGCAGCATCATCGGAAAAAAAATATGGGTTTATCTTTCAATTTCAACGACATTGTTCCGTAAGACAGTTTAGATGTGGGAAATTAGTCAAGTACTTTTTTTTTCTAGTTATCACGAGGCGGACGCAACCCTTGAACAATTAGATTGCTGTTCCGCGCGCAGCGTATAGTAGCTGAAATTTTTTCTAATTTTACCGAGCTGTTGTATGGCTTCTGCGTATTATTTATAGACTTTTGCGTCGGAAGGAAAGAAGTTTGTTTTTCTGATGTTTTAATGTTTTCTATACAAATCTTGTTGAAAGTTTCTTGTATTTCTGAATTTAATCGTATGCACCTGAACCAATTTTTGTTACAGCGGTTTGAAATGGTAGAGGACAGCAGGTCATTGGTAATGGATGAAAATAAATCGAAAACATTAACTAAATTGTGCTTGACACACCCCACCAGGGAGCAAAGAATGCAACGGAAGGACTCGATAGGACTAAAATTATACTTAGCCGTGACCGCACGTAGCAAATTTACATCACATCGACGAGTCGAAGTATTTGAGTGTGGACCTCAGGCCTTCGTATGTTTTTTGTTGTTTTTAACATGTCACCGTATTTTTTCGATTTATTTCATTCAATCTTCCGCTCATCACTGGCCAGCTATTTGAGCTGGAAAATACCGTAAAATGTCGCCAACTACAAAAAGTTCGAGTAATAGATTAACTGTCACTTTGGTTTCTCTCGCGTACAGAATTGGCTATAATGGTGCTTCTGTTTGTTTGTAAGGAATAAGTATGTTCTGTGAACAGTACTGTGAACTGAATATGAAAGGTATATAGGCTTCAATCAAGAAAAATAAATTAAATCAAATCGCTGAAAGGGAACAAATTCGGCAGTAGTGCTGTGAAAGTTTCCAGCAGCATGCACTGCAATTTTCTATAGATAAGTGCTAAAATAGTATATATCATCTTAATTTATTTATACGCTAGAGATGAATTTTGCAATTTGAGACGATTTTTCTGGTTAATGAAAATACTCCTAGGCTGCTCAGCCATAGATGTCACTTTTTGGCGCTAATTTCTCGTGAGTCCTCCCGTTACCCTCTTTGCTTCCTGAGAGCGTCTGACTTTGACTCTGAAGGCCGCAGTCTCGAACCCCGTTCCCAGCTAAGCAAGATCCTTGCACGCTTGATGTGATCGGTCTGCATACTGCTGTGGGTTTACTGACCTTCTCCAGCAATCAGGAGGGTTGGGGATCGCAGATTAGCATCCATACCTCAGAAGGCGGTGACCGCGGTATCAAGATCTATAGACACCAGCTAACGTCGGCGTATGAGGAGACCCCGGACAACCAGATATAGACGTCGTGCTTGGTCACGTACGCCCAAAGGGTCAACCCCATGCACCAAGTTGACGTTACTTTTTACAAATTGTCAGTTGAGTCTATAAACCATGAAATATTCAAAATCTACTTCGCAGACACTCGTACAATATTAACAAAGTGATATGTACGCGAAAGTAAAGACGCTCGCCAGGGCGAGTGTACTCATGATTCATATCAACGCGTTCACTCTGTACTTGTCCGAATATACGGCCCCAGAAGTAGCACGGAAGTTCTCAAAATTTGAAGGGATTTCCGCAACTTGCCTCACCATATTTGCTGCGAAACCTGATTTAACGGTCAACATTTTCATAAATGTGCTGACAACGACGCTACGAAACATTCGGATTAGTGCAGAAGTGAACGCTTTGAAATGACTGACGTGTGAGCTTGGCCTTGCGAAACGTTTACTCGCCTCTAAGGGGTAATATTCGGCGAGACTTGAACTCTTGAAGCGAGCATACCGGTCATTTCGTGGATCATCTCACAGACAGGCTCAGCCAGGAAGCAAAGAATGCAACGAGAGGACTCAATAGGACTGAACTAAAACATAGCTGTGACCGCACGTAGCAAATTTACATCGCATCGACGAGTCGAAGTGTTTTAGGTGTGGGACCTCAGGCCTTCGTATATTGTTTTCTTGAACTTATCATCGTATGTTTTCGATTTATTTCATTCAGTCTCCCGCTCAAGACCGGCCAGCTACTTGAGCTGCAAAATATCGTAAAATGTTGTCGCCAAGTACAGGAAGTTCGAGCAATAGGCTAACTGTTACTGTGGTTTCTCTCCCGTACAGAATTGGCTATAATGGTGCTAATATTTATTGGTAAGCAATATATATATTCTGTGAAGAGTACTGTGAAATGATTATGAAGTGTAAATAAGGTTTCAATCAAGAAAAATAAGTTAAATTGAGTCGCCGAAAGCGAACAAATTCGGAGCTACTAGTGTTGTGAAAGTTTCCACCAACATGCACTGTAATTTTCTGTAGATAACTGCTAAATTAGTATATATTGTCTTCATTTATTTATACTCTAAAGATGAATTTTGCAATTTAAGACTATTTTTCTGGGGAAATTAGTTAAAATACTCCTAGGCTGCTCAGCCATAGAATCGTCGATGATGACGTCACTTTTTGGTGCTAATTTTTCGTGAGTCCTCCCGTTACGCTGAGCCGTCCAGCCTGCTGAAGACACTCTCCCTCACCGCCCCCCCCCCTCCAAACTCGAAGAAATGAAGACGTCTATTTACTCAGCCCTCGGCAGATAGCTTCCCAGAAAGATGCGCTTCGCCAGGAAGCAAAGAAAGTAACATTCTTTGCTTCCTGCGCTTGGCGGAACTCAGATAGTTTTGACAAAATGGTACTTGAACTGTATACAATCCTTCAGTATTTAACTGATTACTCCAGTTTTTTGTTCAGTTCTGGTCTCAAGCGCTTTATTTTCCTTGAATATTCCTAATGTCTACCCTACAAAAGGTGATTTCTAAGTGCATGCTTTTAGGGGAAAGAGCCCAAATGCCGTGACTTTAAGCCAGAGCGTCCATTGACGAACCCTCACTATTCCAATTCAATTAGCAGGGTGATGTGCAACAGGGCATGGACAGACCCGCGACATCATATCTTTGGATCGATGTACCTACATAGCTCTACATAATACATGTTTTGCAATCACAGATGGCTGGTCAGTTCTAAATAATACATGTTTGGCCACCACATGGTGGCCGGTCACTGCAAACTCGCGGGAGCAAATGCTGTTCGGGTCATTCGACTATACAAGACACTGCGAACTCACCACTGCATCTCCCCAGGCCCAGACACCCCCAGTGCAGGACAGCCAGACCAAGGAGGCATCCACACCAGCTATAGGTACCAATTCATTTCTACACAAAAACTAAGCTACAACTACCTAAATCATGGTGGTTCTCACTGCAGAGCTCTAGTAGGTCAGTAACTCGTCAAACAGTGTTAAACTCGTCTATCCCCTTTCGCCGCCTCTCGCTTACCCCACACTTTTGCCAGGTACTCCTTGGCACACTCAATCATCCTCACACTTGCTGCTCCATCACACCCAAGCATTCGAGTCAACCATTCCAGGCCCGTCCTCTCGTGCACCACACCTTCTTGAGCACCACACTCTTCCATGACTACTTGCATCATTACCGCTCGTTCCTGTGAATATGCTGCACGCTCCAAGATTAAATGTTCTACACTTTCAACCTCACCCCAGTCACACATTTGGCACACACGACTTCCTGTTTCATTCCACCGATGGGTACGAGCATTCACACTGAGAGCCTGAGACCGTGCTTGAAACAGCAGGTCACCCCCTCTAATTCCATCATACCAACATTCATACTTAGCACATTATTTATTTCTGTACCATACTAGAGTTGACTTTTCTTCCATACCTCCTCTCCATTTATCAAGTCCGTTTGTTTGCACTCGCCTATCAATTTCTTTCTCCACTGCAGTTTAACAGAACCGAGTCACTGACACTCTGTGATTTTCTTGCATTTCATGTAAATGTACCACTACAATGCTTATCCAAATTCAGCACCACTAAAATAAACGAACTGGGCCAAGCTCTAAGGAAAAAAAAACACAATTTCACTCGCCAAAGTAGTTGGTCATTAAAACTCGTTTTCTTACAACGAAGAAAACGATGAGTTCTTTGTGTTCAAAAACAAGCTGTCATAAACTAGATCCATCATCTGGGATACGGTGACCATAATTTTAAATAGCATAGCTATGACATTCAAATGAATTAATTTTTATAACTATAGAAACCCATTTCTCAAAAATTTAGCTGTGCTGATTATACGTAATACTATGTTTAAATGTTGTTTTGGTCAACGTTGGTATTATTGCGCGCAGACACTTGTGAGCGTATCATGTTTTGTGTTTATCTCAGTTGTGTGTTGAAGTGCGTAAGTGTGAATTGAACTGTTTATCAATGGAATGCTGGACTAATGTGTGATGTGAAAATATGGCAGCCAATTTTGGCGACAAGACCTCTTCGGAAGTCTCTTCGTTGATGGCATCCAACAAAGGTGCTGGTCATGACTCAGGAGGAAATGCCATTAATTTTGATGGAAAATTTTCAATATCAAAAAGTAATGGTCTTGAAATACCGAAGGAAAACAACGAAAAGCATTTTAACAGCTGCGCAGGCGCATCGAATTCGCCAGCGGTATCGACCTCCCGCGTGCCTCAAACAGTACCTCGAATAGGAGCCATAGAAGCACTTATAAGTGAGAAGAATTGCAGGCCTACTGAGCCTCACAGAGTTGCTGACCACCATCAAAAGGTAGCCATTGCTGATGATAAATTTCTCAGTGCAGGAAACAACACCAACACTCATTTAGTGTTGGATTCTAAGACGGTTGTTGCAGCATCAAAATTCCCAACCCCTATCAACCCAAGCCAACTGCCAGTGACATCAAAAGTATCTTGTGTTTTATCATCAAACTCAATAAATTCAAATTGTGTTAATGGTACAGCAGCCCCATTGACATCCACTGCTGTTTCTATTTCAAGTGTAAATACTAATAATGAAGAGACTTGTTTTATGAAAGTTTCTTCTCTTCCAAATGGAAATTCAACAGCAGCATTGCAGCCAGTGAATGGACAAACCTACTATTCTGGGCATGTAAAATATGAGCCACCACCTATTTATTCCAAGGGAATACTGTGCAATTTTTCACAATGTACTGCAAGTGCAAAATGCCATAACACTCTGTGTAGTAAAGTGCCTGCAATAAACAATCATTCTCAACATGCAGATGTGATAATTAAGCCACACTCCCTTGCAAATCTGAGACTTCATACTTATGAAAATGTTTCTCCATGCCATGCACAACAGAATGGAGGTTCTTGGAAAGATGCTGCAATGATAATAGAAAATAAATATGCTTGCACTAGATCAAGTGTGAGCTCAATTGATTCAAAGTACTCTAGCCCAAGAAGTAGTATTGTGAATAGTTTTACTTCTAGTTTAGAAAGGAACAATTCTTGTAAAGGAGGAGCATGTGATCAGCTGACAGATTGTTGTTCTACACATATCAGCTCTGCTTATAAATCTCAATCGAATTCATTGAACTCATCGCCTCTAAACCTCAATCAATTGCCTCCACGTATTGAACAAGATTTAGAGGGCCGACAATTTGTGATACCCCGTAATAATGCTTATGTGGAAGAAAATGCAAGGCAAAGTAGTCATTGGTCTTATCCAGTAGTATCACAAGCATTTTATTGTAATCAGTATCACCATCGTCAATCTTTGTGCCAAACTCCCACTTATTGCCTTTCTCGGTCCTGCCGAACTCCGGTGTCCACTCCAGTTGCTACACCAAGCCCTACTACCGTCAATCCCCCTCCACCGTATCCTGGAAAACCACCCAGCATCAGCTCCCTCTCTAGCAGTGTAGATCTAAATGATTCGGTGCTGTCACTGGGAAGTCTGCGCAGTGCCTCAGGTGTCCTCGCTTCAGTAAATGCCAATCATAATTATGCTAATATTGATGTATTGAAAGGAAACTATAATGCAGATCAACAGCTAAGACAGCAGTATCAATACAGACAAGCCTACATAGCCAGTGAGAGTTCTTCTGTAGCCACACCTCCTCCAGCTCCACCACCATATCCTTCTTCTGTGGTAAGGCAAGCCAAGCCTCAGCTACTGCTCAAGCAAACCTTAAATCCTCGGCAGACTACATTATGTGGCCCATCTTGCTGTTATAATTCATCTCTCTGTAACAGTGCAGCACTTGCTTCATCGGTTGCTAGTACTAGTGCTTTTGTTCCTCCCACTTCTGTTACAACTACATCTGCCTTTGGTGTACCTAAAGGTTTTGCTCCTCCTCCACCACCTCCATATCCCTCCACTGTTGTCAGGTCGCTACTGCTGAGTTCATCACAGCCCACATCTACCCCAACTCTGCCACCATATCCCTCCAGTGCTGTAAGAGGGTTGGCAACTTCTTGCAGGGTCGGTTTCCAGCCTCAGACTACGACCCAGCCTGATGTTAGAGCCGAACCGCCAACTATACCATATTCCTCTCGAGTCGCTCAGCAGCTTATTGCCCAAAAGCAGCTAAAGTCAACCATGAATGCATCAAATTCTCAGCCCTCACCAAGCTCCAAGAGCAATGTCTCTGAATCTTCTGTTGTGGATCAGATGAGTCAAATAAATCTCTCTGGCAGTGGTTCACAGGTTACAGCTTCTGACAGACTGAGCAAATGGCAGAGCAAACTTAATCCAGCCTTTAAAGATGGTGATTGCAGCACTGGGCCTCCTGGCCCAGTTGGAGGTTCCACAAGCAGTGGTGGTGAAGTTAGTGACACTGGATCTGAGAAGTCTGGTGTTGGCTCTGAAAAATCCCGGCCTAAGAAAAGTGGCAAGTCACTCCTACCCTACAATGTCACTGCTAAAACAATGGTGAGTAAAAATACTTTGTAGGAGAGGTATTGGTGAATATTAATTTTATGTCTGCTACTAATTTTTCATATTTTAGCACTTGATTTAGGTAAAAGAACACATTTGAAAACTTTTTTCACGAATAACATTTTTGTCAGAAATGCTTTATTTCAGAGGTGTAAAAGATTTAAGATTCTGGTAGGAATAGTATTAGCTATAGGCGTAACTAGGTACATATGAGATGCATTTTGAGCAAGAGTAAATAAATATTGGTTACTTACTATCGGTACCACTTCATGTATTGCCATTTTTTGGATATTGGAATTGGCAAAAAGGGTCAATTTTGCCCATTCTTTTAGAAAAATGCTGCAAGTTTGAATTCTGTGGGTGAGGTGACTTTTGTTCACCAAAGCCAGGGTTGCGGAGTCTGAGGATTTGAGGGGGAGTCGGAGTCGGAATCTCACTTGCTCTAGGAGTCGGAGTCGGAATTTCACTTGCTCTAGGAGCCGGAGTCGAAATTTTTAGTCCGACTCTGACTCCGGGATGCCATTTATAAAAAAATATCATATAATTCTAAATGTTCAGTCACAAATTTAAAAAAAAATGTAAATGTGGATATTTTTTTGCACATTTCTCTTCTACAGCTATAGCTACTATGTATTTTCCTATTCCATGTGATGAGGCCATTGAGAAAATGTTGGGTAGAACTTTCGCACTGAGGGGGGCATGAGGGGGCAAAATGAGCAGTTTTAGACTGATTGTTCTGAAATTTGCATAGTATATGTATTTTTGAAAAAGAAGCACATTTTACTCCCTCAATTTTTTTTTTGTTGAGGCCTTAGTTTTTGAGATAATGGAAATATATATGAATATATACCTATATATTTTTTCTAAATTTCAAAGGAATAGAACTCAATGAGTTTTCATGCTACAATAAAAACAATGACAGTTTTAGAATCCTTGAAGCATTCCTAAGAAANGATAATGGAAATATATATGAATATATACCTATATATTTTTTCTAAATTTCAAAGGAATAGAACTCAATGAGTTTTCATGCTACAATAAAAACAATGACAGTTTTAGAATCCTTGAAGCATTCCTAAGAAAACTATACAGCAGGATTTTACATTTTAGCCCTTTTTTCAATGCATCCAAAAACCAATTTTCCCCACTATATTTTAGGTAGTGATTGGACAGAATAGAAAATGGAGAGGCCAGCTCAGTAGTTTTGTTGAGAATGTTTCAAGGATTCCAAAACTGTCATTGTTTTTATTGTAGCATGAAAACTCATTGAGTTCTGTTCCTTTGAAATTTAGAAAATATGCATAGGTATTTCATTATGCTGTATATACTTCCATTATCTCAAAAACTAAGGCCTAAATCAAAGAAATTGTAGGAGTAAAATGTGTTTCTTTTTCAAAAATACATAGCTTACACTATGTAAATTTCAGAACAATCAGTAGAAAATTGAGTATTTTGCCCCTCCATGCCCCCCCTCACATAATGTACCAGGGGCAAAAGTTTTACCAAAATTTGTTTAATGTCCTCATGTCCTCACTTTAATATCCCAAATGATGCAAAATATAATTGTAAATGTACAAAACACCTAACATCTTTAACTTGATATATGTTTATATTAGCAAAAATTATTTGGACATGTTTAATGTTTAGCTACATCAAATATCTACTAGTTGGACCTAGGAGTCGGAGTCGGAAAATCTTGAGGACCAGGAGTTGGAGTCGGAACTTGAACCCTCCGACTCCGCAACCCTGGAGATAAGGATAACTTTAAAGCGGCACGCAGTGGATACTAGGCAAAGGTCGACTTCTGATGTTAGCTGATATGCCTGCTGGCCACCATCCTCTGCCTATTCCCGGTAATTTCTGTCGCTGCCCAGTGGCTGTTGCAAGCCTACATCAGTTGCCTTGGTTCTGGCTGTAGTAGGCCAGCAACCAATAGGTCTTCCAACTAGAAAGGCAGGGTGCCGTGACAGGGGAAGATAGAACCGTACTATGGTCATTGAGGAGTCTAAGCATAGTCTTGCGGTTGCGATAATCCTGGTTCACCCAAGTCTTAGGATCCTTCTAAGGATGAAAACAAAGTGCTCCCTCTGTACGTTCTTTGCCCCTTAAGCTCGGAAAGAAACTTGATGGGAGAAGAGCTATCTTAAGTCCCAGGACTTGAGATGGTAGATTGGTAGCTAACCTAGCTGGACCTAGCAACAAGCTTTGGCCCTTACCCTTAGCTCTGCAGGAGACATAGAATGGAATTTAGATTTCTCAAGAGTTCAGATTTTTATTGGTACTCTCTGGTCATCACACTGGGGGGGGGGAGTCCCCCTGCAGGCCACGTTTGTCCTCAAGGAGAGGCATTGATTTATAAAAGTTCAACTTTTCTAACTCTCAAAATCTATTCTTAAACCGCAGTGAGTGCAGGGCCGTGCAAGATTCCAGAGGCTCAGGTTACTTCAGACCTCAGAGAAAGAGTTCTTATGATACATCCAAGTATAACGGTAGGTGCAGTCTATCTAGGATCTACCCAAAGTTCATAGAGAATGGTTTTCACAGACCTGGTTGGTTGGACAGATCTATGTCCTCCCAACAAGCAGAAGTTCAGCCAGTATCTGCATAAAATCCTGAAGTGGGACTACTAGTAGGTGTCCGATAGTAATACAGTTCAAATTTCCAGAAGCTGCGTTAGAAAACGCCAGTTGGTTTCCAAATTCCAAGGGGCTGCACAATAGAGAAACCCTAGTTCTCCTCCAAGCATAGTTTTCCAGGGAGAAGTAAGCTAGCATAAAATACATTAGGTCTAGCAGGAGGTTATCCCCTAGCTAAAAGGTAACTAAGAAGCTCAAGTTTTCTCAGGTTGGGCCTGCTTAGACTCAGCCTTACAGACCTGAGTTTTTGACAACTTTAGGCGGGGCCGAGTTAGGCTGCGATACTGGTTGTGTCTGCCTATGTTCCCCTTCTAACATAGGAAAACGCCTCTAGCCAAACTGCCAAAGTAAGGCACACTTCCCTTGGCTGCTGGCCGAGCCAAGTAGTAGGTACAGATGAAGACCATCCACCAGTTAGATAGGTACAGGATGGGACCCTCTAAGAGCAGGTTAAATTTGCTCTGCCTAAAACAGGGCGACTATAACTTTAAGCCAAGTAGCCTAGTAGCCACCTACCCAATCAGGTTCAAGGAGTAGACTAGCAGCTGAAAGCTTCAATATACTGTAGATATATACCTACTAAAATAAATTTGTAACAGGTCTAGATAGTGGGTCAGTCACCAGGAGGAGCCTGGACTCAGGCAGAAGCCTGGAATGGTAGGTGCTTCTGTTTCGGAAAATTGGAGAGGAGAAAATTTCTTCTCAAACGATCTGACCAAAACCCCTTTGGGTCCAAGACCCAAGCCTCAAATAGGCTTAGGTCTCTAGGATCAAAGTAAGTCCAAATTGCGTACTCTCTCCCCACTCACAAGGTTCTCATCGAGGTTCCTCTTGACCTTGTCTGAAAGCGAGAAGCTTAACCATCAAGTACGGTAATTAAGGTTAGTACAGGACCCTCCCAGAGGGTCCCGCCTAGGTTTTGCTCTTCTACAATGGTGGAAAACACATTCGTTACAAGAAATTGTCCCTAACTAGACACGAGGGAAAAGTCCTTCCACTGATTAGCATCTACTGGACATTAGAGGTTTGTGCTCCTGAGCCTATGAGGTGCTTACCTCCTCAGTCGGCTCAGTGCATATGGTACTTATGGAAATCCTGTAATGGAAGTGTAAGGTTTGTGTGATGACTGTGTGACCAGGGATGGCACAGGTTCCTGGAATTGGCAGCGTCATTCCTAACTTAACCTGCTCCACCGAGCAGACAATTCAGGATGCTGGGTTAGTGTGGAGGCTGTAAGCCTTCTAGGGGGTCTCCCATAGGGAACGAGGGATCCAAGATCATCAGGAGAAAGCTCAGCCTACCGGTAGCCTATTTTGGGAAAGACAAACCCAGAGTAATACCTACTGGTCTACAATAGTTAGTTGTCTCGGAAAGACACCAGTTGAATATAGGTAATAAAGGTGGAGCGATGGCTCAGGGCTCTGGCTAAAAAGCCAGCGCTCTCTGAATTTGACCACTGCTACAGATGGTCAGTTTTCACAGTGATTGGAAGCGAGATCTAGAAAGGGCTTGAAAGCCTTTCTTAGTCTAGAAGGAACCAGGCACAAAGCAGTAGTCCTAAAGGGTCCAGGAATGTCTGAGTTACAAGCGATTCTACTCGCTGGCTAATATCTCCAGAACCTTCAGGTAAAGGTTGAATGCAGCAAGAATCCGGATTAGAACAGTATTGACCTAACAGGGTTTTGCTCCAGAGACTTGTTCTGGAACAGTCCAGTAAAGTAGTTTAGTTATTTATAAGCAATCTTTTGATAGAAGGTCACGGGTTCGGCAACTCACTGAAGATGGTTGCCAGGTACCCCCGAGGTAAAAGGTGACTTACATCCACTATCTTGCTATTGTTGAAGTAGCTGGATTGTCCAAAGGAAAAGTCAACAAACAGGGAAGAGAATAAATTAGTTCACGTCAGGATCCTTTGCACCAGCAACTCGGGGGGGCCATGAAACCCATCCCTGCTGCGCCGTCGATATGTCGGTGCTACTGACAGAGGTATTCTGTCGAAGCGAGCCACCGAGAAAAATTCGTTGCAACACTATCCAATATTGATATGCCTTTGTAAAATAGTTGTTTCATTTCCAAATATTTCTCAATTTCATTCTTTTATAGTAGGCTACTGTATTTAGCACTTTTCAGGTGGCTCGCATTATTAGTCACTCATCAAAAACCTTCATTTTAGTGTGAGCCTAAGTTATTGTATGAATTATGATAATAAAAACAAGATAATTAGCTGGTTTACTCTCCATTTAGTGAAGAAAAACTCGCAAAATTACTCAAATTATTGTTTTATTTGTTGACATAAACTCCTTTCTGAAACTGCCTCTCAGTGACAAATATGGTTACTTTTTATGGTAGAGGGTTCTGTAGAGGCCACTGCGTCTTGTATTGCCTTCCACAAATCGTCTTTCGAAGAAACTTGGCGAAGATTAACATAAACCTTGCGCTTGGTAATGACCCAAAAACTTTGTTTGGTTCAAGTCATGAGAACTGCCAGTCCAGTGCATCAAGGTATCATCTTTGAACCACATTGATGTAAGCAAGTTTGTAGTAGCTTTAACAGAATGGGATCTAGGAAAATTCGTCCAACTCAATTCGTCTATACATATTCATCTCACTCAATTCGTCTAAAACAAGTTCATCTAATGGTAAATTCGTCTAAGGAACAATTCATCTAATCGCAATTTGTCTAATCGCAATTTGTCTAATCGCAATTCGTCTAATGTCAAGCTGGTCTTAGGAACAAGTCAACTAATCTGCATTACAGGTTGAATAAAAGAAAGTGCTTTTTTATTACCTCCGCCAAGGAGGTTATGTTTTCGTCGTGTTTGTCTGTCTGTCTCTTTGTCTGTCACCAAGATAACTCAAAAAGTTATGAACCGATTTGGATGAAATTTGTAGGGATTGTTAGGTAGCTATGTTAGGAAGAACAGATGATGAACTTTTGGTGAAGATATGTCCATCCGTTTGTTTGTTTGTTTGTCTGCCTCATTTTTCTCAACGCTCTAACTCAAAAAGTTATGGATGGATTTTGATGAAATTAACATGAGTTGTTAGGTACGTATGTAACAAAGAGTAAATGACCAAATTTTGATAATGATTCACTTGTTCGTTCGTTTGTTTGTCACTGTTTTTAATTTTATGCTTGTTAGCACAATAACTCAAAAAATAATGGATGGATCTTTATGAAATTGATAGGAGTTGTTAGTAATATTAAAAGACATAAATGATCAAATTTTGGTGCAGATCGGTTTGTTCGTTTGTATGTTTGACTCATGTTTGTCATAACGTTTGTTAACAGTATAACTCAAAAAGTTATGAACGGATCTTCAAGAAAATTGTACAAGCNAAAGGGTCCAGGAATGTCTGAGGTACAAGCGATTCTACTCGCTGGCTAATATCTCCAGAACCTTCAGGTAAAGGTTGAATGCAGCAAGAATCCGGATTAGAACAGTATTGACCTAACAGGGTTTTGCTCCAGAGACTTGTTCTGGGACAGTGCAGTAAAGGTAGTTTAGTTATTTATAATCTATCTTTTGATAGAAGGTTACGGGTTCGGCAACTCACTGAAGATGGTTGCCAGGTACCCCCGAGGTTAAAGGTGACTTACATCCGCTATCTTGCTATTGTTGAAGCAGCTGGATTGTCCAAAGGAAAAGTCAACAAACAGGGAAGAGAATAAATTAGTTCACGTCAGGATCCTTTGCACCAGCAACTCAGGGGGGCCATGAAACCCCTCCCTGCTGCGCCGTCGATATGTCGGTGCTACTGACAGAGGTGTTCTGTCGGCGCGAGCCACCGAGAAAAATTCGTTGCAACACTATCCAATATTGATATGCCTTTGTAAAATAGTTGTTTCATTTCCAAATATTTCTCAATTTCATTCTTTTATAGTACAGTATTTAGTACTTTTCAGTTGGCTCGCATTATTAGTCACTCATCAAAAACCATCATTTTAGTGTGAGTTAGCCTAAGTTATTGTATAAATTATGATAATAAAAACAAGATAATTAGCTGGTTTACTCTCCATTTAGTGAAGAAAAACTCACAAAATTACTCAAATTATTGTTTATTTGTTGACATAAACTCCTTTCTGAAACTGCCTCTCAGTGACAAATATGGTTACTTTTTATGGTAGAGGGTTCTGCAGAGGCCACTGCGTCTAGTATTGCCTTCCACAAATCGTCTTTCGAAGAAAATTGGCGAAGATTTACATAAACCTTGCGCTTGATAATGGCCCAAAAACTTTGTTTGGTTCAAGTCATGAGAACTGCCAGGCCATTGCATCAAGGTATCATCTTTGAACCCCATTGATGTAGGCAAGTTTGTGGTAGCTTTAACAGAATGGGATCTAGGAAAATTCGTCTATACAAATTCATCTCACTCAATTCGTCTAAAACAAGTTCATCTAATGGTAAATTCGTCTAAGGAACAATTCATCTAATCGCAATTCGTCTAATGTCAAGCTGGTCTTAGGAACAAGTCAACTAATCTGCATTACAGGTTGAATAAAAGAAAGCGCTTTTTTATTATACATACTACCGTACTATTAACCAAAAGAAGCTAGTTACATTAAGTTTGGAAGTATTCAATAATACAAGGCTACACACCCTGGTCAACAAAGAGTGGAATAAAAGTTAATAAAAAAAGCTTATGTTTATTAATGTACCGTATAGGCTATATGAAGTAATCGAAACTGTGAACTAACCTAACCTAAATTAACCTTGACTAACCTAACCTGAATTAACCTAAACTAAACTAACCAAACTAATCTAAGCTAACCTATCCTAAACTAACCTGACCTACACTAAGCTAACCCAAACTAACCTATAGTAAGCTAACCTTTACTAAGCTTGCATAAGCTAACCTAACCCAGACTAAGGTAACCAACCTAGGTAGCCTATACTGTATTACATTGTTTCTCATAGCTACATACATTTATAAACACGAACTTTGTATAACCTTTTAGTCGACTCTTTGTTGACCAGGGTGTGAGCCTTATATTATTGAATAGGTACTTCCAACTTAATGTAGCTACTTTTGGTTAATAGTGGTAGGTAGACTCTGATAAAAGAGTGTTTTCTTTTATTCAACCTGAAACGCAGATTAATTGACTTATTCCGTAGACGAACTTGACGTTAGACGAATTGCGATTAGATGAATTGTTCTGTAAACGAATTTACCATAAGATAAACTTGTTTTAGACGAATTGAGTTAGATGAATTCGTTTAGACGAAGTGAGTGAGACGAATATACCGGCACCCAACAGAATGTGATAGAGCGTTATTATGCATAGCCTAAATACGATCTTCTTTCGGAGAGACAGTGGGACATTTTTCAGCCACTCCATCAACGCTGACCCGAGGAGGTTGCAATACGCAACTAAATTTAATTTAACACCTTCAGGTACACGTACTGGGCCAATAATTTGATCATTAATGATGCCAGCCCATTTCATGATGCCTCCACCTCCTTCTTGGCAACGAATACGTACTAGTGGGGCGCTAGTGTCCAGAAATGACCCATCCCATTGACCAATTGTTGGGTCCATCCAGGGTTACTCTGTATTCATCAGTAACAGGATGTAGCTGCCTCGTTTGTAGTTCATGTAGGAACTTGTGGGCCCGCTGTACTCGCCTTTCGCGGCGTTAGACGTTCATTGGAGGCGTTTTAATGGGTGATAAGTTTTTGCCCATCTCACGAAGAACTTCGTTCCGGGTGGATGTTGGTGCATTTTTCAATCCTGCAGCAGCAAATATCTCTCCACTGTTTTCCACGATTGGCACTCATTGCGCGACGAGTTCTGCGCATGTTTCAATCAGTTTTAAGTTTGGATGTCCCCGCAACTGACCTCTTCTTCCTTGGAGAGGGATCCAACAAAAATCTCTAAAATTGTTCTTTGGTGGCGGCCCAGTTTTTGGCTATTGCTTCGACAGGTTTACCTTTAGCAGATATTTTGATGATGAGGGACTTCTCATTGTCGAATCTATCTTTTTTACGTCCCATAATGGGAAAATAACATAGTCGACTAATATTGAGCCACTCTATTTTAACAAAAATACCTGAACTGGAGTTGTATTCGTGTTAGCTACTTGTTCATTAGTTTCACCTTGTAGCTCATGTCACTTGAATTGGCATAAAACAATAAGCCGTTTTCTTCTATTTCATTCTTTACCTTATTTCGTATTATCTATTTGTAATTCTTTACCATGCAAATCTTTAATTTGACTGACGTATTCAACATTGCTGTGATAGCTACCACTTTTAGAGGCAGACGGACTTCCGCGATATATGATATTAGGTAAAGTTCAACCCGTTTCAGGCCGTCACAGCGAACGAGGTAGTGTCAGTCTGTGCTATTTTCAGTATTTTGCTCTATTGTATTTGTTAGTAAAACTCTTTTACTGGGAGACATCACAGCTCGGTACAGAAACTGAGCTGTTGTTAGCTTACTTAGGTAGCTATAGGCCTATGTTTCGCCATTACTGTGCGCCTTATTAGGATAAAAGAAAAAACCTTAGATCGAGTGTTACCCTATTACTGTCAATTTTTAAACCTAGAAATGAAGTCTTCACTGTTTGATAGTTTGTCTGTTGTTTTGGTTTGCCTCTGATGTGACGTACGCGCCTCGTAGGTACCCACTGAGCTGCCAGTTCCGCCCTGCTCTCCGCATGCTGCTGTGCCCGTGCGCACGTTGTTAGAGTCCTTACGAGGTATCGCGTGGCCACAGGCCCTGGAGACGGGCGTGCGGGCAAAAAACCCTCTGAATACCCGCGCACAAAAACACGCGTTCATAAAGGGAACATCGGTGGTTGGAAACAGTGATAGCTACCTACCGCTTCTGTGTCTCTCTGGGCCATTTACTTTGCCACATGTTGCATTACTTCGGGCATGACTGCGTCAGACCCAACCTAATATTCTGCTTTACTCAGAGAATTGTCGAGCGTCCCAAATTATTATGTTTTTATACATAAATTGGAATATTGAACAAGTGTAGATACTATCAAGGTGAAACTTCGTATCACCTTATTATTGTTACCTAACCTTCCCATACGAAAAACTCAAGTTTACAATGTTTGATGCCGAACTTGAAGTGTCAACGAGCCTTTCTGGGGCCCAAAATTCCTCTGCCATCGTTTATTAGCCTTAGGCCGAGCTAACTAATACCTATTGGTTAGAACGGAATATGCTTTTAACAGCGGCTACAGGTAATATTATTGTTATTATTATTATTAAGACTACACGCTTGAGCTCCCACGGACAGGTAATACAACCCAAATGAAGCATCTTGCAACACCGGGAAGACCAAAACGCTGCTAAAGGAAATCCAGCGTTGTGCATAGACCACACCATGCCCTTTGTGTGCTCTGTCCGCTGAGCTTCCAAAAATAACATTTTTAACAATCAAAGTACTTCGGTGGTTAATACCGGAAGTGTGTGGGTGGCGTTAGGTAAATGGTTATTGTTATTTTTTTTAGAAGAGTGATTCCCTATAGTTTGCCATGGCTTCTAAAATAGGGTACTCTAAATTACTGTTATATTGGACAAGGGCCGACCGGCCCTTAATATGTAGCCAATGATATTGGGACTAGGATAGAAAAACTAGAGAGAGTTACCTATATATCTGAGGGGCTGTGACCAAATGGCAAGGAAAGGGTTTTAGCGAACTGAAACCCTGGGGAATCCGCATCTAGTTATAAAACTGGAGAAAGTTTGACCTGGGGACTGGGCGTGATTCGCTCGATCCCTATCGTATTCCGCGAAGTTCTCTTCTGTGTTGAGGCGAGTCTTTCGAGGCGGCGACGTAGTACAGTTCACTACGACAGTGTACCTACTACACCTCTGCGCTGTGATTCGTTAAAAATAAATTGCCACCGAGTCTGCGATCAGATCTGTTTAATATTTGGAATTGAGGAGGTTTAACTCGAAAAATACAACGAAGATAATTCTACACACTTTCCGAACATCGACCTTTTTATGACACTGCGCAGAGACAGTGTGTTGGCCTACAATTCGGTTTCCAAGAATGAATTAGGCCTTATCTCGATGCTTCCTCGCAGTGACGTATCAACTGACTGCGCGTGAACAGGAGGGACCTTGCATTTAATACAGTTATTTATTGGTCCTAGCACATTATTGTCGATAGAAATCTAATGATTTTTTCTAAACCACTTATTACATATCTTCTCCTTTTCACTTTCAGAATACGGTTTATAATCCCTCAGTGCTCAATTTAATTTTGAATGTACCATAACAATAACTTACGGAATATATTCGGCACGCGCTGTATTTAGTTTTTCGTGTACTGAAATGTTGAAATATCTGTAGTTGATTCAAAGTAAACGTTTATTTGAAATTAAAATGTCAAATCTGGTTCAGACTGGGCCTGTTCATTTTTGTCGCAGCAAATACATGTTAATTTTTGTTGCCAACAGCACCACTCTCGTGCCGTATATTTGTTACGGGGATTTCTTGTTCAAATTGCCTACGAAATATTTCATTTCGTTATTTTTTAGGTGCCGAAAATGTCTCTTTGATTTCCCATGCTGCATTTTTCGTTAATTACTCAATGTGTTCTCGGAAAGCGTTACTAGCGCTCATATTTACCATTTTATTTTGTTTCTCAACATGGTAATATGATTACAACCGATTGTAGCAAAGCGAAAGTGAGGCTGTCTAGTCAACAATATTGTATCATGTGTGTCCGCAATGTCCGTTCGGGGCTTAGTCAAGGTTGTTTCTAGGGAGCTTTGGCTCAGGGTCTGTCATACTGCTGTCGTATGAGGTTGTGCTGTTGCTGCCGGTGTGGATATCCTCTGCATATGTGTATCTCGTATTTTGCCAGGTGATAAGCCGATTCGCATCTATAGACAAGTTTTTACTGCTCCTATTGATTGTGCGGTGCGGTATTGAGGAGCTACTACAGAACAGAAGTGCGGCATGTATGGGCCCCTTAAGTACCTTATTCTTATGGCAGTTCGAAGGTCGTAGTGTTGCAGGTATTTTAATTGTCTGCAGAGTAGAGTGGCAGTGAAGGTTGCGTTGCGTTTAGGTATGGCACGCTGGCAATGGCCCGTCCATTCTAATGTTCTGCGCCTCCAAGTCGTAAACACGTTGGTATCCAGTTTAGCAGCGTTGCCATATAAGCTACTAAGCTGAGAATATTTACGGTACTCTCTGACGGTGCTAAGGTTTCAAAACGTAACACCGTAATAATTATATTATTATTATTATTATTATTAAATCACACCAGACTGGCGACGCAGGAACGGAGAAACTCCATGAGGTTAACAAACCCCCACGCAACCAGCCCAGCGGGTGGAGAAAAAAAAGAATAGAAAAA
>LQNS02007215.1:15257973-15284258 GCA_001587735.2 Parhyale hawaiensis
CCGCCAATACCAGCACCAGCAAAGACAGAGCCATCAAGACCATTCCAAACATCCACACACGATGGAAAAAACGAACGGGAATACTGGCCCGTACGGCATCGTAACGGTTCCAAATGGGGTAAAAAAAAAAAATGGATAACCCACATTAGGGGTAAACAATCAACTAGGATTTTTTACTGCAAGAGAGGGCGTCCATTTTTTACCCCACTTCATTATCGGTATTGATTTGATGCCTCGCAGCGGTAGGTACTATTNAATGCTCCATAGCGCACCGGTGTCCGGGACCTCTGCCCGCACGCCCGTTTTTTGGGAGACTTATGGGCGCGTGTTTTTGTGCGCAAGTATTTCCCTTGTAGCCACCAACCTTTGTCACTATCGTACCTACCACTTCTGTGTCTCTGCTCTGGGCCATTTACTTTGCCACATGTTGCATTACTTCGGGCATGACTGCGTCGTCAGACCCAACCTAATAATCTGCTTTACTCAGAGAATTGTCGAGCATCCCAAATTATTATGTTTTTATACATAACTTGGAATATTGAACAAGTGTAGATGCTATCATTATGAAACTTCGTGTCCCCTCATTATTCTTACCTAACCTTCCCATACGGAATACTAAAGTTTACAATGTTTGATGCCGAACTTGAAGTGTCAACGAGCCTTTCTTGGGCCCAAAATTCCTCTGCCAGCGTTTATTAGTCTCAGGCCGAGCTAACTAATACCTATTGGTTAGAACGGAATATGCTTTTAACAGCGGCCACAGGTAAAGGCGTTGAGCATACACCACACCATACCGTTTGTATGCTCTGTGCGCTCAGCTTCCAAAATAATATTTTTAACAATCAAAGTACCTGCCTAGGTGGTTAATATCGGAGGTGTGTGGGTGGCGTTAGGTAAATGGTTATTTTTTTTTTAGAAGAGTGAGTCCTTATAGTTGGCCATGGCTTCTAAAATAGGGTAGCCTACTCTAAATTACTGGTATTTTGGACGAGGGCCGACCGACCCTTAATCTGTAGCCAATGATATTGGGACTAGGATAGAAAAACTATAGAGAGAGAGAGTTACCTATACCATATATCTGAGGGGCTGTGACTTAATGGCAAGGAAAGGGTCGTAGCGAACTGATACCCTGGGGAATCCGCATCTTGTTATCAAACTGGAGAAAGTTTGACCTGGGTACTGGGCGTGATTGCTCGATCCCTATCGTATTCCGCGAAGTTCTCTTCTGTGTTGATCGAGGCGAGTCTTTCGAGGCGGCGGCGTAGTACAGTTCACTACGACAGTGTACCTACTACACCTCTGCTCTGTGATTCGTTAAAAGTAAATTGCGACCGAGTCTGCGATCAGATCTGTTTAATATTTGGAATTGTGGAGGTTTAACTCGAAAAATACAACGAAGATAGTTCTGCAGATTTTCCGAACATCGACCTTTTTATGACACTGCTCAGAGATAGTGTGTTGGCCAACAATTCTGTTTCCAAAAATGAAGTAGGCCTTATCTCGATGTTTCCTCGCAGTGACGTATCAACTGACTGCGCGTTAACAGAAAGGACCTTGAATTTGATATAGTTATTTATTGGTCCTAGCACTTTAATGTCGATAAAAATCTAGTGATTTTTCTAAACTACTTCTTACATACTTTCTTATTTTCACTTTAAGAATACAGGTTTATAACCCCTCAGCGCTCAATTTAATTTTGAACGTACAATAGCAATAACTTCAGGAATATATTCGGCACGGGCTGTATTTAGTTTTTCGTGTACTGATGTTGAAATATCTGTAGTTGTTGATTCAAAGTGAACGTTTATTTAAAGTTGAAATGTCATATCTGGTTCAGACTGTACCTGTTCGTTTTTGTCGCAGCAAACACCTGTTAATATTTGTTGCGAAAAGCACCACTTTAGAGCTATTCTCTCGTGCCGAATCTTTGTTACGGGGATTTCGGGATTTCTTGTGCATATTGCTTACGAAATATTCCATTTTGGTATTTTTTAGGTGCCGAAAATGTCTCTTTGATTTCCCATGCTGCATTTTTCGTTAATTACTCATAATGTATTCGCGGAAAGCGTTACTAGGGCTCATATTTACCATCTTATTTTGTTTCTCAACATGGTAATATGATTACAACCGATTGTAGCAAAGCGAAAGTGGGGCTGTCTAGTCAACAATATTGTATCATGTGTGTCCGCAATGTCCGTTCGGGGCTTAGTCAAGGTTGTTTCTAGGGAGCTTTGGCTCAGGGTCTGTCATACTCCTGTTGTATGAGGTTGTGCTGTTGCTGCCGGTGTGGATATCCTCTGCATATGTGTATCTCTTATTTTGCCAGGTGGTAAGCCGATTCGTATCTATAGACTACAGGTTTTTACTGCTCCTATTGATTGTGCGGTGCGGTATTGAGGAGCTACTACAGAACAGAAGTGCGGCATGTATGGGCCCCTTAAGTACCATATTCTTATGGCAGTTCGAAGGTCGTAGTGTTGCAGGTATTTTAATTGTCTGCAGAGTAGAGTGGCAGTGAAGGTTGCATTGCGTTTAGGTATGCCACGCTGGCAATGGCCCGTCCATCCTAATGTTCTGCGCTTCCAAGTCGTAAAAACGTTGGTAGCCAGTTTAGCAGCGTTGCCATATAAGCTACTAAGCTGAGAATATTTACTCTCTGACGGTGCTAAGGTTTCAAAACGTAACACCGTAATAATTATACAGTATTGTAAAATGGGGTAAAAATTTACCTATTGGGTGTAATCCCCATTTGTTAGTTGATCCTAAAAAATGACGTTCTCTCCCGCAGGTAAAAAATGGGGTGAAGTAATAGCCATAACTAAACTACGGAGCGTCGCCATCCATGATAACAAGTTAGGGTCATACGTTGGTGACGTCATGTGTCTTGCCCATGAAATAGGCCTTATGAAATAATCGTAGGTATATCTCATAGAGGTTTTAGCCATCGCTTAGATTCTGTTAACTTACATTAAAATGCATAGTGTTCTAAACCGTAATTTTCTAAAGGATCAAAATGGAGATTTATATCCATTCGGCACCGGATGTTCTTAAAAAAAACCATTAAAAAGTGTTAAATGACGTTGTTGTGGCCGCTTGGACGGAGAGTAGCGAAGCGATGAGTTCGGTACCTGTGCATATGTATGCCAGGGATAACCTTGACAGCATTCCTTCTTGCGGTGCCTGGAACATTGAGTGCCTGGCTCATAGGTGGCGGCCATAGCACCACATGCCACTACACCACCTACGGTACCTACCTATCCCTATAGCTCTCATCGAACAAAGAGAGCTGTGGATGGTTGGTGTAGAGGCGCTGTGGCATGTCATTCAATTATAGCTAACAACTCAAATATCTTTACCTTTTATCGGGCTGATGAAAACGTTTTCGTAGGAACAGCAGTATGGAAATGACCATAGAATGGTCACTTGCCCGGTAAAGGGTTATACAAAACGATAATCGTCCGTAATGCTACAGCACCACATCGTCAACTATCTTTGTTTTATGTTCCCAGCGGTTACTACCCTTGACCGTCATCGCCTTGGCTTTTGAACCTCGTGTATGAAACCCTTGAGTATCAATTCCAGCTACCGCGTAGTTGGTCTATTTTCCTAGCGTTTTCTGTATCGTTATTGAAGCTTTTAAGTTCGTCAAAATGTATTACGATGCATGGTGTTTAAACCCAGCATGTGTTCAACGTATGAAAAAGTATAAAAAAAATGTTCGATTGAGCTTCACACCTAACGTTTGGAAAAGAGAAAATATATATGTATATATATATGTTAAGGGGCCGAGAAGGTACTAAATAGCTGGTCTGTGCAGTACTTCGAGGACCCTTGAACGTTTTCGACTCGGGTGTGACGAAAATGTACGGTACGATTTGCCTTCACTGATGTATTGAACATGCAAGTTAGTGAATATGACGAGTACGACCATCCTGTTGTTTGTAATAATCTATAGAGTTACGGTTGTCCAACAATGTCTCCACTCTTTTGCTACTGTGCGTACTGACAACCTCAAAGTCAAAAACTCGTCAGCTATTCATTGCTTATCAGGTTGTCGAGCAGTCTGGAAAACAGGGAGAACAGAAAAACTCGGGGAAAACTCGGTGGGAAAAAAGATCAAAAATCAAAATACTGTAGCTATTCGGGGAATTTCTACAGGGCAGTGGTTGGTGTTCATTTTGCGGGGTTATCTTTATGAATGTGGCGTTCCCCAGAGCTTGAGCCATAGGTCTATGAGGTCTATTTGTTCTGCAGTGCCGGGGAAAGGTGGGCGACTGCCAAACTGTATCTTGCGGCAAATCTAATATTATGAGGGTAAACTGTGATGGTTTCAGTCCCACTAATCCCTAGCCCATTGGTGATTACATTGTTTGAGTGGAAAATGGACAATCTGGCACTCAGGGAGATCTAAGCAATATCAGGACGAACTCAGGAAATTCTAAAAAGTCCTGATCGCTAGACACCATGGTTTATAGGCTCTAGTTAGACAGTTCGGCTGGGGTGAGCGTTCATTGGGCCATCATTATTTCATTGCTTTCGGTAGTTTTTAATCGGCACCCATATATTCATAGCTAGCGTAAGGAAGCGGAAATGAGGCTGTCTTGGGAACAGGGGAGGGGGGAGAGGGAGCTATTGGTGGTGTGATCCCCGCATGCAGCTCCTATGCTGTCGTCGCATGGGGCTGTGCTATGCTGCGGGTTGTCGTTCGCGAAGTGGACTCTTAATACCTACTACCTCTTGCAAAAAAGAGCGTATTTGTATTTTCGGATAACTGTCTGACTAGTGAAAACCGAGTATGTGATCACAATATCGTGACTCCGATTACGCCAGCAACTCTCGCAATAGGTATATAGCGAAGTCGCTGCGAGCTACTGCTGTCGTCGTGTTCTGTGGGGTTTAATGTAACTTCGGCTACTTTACTTCCTGCCTTCTTCTGTGGCAGTCTTGCCTATCCAGTCGCTCTACATTCATTCTTACAAATCCGCATGCCTATATTTCAACTGCTTTCTTCAAACCAAGAAACGAGACGGCGCTGGTGCAGAAGCGTTACCACTGGTGTTTCAGAGTTGCGCCCGACGTTAGTCGACAAAGCCGGGTCGCTTCTGTCCCTGTACCCTTAACTCTTCTGGGAGATAATTGCGGCGGATTGTATCTCTACCAGACTATCCATAGGTCTCCCTCATCAAGAGAATAACCTGAGCGCCAGACCGCTAGGATTGTTTCATCTGGCCGCCGTTCCTGCTGCTAAGATAGGTTAGTTAGATCGTTTATAAGTCTCCCTTTATGTTCCGTTTGGTGGACTGCTGATGGTTTTGAGTGACCTCTCCCACAGGACTCCTGCAGTCCTAAACTTGCTCCCGTGTGGGACCCACGGAACGGGCCCTCCATACAAGTGTCTTTTTCGTTTGTCTTTACCACCCGCGAGCGAAGCGAAGAGAGGTGATCATGTTTTCGTTCAAGATTTAAGCTTGTATATGTGTGTTTGTCTGCCCTGCCCAATAAGTGATCGAAGGAGTTGAGCAATGTTCATAATTTTTGCAGGGAGTCTGGTGGGCTGTCCTCGATGTTATCCACACCAGAAAACTAGGATTAGCTGGCCATCAAAAATTACAGCGATGAAACTTGCTCCCAGTGCAGGTGATGGTCTTACGCCACGAGGTGTTTTAGTTTATTGTCATTTTGGCCTCCGAGATGCACTTAACCTTGTTTTTCTGCCACTAGTAACACATAACCAAGCTTATGATTAATAAAATTCGTGCGAGTTCGCTTGCAGCTTGAGACCTACCAGCGTCAATTTTGAGAAGAATTTATTTTGGACTTGCGGTGCGATAAGGAGTAGAATATACCTGAACCTCGAGTATTCCATTATTTTAACTACTTTTACTGCAGCCGTGGTTAGATCAAAGCATGATAACAAACATAGTGACTCCACCAACACAAGCAGGTAGTGAGTGACCTTTCCTGCCTCATGAATATGCATTGTTTCGGTTATGCGGGATTCCGTGTACCATATTTGGATGCGTAGCACCTGTCTTTGGTGTTCATTCTTGTAGACACGCATACTGACTGCTATAGCCATTTAGCTAGCATTTCAGTTCTTTCGAACACAAGCATTATTTTCCATTGTGAGTTTGTGACCCATTACGGACAATTCCAGCGGCGCAAACATCCTCCGCCATTGCACCTGCCTCTGTCTCTTCCAACAAGTACTAGCCAATCCATCATCGCCCAACGGTGCTGGGAGCGAATTCTTGCCATAGCTTTATTCTTAGGCCTATAGTCGGCACGACTGGGCTGCGATTTGGCGCTACTGTGCGCCACTATGCCGTCGCTCCACACCTGTTCTTTTGATCGATCCTCACGTATGTATCTTACCCGTAATAGCGCAGATCAGTTATGCTGCTTACGACGCTTACTTCAGGAGTATTATATAGGTACTCCATATTGTATTCACTCCGTAAAGGATTTGTATTTTTTCACATATTTTTTTAGAATATGTACGAATTATAACTTAAAAACACCAGTCCCTCACCCGTTTGCGGTGTTGCTATTGTACTGCGATGTACCCTATTTATTTTTTACTCATTGCTCCTTGCGTACTGCTGTATTATACTGTGCAACCCGAAACGGTTCTAAATTTTTGCGCGAGTCTTTGATGAAGTCAGTTCTATTTTAATGCGTTGATTGTTGCTCAGTGATTGCTTCATTAGTAATTTTACGGAAAATCTTGATTTGCTTTCTGTATTGTATAAATGGTGTTGAGTATAACTTTGCTCTTGTACCCACAACATAGATGTATAGTTGCGCGTGTTTTCTAAGTATCTATGTACCTACTGCCTCTCGTATGCTAGAATGCTACGTTTGGAGAGGAATATATTACCTACGTTGTAAGTATATAACGAGAATTTTGTGGTATGCTCCGCACTTCCGCGAATGGTATTTGATGTGAACGATTTGGACATACGTGGAGCCTCATGTGGCTTTTCCTTTTTTTATTCATACAATGCGAGTCAGAAGTATTTACAGGAGGTGTTTCACCATATTGCAGACCTGCTTTGAATGACAATTGAATAGTGAATTCATTAATTATTGTAGGTACTTAATACAGCTAGATTTATTTGAGAATATTTGAAATTTATGTTTAGAATTAATATGCATTCATTTTATTTCAGATATTAGTCCTTTTCAGGTGGATCACAAGGGTTTGTATATTACTAAGTTTATAATAGTGACTAGAGAAAAGATATTAAGGGTGGGCTGAAATTGTGAAGCTACTCAATATGAATGAGCCAACACTGTAAAATTCGAAACTTTCCCGCTTGATCATCGTGCTGTGAAAAGATTTGTTAATGAAGGTAATGTTGAGAAACGAAGGCATGAGTCGTAGAAAAAAAAAAACAGTAGCTAAGCAGAGAGTTGAGGAAAATTAAGAGATCATAACGCGAAACTCGCGCTGCACCAGTAAAAAAAAATGGGAACGCCAGAGTCACAAAAATATCTATACGAACCCGGAATTGCATTCTGAATACATGGTGAATCAGAGGTGACCGGCAGTCCGTCATCCTGTAAGTGAAATCAGTTGTCAAGAGTCTTTCTTGGGCAACAAAATATCTTGAAACAGATTTCTGAACTGCATGTTGTTTGGAGCGACGAGGCCCGAGCTCCACTTGGCGGTCCTGACCGTTGGAAGCGAGGAGAACTCGCTAATGGCGCAAGTTCTCGTTAGCATTACAACTCTTACAAGTGATGGCTAGGAGGTGGTGGAGTTATGTTTTGGGCTGGAATCTTCTATGACACAATGATCAAAACTTCTCGTGTATCAGAGGGCCTTAATATAAATCTTTTAATATTTGTGGTTTCCTTCGAACCAAGACAACGTTGTACCCTGGTTTAGTATACAGAGTGATAGCATCAAATGAAACCTTACTTTTCCGAGCCATGCATCTCGTATAACTAAAGGATAGCTTGCAGATCGTGCAAGGTATCGATGAGAGAAACTCATTGCTTAGCCGCCTCCGAGTCCAGATCCAAGCCCGATTGACAATATTCGGTCCATTGTAAAGAGAAAGGTTTGCGAGAGCGGATACCAATTTATAGGTAAAGGTGAGCCATGGAAGAGAATTTTGGAGGTTCCCTGTCAAGCTCTATCTACAATTAAGGAGTCGGCGCCTTCTTTTGTTGATAAGCTCAATCGGCCTCATGAAAAACAGGCGAGAAAGTATAGGCTACTACGAAGGAGTTTCCCAAGTTTCAATTCCTTTTTATGACAATAATTTTCACCTGAGTAGCGTGTTTTCATTATTACCTCCGCCAAGGAGGTTATGTTTTCGTCGTGTTTGTCTGACTGTTTGTCTATTTGTCTGTCTGTCACCAAGATAACTCAAAAAGTTATGAACCGATGTCTATTTGTCTGTCTGTCTGTCACCAAGATAACTCAAAAAGTTATGAACCGATTTCGATGAAATTCACAGGGATTGTTAGGTATGTTAGGAGGAACAGATGATTAACTTTTGGTAAAGATATGTCCATCCGTTTGTTTGTCTGCCTCATTTTTCTCGATGCCATAACTCAAAAAGTTGTGGATGGATTTTGATGAAATNTCATTGCTAACGTATAGGCACCCCATAGGCCTACAAATCCAACTACTAACTTTCACTCCAGCACAAATAATGAAGAAGTGGCACTGAAAAAACCCTTGATTTTGTCCGAAGTCACCCAATCTTACGGTATTTGATGTGAATGATTTGGATATAGGTACGTGTAGCCTCATGTGGCTTTTCCTTTTTTTTATTCATACAATGCGAGTCAAAAGTATTTACAGGAGATGTTTCACCATATTGCAGACCTGCTTTGAATGACAATTGAATAGTGAATTCATTAATTATTGCAGGTACTTAATACAGCTAGATTTATTTGAAAATATTTGAAATTTATGTTTAGAATTAATATGCATTCATTTTATTTCAGATATTAGTCCTTTTCAGGTGGATCACAAGTGTTTGTATATTACTAAGTTTATAATAGTGACTAGAGAAAAGATATTAATGGTGGGATGAAATTGTGAAGCTACTCAATATCAATAAGCCAACACTGTAAACTTTCTCGCTTGATCATCGTGCTGTGAAAAGATTTATTAATGAAGGTAAAGTTGAGAAACGAAAGCATGAGTCGTAGACAAAAAAAAAAAAAACAGTAGTTAAGCAGAGAGTTGAGGAATATTAAGAGATCATTAACGCGAAACCCGCGCTGCACCAGTGAAGAAAAAAAAAATGGGAACGCCAGAGTCGCAAAAATATCTAAACGAACCCGGAATTGCATTCTGAACACATGGTGAATCAGAGGTGACCGGCAGTCCGTCATCCTGTAAGTGAAATCAGTTGTCAGGAGTCTTTCTTGGGCAAGAAAATATCTTGAAACAGATTTCTGAACTTCATGTCGTTTGGAACGACGAGGCCCGAGCTCCACTTGGCGGTCCTGACCGTTGAAAGTGAGGAGAGCTCGCTATAATGGCGCAAGCTCTCGTTAGCATTACAACTCTTACAAGTGATGGCAAGGAGGTGGTGGAGTCATGTTTTGGGCTGGAATCTTCTATGACACAATGATCAAACCTCTTGTATCAGAGGGCCTTAATATAAATCTTTTAATATTTGTGGATTCCTTCAAGTCCAAGACAACGTTGTACCCTGGTTTAGTATACGGAGTGATAGCATCAAATGAAACCTTACTTTTCCGAGCCATGCATCTCGTATAACTAAGGGATGGCTTGCAGATCATGCAAGGTATCGATGAGAGAAACTCATTGCTGAGCCGCCTCCGAGTCCAGATCCAAGCCCGTTTGCGAATATTCGGTCCATTGTAAAGAAAAAGGTTTGCGAGAGCGGATACCAATTTATAGGAAAAATTGAGCCATGGAAGAGAATTTTGGAGGTTCCGTGTCAAGTTCTATCTACAGTTAAGGAGTTGGCGCCTTCTTTTGTTGATAAGCTCAATCGGCCTCATGAAAAACAGGCGAGAAAGTATAGGCTACTTAAGGATTTTCCCAAGTTTCATTTCCTTTTTATGACAATAATTTTCACCTGAGCAGTGTGTTTTCATTATTTTGTACTGAAGTTATAAGTAACTTTTGTACGGTAGTATATTAATGTATATTTTATTTTCGTAAATAATATACAATTTGTAAGCATTTTTAGCCCACCTGATAATTAAATGTACAATAAAATGAATGCATATTAATTTTGTACATTGGTTGCAAATATTCTCAAATAGATAAAGCGCCTTAACCAGTCGACGAATTCGCCATTCAATTTTCCTCCAAAACAGGGTTGCATTGTAGAAAAATACCTCTTGCAATGCAATACTTTTGACTCGCACTGTAGTCCATTACGTGTGCTTGGAGAGTGCCAGCCGCTGCTCGTTGGTTCGTCAAATGTACGGCGTTCGTTCGCAACAACGAGGAATTTCTGTCTTCCGTTTTGAAGTAGAGCAGCTGTTGCATTATTAGTGCGTCATGTGGGAATATTACCTGCCTGTCGTGAGCGACTGGAGAAAGCTGCTCCTCTGCACCAAGATACGAGTATGTGTACACTTGACCGAGGCCACCGATGTACATGAGCATGTATGTATGCGTGCGGGGCGGCGTTTGTGCTGAAACGTTATTAATGACCTCCCCTCCTGGTATCACTTCACCTATGATCGTGCCTTTTTTGCCCTAAAAATATCCCATTTAAGCGTGAAAATATAGCCCACATAAGAGGATTTGATATCCAAAATATGAACAATAGCGACGCGAGCATTTGTTCTAACTTTTCATACTTTTTCGAAAACTCTGTGCTTCCGTTTGGGGTACGGAGTTGTTTAGGAGTAAACTAAGCAGAACTCGCAAATATTTCATTTCAAATTTTTCGCACATGATAGAAATTTAAATGCAATTATGCTTCTTGTCTTTAGCAAGCATATGCAATATTGAATGCTTATGGTTGGGATATCTGTTCAAACGCCATCTAAGATAATCGAAATTTCAGGAACACTGGCGAGCCTTGAGCCCATCATAATACGGTACAGGAGTTGAATTGGCGGTGTGATCAACGGTGCCAACGTTCATCTTCGCTTACCCACATGTCGGGACCGAGATTCCTCTGACCGTCTTCTCCATCTTTTTATGTCAATGCTACTACAGTGGGCACATAGGAATTTAGAATTTGAAACAAGGCTTCCTATAGGCTCAAGGACTGTTCAGTGATCGGGACTTGGCCCAATGTTATGACTAATTTAGTAGTAGATACTTGTCTAACTTCGCCATGGAGCAAAAGCTGGGATGAACTTACTACACATACCGTCGCTAGTGAGGCGTGCTCACGACTGCTGATGTTACCGTATAAATAGGTACATATACAGTGTAGGTAGCCAATAAATTACGCCGGGCTAGCTGCCCCATCCGTTGAGCAGGCTTTACATCGACCCGCTACCTATGTTATGGCTATATGTCACAATGCGTGCCCTAGAGCGCGGCATATGGGTCATCGAAGCAATTGATTGCTGCTTGCAAGTGTCGCTGTAACGGACTGGCTCCCTTTTGATAAAACCTCGCATTTTGCTCTACGTGCTCTTCACCTACTTTTAGCTTGCCTGCTCATGATTGGTTTGTTACCGTGGGAGGGTGAGACGGGAAGACCTAGCTGGACAATCCGTTGTGTGCTGGCTGACTAAAATCGTTTAAAGTTTCGTACTCATAATTGTACACAAATGTCAAAGTGCAATAGGTGAGATTTATTTTGTCTAATTTATACGTGGCGTATCTTCCTTTCAAAACTGGATTCACGTTTTTTTTTTTTTTTAAAGCATGCATGTTTTTGGGCCTGGCGACCCCAGGGGGCTCGTGTAGGTTACCTTAGCTATTAGCTAGGCCTTCGGGAAGTCGGTCTTTTGTGCCCTCTTTGCTTCCTTTCCGATTTCGTACTCCTTGTTAATGCTTTATTCTGTTCTTCCTCTTCTTTCCCGACTTGCTGTTCCCATGCGCGTTGACTCGTGCATTGGTTCCGCTTTTCTCTGGACATTATGTGTCCTTTCTTCTTCTCTTTGGATCACAGTGTACTCTGTAGGTAGGGAGGCTTAAACTTGGAATATAATAATAATTTCAAAACATGCCCTTATTAATTAAAAGAAGTGTGTTTGGCTGTTTGCCTCGTGTTTGATATTTTACTCGCCTTTGGGTTAATGAGGATGGCGCAGCCTCTACTGACGTGAATTATTCTTTTACCCAAGATTGTGTTTTCCGTGTAAATGAGGTCTTTTAGTTTGGCACTGCCGTAAGTTTCTGCCGACGGTAAAGCTCTCGAGGCGATTGCACGTCACAAGCCCAACTTACGCTTCAGTTTTTTGACTCGGTACATTCCACGTACTCGGGTAATGCGTGCGTGGGCGGAGGGGTGGTGAAGAATAACAGGGGTGTGGGCGCAAGGGGCCCGTGGTCGGGGAGTGACTGGATCATAGCTGCGCTGGAATCTCTGGAATGCCGCGGAACACAAAGAAAGTTTGCGTTCCATAGCTCTCGCGGACTTCACACTCTCTGCCCTCATGTGTAACACTTGAGCGTGTGTAGGTGCTCGCGCCTTATGGTGGCGTAGCACCGGAGTGTGTGCGCCTAATAGTGGGTGGTAGATACAGACTGTACAGCACTTGAGTGTGCTCGCGCCTTAGGCTATGTGGCACACATTGTGCGTGTGCGCCTTTTGGTGGTTCGGCACAGGAGTGTGTGTGCGCGTTTTGGTCGTGTAGCTCTTGAGTGTGCGTGTGCGCCTCATGGTGTTATGGGACATGAATGTGTGTGCGCCTTATGGTCGTGCAGCACCTGATGTGTGTGCGTGTTATAGTTGTGCAGCACTTGAGTGCGAGTGCGTCTGTGCACCTCGTGGTGATGCAGCACACGAAGATGCGCGTCTTATGGTGGCGAAACGCTTGAGTGTGCTCGCTTTATGGTGATGGAACCTTTGACTGTATACTGTATACGCCTCTTAGTGGCGCAGAACTTGAGTGTGCGCGCCATATGGTGGGTGATACAGCACCTTAGCGTGCGTGCACGCATTATAGTTGTGCAGTACGTCTTGAGTGTGCCTTATGGTGGTGGACCACTTGCGTGTTCGCCTTATGGTGGTGGACCACTTGCGTGTTCGCCTTATGGTGGTGGACCACTTGCGTGTTCGCCTTATGGTGGTGGAGCACTTGCGTGTTCGCTTTATGGCAGTGGGGCACTTGTGTGTTCGCCTTATGGCGGTTGGGCACTTATGTATTCGCCTTATGGCAGTGGGGCACTTGTGCGTTCGCCTTATGGCGGTGGGACACTTGTGTGTTCGCCTTATGGCGGTGGGGCACTCGTGTGTTCGCCTTATGGCGATGGGGCACTCGTGTGTTCGCCTTATGGCGATGGGGCACTCGTGTGTTCGCCTTATGGCGGTGGGACACTTGTGTGTTCGCCTTATGGCGGTGGGCACTTGTATGTTCGCTTTATGGCGGTGGGGCACTTGAGTGTTCGCCTTATGGCGGAGGAAGAGGCTGGAACACCTTTGAGTATGTACGCTTTCATACATCCCGCGAAGTAACCGCTAGGATGTCGAGTTTTCGGCATGTATGTGTATCTGTCCTTCCGCACCCAAGGCTTCCAGAGTATGGCTTTTCCCTAAAATCGTGGGATTTTCTCAAAAATTCCATTGTCAGCCCCAGCAGCGGCCAGCAAATCAATAGCGGGATGACCGCTGGCCGTTAGAGAGGTGGATGCGCATCACCGTTGCTGTTGCCCTCCTGGACGAGGTACGCTTGAAGAGCATGAGGGCAGTCAAGTAGTTTAATATATAAATATCGCTACCAGTCCAGTGAAGTGGGTCGCGGGCTGTGTGGCCCAGACATGCATCAGTCAGTTATAGTGCAGCACTCGATTGACTTAGTGTGCTCCAGTTGTTCTCTTTTCTAGTTTATAGATCACTAAGCTACTGGAAAACGGAAAGGATTTAAATCATTACCCATATAGGTATAGGGTGGGGGGCTGGGTTGTCAACCTCAGCAAATGTGGAAACAGTGGTCCTAGTTTACTCATTAGGGGTAGCAGGCCGTTGGATTTCAATTGAAATGGTAGCTAAGGAAGTTCGGGTTTTACATGGATCAGATCTCCATTTTGCATCAACATTTTGTGTTCAGTAAACTCTGTGATTGCTTGGTGTCCAGAGCGTTGAGTGATGACGAGCTAACACCACAGCTCCAAAAGACATCAGATGACCTGAGTTAAGTCATCATTTCGAAATAAGTAACCCGATTTTACCCTTTCGGATGCCTGCTTTTATGAGAAAAAACTTGTAGTTGAACATGAGATATGCTGTATCCCCTATGCTGCGGTTTGTAGTATTTTATCTTCCCCAGCTGTGTCTCACCGAGAAATACAATCACATTTGTGTATTACGCCTGTGCATATAACCCTTTTTTTCATCGCTGGAGGATATTGCGTTTATTCAAGTACCTAATGAAAAGTTAAGCACGATACCTTACTTCTTGTATTTGTATAAGGTTTATGGTATGCCTGTGCACATGCCCCTGTACTTTTTCGTATTCGCAGATTGCTTAGATTCGGGTAAGGCTGTAGCAATAAATGCAAGACCTCTAGCTGTATCTCCTGTTCCTTGCCACCTCTCCGCTATGTTTACTACATCTCGGTGAGAAAGACCAACTCTCCGTGGCTGAAGATGCAGTGGACGGACCGTAGGTATTCATGCAACGCACCTCCGATGCAGGAGCTCGAAGCGATTAGTGGTGGCTGGAGGCGTTTCCTCAGACCTGGCGCTACTGGACGCGTAATTGAGGGCTATAGGAAATACCTGCCTGCCATTGAGACCGCAGCAAAAACTCTGACACAATCTCCGATTTTCTGTTGTTCCCTCCCCGCGTGCTTTCGTAGAAACGCAACCGAGTTTTTCTTGAGGCCGCAGGTCTGTGCGTACGATGCGCGCCGCCGCGTCGATATATTGATTGTGTAATCACTGTTCTGATGTGAAGATTTGCTTTCGTAGAAACGCACTCCAGTTTTTCTGTCTTGAGGCCACAGGTGCCCCCCGCGTCCATATGTTGATTGTGTAGGTAATCACTGTTATCAAGTGAAGATTTGTTTTTAGTAGAGACGTGCGTAAGGTGACTGTTATTTCAACAAATATGAGTTGCATTTATTTATGATATAGATTCACTGCAAATCTAGTGCGCTTCATATTATTCCATCCTGTGTCACTGTTTGGACAGAATGGAAGAAAGAAAAATCTTTCTGCTCTTATAGAAGTAAATATCACTTTTCTCGCGCCTTCGCCTTGGTCTAATTCAATCAATTTAGGATTAGCCAATGAAAGGTGTGAGAGCAATTTCAAGTTCACCGAGGAATATAACAGATGTACATAATTACATCTGCCATGGTTACCTATCTAGGTATATTAGAAGGCCGTTGCAGTAGACTGACTTCTACTTTACATAGCTATGTACACAATTTAAACATATTCCTTCGCAGTTATAATGGCTATATCCTCTGCAATGACTGGGCGCTCTTGCAGTGGACAGTAAAGACTAAAATTGATATTATTTATCGAAACTTTTATCTCCAATATTTTGTAACTGTAGGCCTACTATCGGAGTAGGCAGGTCACATCTCGTTGTCATACTTCATATTGCCCATTATTTTCTAATTGTGGCATATAAAAAAAAATTATTTCATGTAAAAAAAAACGATAATTGGTATTGAGCTGTTGCAGTCGACCGTCACAAATTTCATTCCATAAGTTCTATTTTCACTTCATGTGTTCCATTATTTCGGCCGCCACGAATTTTTCAAATTTGGCAAAAGTAGGTAGCTTCTAGAAGCTTAGAAGCGTCCCAGTGCGATTTTAATACGGTTCTTTCACCGTCGATCGGGCAAACTGTGCTCTCATCATTCATATATTTTGGGTGACTTAATATCAACTTGAGTCGCGTGTAGGCCTAAACTGTCATCTTTCTCTTCATTTGTGGTTTGCTGTTATTTTTGTCGCCGATCCTGCGAGCATGTGTTCCCCTTTCTTGTCAATGTTTTTAGGTAGTTATGGCTCTGACTCCTTGAATTTGAAGTATATGATATTGAGTTCCTGATTCCTACGTATCGAAGGAAACCAAGTCAACACTCTATATTGATTTCTTATGTATTTTGCGAATCATGGTGAACAGGAGTACAGGAGTAGCTACAATGTCGCAACAACATAATAGATTTAGGTACCAAATACCAAGACATGACCATGGTGCCATAGCGCCGCAAGTAACTCTGCTGAGGACAATCAGAGAGTTGAGCAGAATTCGATCGGGACTCGGCTCCCCGTGAGAAACTACAATCTTAACCCTTTTTCTACGAAAACTCCGTTCTTGCTATAAAGTTCTAAAAGAAGCTTATAGAAGAAACTATCATTGTAGTCACTGGAGCTCACCTACAGTTTAGTTCAGTCGTAAATAAAATACTATCACTGACTTCAGACGGGTTGTTAAATATGTTGTCCAAATTTCGAGAGAAAGAAATAACGCACTGATTTTAATAACCAAAATTTTGATGCGGCATCTGACGATGCCGTCAGTACCGAAAGGGTTAAAACGGTGTGGGGATTGTGCCTACGCCAGGCTGCCTATAACACTTTTTTGGGCTACTCATGAAGTTTCCCCTCAGATACATACCTAACTCCCTGTAGTACTTTTTATACCCGTAGTTCCCTCTAGAATGATAAAAGGCTGAGTCTCCCATTGCCTACGGATACATGACAAATAGCTATACGCAGGTAAGAAGTTGACCATGACAATTTTTTTCAGATGTCAGTCTTCTACAAAGCAGCCATCTATTTAGGTCTGTGCTCACAGTTTTAGCATTAACCACCTGCTGCGATTTTTAGTTTTGTAGCTCTGTTCTCATAGAGCGGATTCCGTCCCCTGTGCTTGTTAAATCTTATCCCGCACTAACAAACACTAGATAGCTAGGCCGGAGGCTGATAAACAATTGGGGGCTGAAAAAGTCGGTTCCACAGAAGGGCTCTTTGTTTGGCATCCAACGTTGGTGAACGCAGTAAGCTTCAACAAACTTTTGATTAACGCGCATGGGAGGATAAGAACAGTGTAGGTAGAACGAATTATTTCGCGACGACTTCTCTATATTTTTAGTTATCACATTCCATGTAGGAAACTATGGAATTCCGTCGCTGTTGACGGTTGTCAGTATATGCTGCATATTAAGTAGTGTCTAGACCACAAGCATGACAATGCCACATGTTCCGTCATTTTCCTTGCGGGAAACACCAGCGCAGTGTCCCTAGGGAGGCCCAGACTATCGTATCTAACAGTGATCTCTTCATATCGTCACGTTTGGTATGCACTGGGCGCGTCCTCCTCCATTGAGTTCATTCACTCGGGTACAGTTGCAGACTGACCGTCTCGACGTCGCTATTCATTTACACGATCGGTGGTTTCTTGTTATTGACCGCAGTGTCCCTTTGTTGTGATAGGCAAGGCGCAAGCAATCATTACTATTTAGGACACCTACTGTTACTGTGCCTTTCATTGACACGAAGGGAAGTAAAACCTAAGGAAGCTGTGTTTACTATGCGCTACCCGTGCGCTCGATTGCGTGCCGGTGTACAAATACGCTCCCGTCTCCCTACAATGCAGTCCCGTGGGTGCCGCAGTCGCCCGTTAGGTGCCGTGTAAATACTCAAGTCTCCCCCACAATCAATGGTGCTGAGCTATCCGGCAATGGCAGACCTTCGATCATCTCTCGAGCGCTCCAACATTCCATGTTAGCCTCACAAAATTCGCCTCTAAATACCTCCACTTGGTGACGCGAGTGATGGTGGTGGTGAGGCACCAAACACGTCCGGCAACTCTGTGTAGCACTTGGATTTCTCAGCGCCCTTCTTTCTGTTGCACTTCTCGCAGCCCTCTAGTGGAGGTTGTGTGCAACATTGCATCTACTTGACTTCTTTTTCATTTTCATACTTCTTGTGCTAGGATTCGTCTAAGCTATGTATTTCTCAATGAAAATCAGAATATTATGCTGCACAAATTCGTGCACGCCGAGACGTATATTGAGCAACGTTTTCGGAGTAGGTATTATAGATTGTTTTGCTAACAGTGCCCAAAATTGGAACGATTGTTGTTTGATGTTTAGTTTCATCGGCTTGAAAAAACTGAAATAAACCGTGGTGGTACACAGTGTATATAATCCATATTTATGTTCTGTGCAGTGCAGAAGATTCCATGCATGGTGACGCCCAATCTGTATTGTGTCCATCCGTCGCCTCACGGGGCATAGAATAGGCCATAAGGCTATGTTAGTTTACTATGCCTTCAGGACGTCTTTCCTTTGTGACTTATTTGCTTTCTTCCACCTTTATGCTCATACTTACCACTATGTTCTGTTCTTGCTTTTCCCGTGCGCGTTGAACGTGTCTGGGAACACCCTCGTGCATGGGTTCCACTTTTCTCTCAACATACTCTATGTCTCTTTTTGTTCTCCTTCTGTTAGATCGCCTGTGTAGTGGAAACGAGGCTTAAGCTATTTAATATTACGAGTATAATAATAATTGTCGCTACATCGTGCAGCTGATAGGCTAGATCTCGTGTATAGAATCGTATAGAACCCTAATTCGGTTTCTTCTCTTACATATTAAGTTGTCATTTTCAGCTATTCTATTTTAGTCCCATTGCATTCTGGAAAAAACTCTTAATTGCCTGAACAAAAGGGATACCGTTGTTGTTGACCCATCTGTGCCTTTCGTACTATATCTGGTAGTCCATTCGTACTTTCCATTTAATGTTGTGCTGGCATCTGGGGGGTTAAAAGGGTGCAATGCTCAGAGAGTTTCCAATTGATTCGGTAGGTATTAGGTCTGGTGTCAGGCATAAAGCTAAATGATGAATGGTTTCTGTTCCGTCTCTTGGTATAGTACGTAATGCGAACCCTGGCTGGTAGAGCCCACTAGTATATGGTGCATTGATGAGCAGAACGTAAATGCAGCCAACTCTGCTAACAGGCTTAGCCTAATTGTACGGCAAGTTCATGGATAGTAGAGCATGGTCGAGTCGTAGCTAATATGAACCAACGGATAGTGTACGAGCTCTATATCCTCAAGCTTGAGTTTGTCATGGAGGACGTCTTTTCTTTTGTGATCACTTTATATACTTTTCGGCATCATACTTCTCGTGAGGTTTTTCGCGTGTTGCTCTTCATCTTTTTTTTTCGGTTTGTTGTTCCCAGTCAAGGGCTGATTGCTTGACGTGCCGTATTAGATACTTGCACGCTCTAGTACGTCTTCTTCATTTCTTTGAAACACTGAGAACCTTGCCTTTGTAGGAACGCACTACTGCCGCTCCAAATCCTATGCTATAGAATGACGGTGGTGAGTACCCGACTCACTGGTCGCTGTTCAAGAGTGATGTTCAGATATTTATTGGCTGGCGCCTAGTGACTAGAAGCACCCACCATGTTATGTGTTAGCTATGTGGTCCTCTTTTAGTTAACTACTGATGCCGCCCCTTTATCCCTCCACCACCTCAAGGGGGCCCATAGCGCCCTCTTCGGTGGTAACCGCCACATGGTGGCGCTGCGGACGCCCTCTGCCTGCGCTCCGCAAGTCAGGCGATGTAACGTCTTCAGAGTCCCCGAGTTGTTGCTTCTGTGGTGTCTTCACTAGGTAGTACCTCGAGCTGTGCGACTGCTGCCTGCGTCGCAGTCGGTGCCGCCTGGCGGCCGCGTGTGCAGGTGTGATAGGTGAACTGGTGCGGCGGGGCCTGCGTTGCGGATTCTCGCGCTCCGCACTCTAGCGATGCGGTCACTTCATTTTGCCTTCTTGCTGCAGTCTAGTACCTATCTATATATTCAACATGCTGGTGTTAGTTTATTGCCTGGTGGTCCGAGTTATGCTCTATTGTGTTGGACGGACACTTGCAGTATTCTGTATTTGTGGGACCCTTTAGCTCTGTGATACGTTAACTGGTAGTGTTAGCCTATCAGTCCCTATTGTACTTTGTATCGTATGGCACCGACACCTCTCATATTTGTAGCTGTTTTGTTGGATTTTGCGCCTCCAGTGTATATTCGTAACGTGCTGGTGTTAGTTTGTTGTTTATTGGACTTTGTGCGGGACTAGTGCTTTTGAACGTTATTATTTGAAAAAAAGGCGAGAAAGACGTTTCTATAGATGACTTTTTGCCTGGGGTCAGCTGATCAAAGTGGCTTCTTGTGAGATATATTATAATTTAGACCAAGTGCTCGAAGTGCCCTTCTGCACTCTGAAGTCCCGGTATAAAATTGATTCCTCTTCTCGACCAATCCAATTCTTTTTTTTTCCTACCACTATTGCCCAAGTTAATAGTGCATATGCTATTTAATTGGAATGCCTTACCGAGGAAGGTAATATTTTGGAATGGACCGCGTGGCGTCCAGAGTTCCGTGAACCGGTTACCTGGCGAAACCTAAATTCTTCGATAATGACACGGGTGCAAACACCGTCACCCGAGTTCGTTTGCCGACGGATGTTATCCAGTGCCAAGTCAATAAATATTTTAGTTTTCAGTTCTAATGAAAACTCTTCTTTTGTTTCGTCAGATCACTAGTTTTGATGCATTGAAGTTTCGGTTGAAATTCGAGAGCAACACTTGTTTCGTCATTCTCTTTCCGCTTCCTGTACCGTGTGTTCCGAATTAAATAACTACTTTAGCACTCAGTAGCCTAGTCAGTATAGTCACACATGCGAATATTTTGCATTGAATTTTCTGCTGAGAGGACCCCACTCACGCACAATTGAGAGCATGAGGAGAGGAGCGGGAGAGTTTTGGACAATCAACGTACCGTAGCGGATATTCCAACGATTCTTTCTATGGGCGTGCTTTTGTCAGGGAGGATGTATGCGCGTGCGCTTACTATTGTTTAGTACCAGAACGTTATGTTTAAAGTTGCATCAGCTTTCATTTGAATTGTTAAGCCCGTTTTTTTCCATGAGGATTTAGAAAAGAAAGGTTGGTTCATATTTCTTTTATGAAGCTTAAGGTTGTACTTACGTGTCACATTTTGCAGCGTTATTGAAGTGTTATATGAACTCAATACGTGCTCCATACCTAATATCTGAAACTTGTGAAAAGTTTTGTTATTGTAGGTGCTTAAGTATATGATTGACAAACTGTGAACTACCATTTGCAGTTCTTCCCTAGCAAAAATCTGAGTTGCTAACTGTGAAAGTCGCTTGAAGTTCTTAATTGTGAAGATTCACCTGCAGTTGTTAACTGTGAAAAGTCGCCTAAATTCCTTGGCTGTGGATAGCCGTATGGAAATCTCAAAGTGGACAGTCCTAAATATTCAAGTGTTCATAGTCGTCTAAATTTATAACTCCGAGACTGTCGTCTGAACTCGCTCTTATACCTGCGAGGGTTTTTGTTATAGTGTTGACACTTCTACTCAGTATATATGTCCAGCTACGGCGTTCCCAAAATGGCGTATCGGCACAAGTACTCGAAGGTGAGCTATTTTATTTACCCATCTCGTAGGGTGTATAGGGAAAGAATTAGGTTTGTTGAGTTCAGCAGTAATCTGGAGGGTTACGCTCCTTTGAAAGCCGGTTCACACGATTGTATATTTGCTCTACGTTCGTTCTTCAAACTGTCTGAATGTTTCGTCGAGTCCTTGCAAACACCTTTGTGTAGACACAAAAATATTTGTCGCATTTTTAGCCGTCGTCAGCTTCTTAGTAAGTTTCAGCAGTAAACTATCGTTTAAGTCTATGTACGGTTGTTTAGCACTGCTAGCTTTCACACAGGAATTTTTTTAGTGCCATGTGGACGGCTACTAGCATAGTGGACGGGTATTAGACATGTTACCCTCTATGGTGAAGCCTTTGAAGTGACTGAAAAACCACCGTTGTCTGTTATTTGCGTGGCAGATAATATAGCAATTTTCGGTAGTTTATATCAGTATGTAAATACCGGCCCTCGTTCTTCTGTTCGACTGAGGTCGTAGCATCACTGCTATAACCCTATAACAGAAGTCGCTGTCTAGCCGAAAGCTATATATTAAACTGTCAAACGTCTTCTGGGCCGGCGAAAATTTTTCTAGCTACACTTGTCATAATTTCGCATTCAGCTATTTACAAGAGAAGCATCAGAGGTAGCTCTCTTATGCGTACGACTGATGCCACTAGCTCTAAGTCGGGGTCAGAAACCGGCTGGACCCAGGAGCTCGAGTCGGTGAAAACAGACCTATGTTGATAACAAAAAATAGAGTTGAAGTCGGTAAGGTCGAACATTATGGGCCACCAGGGGTCGGAGTCTGAAACTGGCTGAACCTAAGAATGAGAATAAGTAAAAATGGGGCTATTTTGTTGAGAAATGTAGTCTGAGTTGGTTACAATTTTCAGTATTGTGGGAGGGGCACGAGTCAGGGTCTGAGTCAGACTTGGGGAAGTCGACTCCGCATAGAATCCGCAATCCCGCTTTACAGTAGCTATTGAATTAGCTAGTCATAGCTTTTCTGCATTGCATACGCTATGATATGTATCATGTAGTAGTACAAACTATGTTTCGTAAAGTATGTGCAGTAGTCTTATATGCATGGCACTCCGTGCATATGTTGATGATATTGTGACATAGGTAGGTACTTGTAAAGCCGATCGAGTTCACATTAGCAACATTTTCTCCGCTTAAGCCTATCAGTCGTTCAATGGAAATGTTGCTGACAGGCTCGTGGGGCTTCACACTTGGCTAGGCGTGTGAACTGTGCGTTGCTACTGCGTGGAACGTTCTCCATACATCAAATTAACAGAAAACAAATTCGCGACGTAAATGGGTTAAAATTATGAGTGTACTTGCGTGAACTACTTATATGTTCATTGATAATATTCCTTATGTCGAACTTCATAAAAGAACAGTTTTGATACCACTTATTGTCGACAGACAACGTAACAGCAGTGTGTGAGAATTGATTACGGTAGTAGGTACGTATTGCTCAGTCTGTTTATTTTGTATACCTACGTACTGCATGCACTCAGTATAACTGCAAAAACAATGTACAGTATAGAGCTTTAACTAATGAATGAATACAAATTTTACACTGACAGTTTAGTGCCAATAGATATCTTGCTGCGTTCATATACAAAACAAAAACATGGCAGGTTAGGTTCACTTAGTAAAATGCCTGAACTATGAGGTTCTGGTATAAGATTTGGATAAAAACTATGAGAGTATGCTTCTAGTCCAGGCTCTAGGGAGGTGTCAGTGTACATGTCTCTTTCACGGCTCTACCATGTATTTTATTATTCCATACGATGAGGACATTAAAATGAGTTGGGTAGAACTTTCACAACTGGTACCTACATTTTTGAGGGAGGCATGGGGGGAGGGGGGCGGCAAAATTATCAATTGTTGACTGATTGTTCTGAAACTTGCTCAAAATATGTATTTTTAAAAAAGAAATGTAACTTGTTCCTACAACTTGTTTGATTTAGGTCTTAGTTTTTGAGATAGGGCCTACTGTAATAGGGTTTATACATAAATACATAAATATGTAGCTACATTTTGGAAACTTCAAGCGAATAGAACTCATGAGTTTTCATGCTAAAATAAAAACAATGACAGTTTTGGAATCCTTGAAACATTCATAACAAAACTATGGAGCTGGATTCTCCATTTTTGCCCACATAATATTTTTTTATCACAGCTGGATTATCCATTTTCTATTTCGCTGCGATCGCTAACTAAAATATAGGGGAAAAACATTTAAGGGATTCAGTTTTGAGCTGCGATAAAAAATATTATGAGGGCAAAAATGGAAAATCCAGCTCTGTAGTTTTATTAGGAATGTTTTAAGATTTCCAAAACTCTCATTGTTTCTATTCTAGCATGAAAACTCATTGAGTTCTATTAGTTTGAAATTTGAAAAATATACATGTATATTTATATATAAACCCCATAATCTCAAAAACTAAGGCCTAAATCAAAACCTTGTAGCAACAAAATATGTTTCTTTTCAAAAATACTTATGCTGAGCAAGTTTCAGAGCAATCAGTCCACAATTGATAATTTTGGACCCACCATGCCCCCCCTCAAATATATACCAGTTGCGAAAGTTCTACCCGATTTTTTTAACGTCCTTATATGAAATAGGAAAATACTTGGCAGAGCCGTGAAAGAGAACTGTACAGAGACTTCCCCTTAAAGCCTGTATTAATATAAGCACTGGTTTTGCTTGTATAAATTCATTGTTAGGGCAACCTGTCTCAATATGCAATTTTTTTTTGTACTTTGTAGTAAGTAGCAGACCCATTCTGGCGCACTGGTCATAAACTGTTTACCTACGTTGGTAGCCATGACGCCATAGCTATAGCGTAATGGGGGATTACCGTAAATTTGTTGGATATTTAGAACATGTTCGCTTCTCTTTAGTTATTGTGTGTTTATCTATGGAAGCAACACTGATTTATGCCCAAATTTTGTATCAAAAACAATTGATTCAAGCACTTCATAAAATGGAGCTCACCGCAAGATCGCGTCGACGTCGTTAAAAATACAACCTGTTGCCGTCGCCCACCGTAGCTCAGTCAGTCGTCAGAGTAGCGGCGTCGGTTGTTGGCCGACGGGCTGTGACGGCAACGAAAGTTCCTAATGTGAACTCGCCTCCCCAAGCTTATCCTGCAGGCTTTGCAGCTTGTACTGCGTCTGTATACAACATACCGCAAAGTAGGACTATACTTTGACTAGCGAATGTGCCTTAGATGAGCCGTTTGCTTCTGAAATTGTGTAAAGTGGATAGATCTTCGAGGTAGTATACATACACCTGTTCGTTGTATTAATAAAACCTCTGCTGTGGTAACCCTACTCGACGTTTTACACTAATGCAGACAAGTTGTTTAAATCACATAATTTTTAATATGCATGGAACAAGTACCTACAGTACATCACACACGGAATTAGCAGCATTGGAACCTTGCTGCAATAACGCTTTTATTTTGCCGTGCGTTCTACAAGGCATAATGAGATCTTGCAATGCAGTGTCTGTAGTCGGTAAGTAAATGCATGACGTTTCGGGAATTCTTCCCATCTTCAGAGAATTAAAATTAGAAGGATAACCTATCGTTTGCTTAGATAAGTTATCATTCCAATTTTATTTCTCTATAGCTGGAAGCAGTTCCCGAAACGTCATGATTTTATTTACTCTTTATCGATCTTCTGTTTCATGTCAGGGAAAATTCGACTAATTTAATATCCAAGCTGCAGCTAATTGCTATGTCGGTACGATAATTGGTACGATTTTCCTTCTTTGACGCGGTCACAAAGGGTAATGCACTGTTGTGTGTATTATATCACGCCGTAGAGCCTTATTCTGTGCTCTCCCAAATGCTGAAAATGCTTGCTATACACCTTCCCTAGACCTAGCCAAGTTACTGCATCCCATTCACCGCATGGCCTTGCCTTAATCAGCCAGTGCGTGCCCTGAGCATCTCCGACCTAGGCACACGCACTCCTCAGGCCCCACCGTGTGACATGAAAGTTGTCTAATTACACTCCAAATATAGCTCACTTTGCGTTACAATGGCCACTTTGAAGAAGGGAAGACCAGAACATAATGGGAGACCTCACCAATGCCGAGAAGACTGCCGTATGCGTCGCTGTGGGAGTGCCGCGACGTTTGGGCTCTCACTGAACCACCGACCAAATTTGAGGTTGGGAATTCTTCGTCCTGTCGAGAGCTTGCTATGCGCTGCCTGATGCATCCTTGTTTGAATCTTGATTGTCCTTAATTTGCGAGCATGTCCTTATTTTCTCTGGAGAGCTGCGAACAGTTATTGCCTGTGAGTGCTTGTGACACCAGACTTCTCTCCACCTTCTCCATGTTGGAATGGTGCATAGTGATGTCCTTATTTTCTGTGGTGAGCTGCGAACCGCTCTCTTATTTTCTGCAGTGAGCTGCGAACCGCTCTCTTATTTTCTGCAGTGAGCTGCGAACCGCTCTCTTATTTTCTGCAGTGAGCTGCGAACCGCTCTCTTATTTTCTGCAGTGAGCTGCGAACCGCGCTCTTACTTTCTGCAGTGAGCTGCGAACCGCGCTCTTATTTTCTGCAGTGAGCTGCGAACTGCGCTCTTATTTTCTGCAGTGAGCTGCGAACTGCGCTCTTATTTTCTGCAGTGAGCTGCGAACCGCTCTCTTATTTTCTGCAGTGAGCTGCGAACAGTGTTCTCATATTCTGCAGTGAGCTGCGAACTGCGCTCTT
>LQNS02007215.1:15284977-15311680 GCA_001587735.2 Parhyale hawaiensis
CGAACTGCGCTCTTATTTTCTGCAGTGAGCTGCGAACCGCGCTCTTATTTTCTGCAGTGAGCTGCGAACCGCGCTCTTATTTTCTGCAGTGAGCTGCGAACAGTGTACTTATTTTCTGCAGTGAGCTGCGAACAGTGTACTTATTTTCTGCAGTGAGCTGCGAACAGTGTTGTTATATTCTGCAGTGAGCGGCGAACAGCGTACTTATTTTCTGTAGTGAGTTGCGAACAGTGTTGTTATATTCTGCAGTGAGCTGCGAACAGTGTACTAATTTTATGCAGTGAGCTGCGAACAGTGTACTTATTTTCTGCAGTTATCTGCGAACAGTGTTGTTATATTCTGCAGTGAGCTGCGAACAGTGTACTAATTTTATGCAGTGAGCTGCGAACAGTGTACTTATTTTCTGCAGTTAGCTGCGAACAGTGTTGTTATATTCTGCAGTGAGCGGCGAACAGTGTTGTTATATTCTGCAGTGAGCTGCGAACAGTGTACTTATTTTCTGCAGTGAGCTGCGAACCGCTCTCTTATTTTCTGCAGTGAGCTGCGAACCGCTCTCTTATTTTCTGCAGTCAGCTGCGAACCTCTCTCTTACTTTTTGCAGTCAGCTGCGAACCTCTCTCTTATTTTCTGCAGTCAGCTGCGAACCTCTCTCTTATTTTCTGCAGTCAGCTGCGAACCGGGCTCTTATTTTCTGCAGTCAGCTGCGAACCTCTCTCTTATTTTCTGCAGTCAGCTGCGAACCGCTGTCTTATTTTCTGCAGTCAGCTGCGAACCGGGCTCTTATTTTCTGCAGTCAGCTGTGAGATCTGGCAGGTGAATTTATTTTGTGCAGTGAGTTGGAAATGGAGCTCGAATTTTCTGCTGCGAGCTGTGCTGTTATTTTTATTATGATCTGTGCTCCCATTGCGAAGGAATATCTTGCCTGGCGTCTTGTACCTCCTCCCACTGACATGTCGTCTTTCCTCCAGTTGCTGCTGTCCCAGTATCTCTATTGCTGTGTTTGTTTGCAACCCTTGGAGTTGTGCTGGAGTGGATTACCATCCGTTAGGCTAAGCTAGATTAAGTTTCGTTGGATTTTTCTTGGCTAAACCCAACCTATCTTTAGCTGGGAAGGTCTATAGGTGGAGATCATCAGGCGATCTCTTTCCTTATCGATCATTTTTAGGCACCAGGACAGTGCCATGCCGCAATGTGAAATGTTCACTGGGCCCAGCTAGTACCTATAGGCTAGTCTCGTTAAGTGCAGCGTTACTGCCAGCGTCATACCACGTTGCCGTATCAACGACCTATACAACACTGCAGGAGCCCATTATATTAGAAGTACAGTGCGTGCTATCCACAATGGCGTTAACCGCTTCGTACCTTGCGCCGCTTGCAGCCACAATTTCCTGTCACCCTTGCAGAGGTACGACAAGATACACTATAGAGGCGCTAACGTCTGCTTGATTATTTTCTTCTCTAGATCTTCGGAACGTAACTTTACGAAAAAAAAAGCTTTGTGCCAAGCGTTTTCGTCATGGCGGTAACTGCTGCACATGACATTTAATGCGCAACTTCACAATCGCCGTTCTGTGTCAACTCTCTTCGTCATCTGTGTAACCAGGTGGTGTCTGTTCTTCCCTTTCATTGTCTCCGTAACTGCTGAAGCGTGTTGTGATCACAATTTCTGGATTGCCGGTGCTACACTGGTGACTCGGCTGCTCACATTTTGTGCCACAGTCATAACCAGAAAAGCGGTAACGATGATGGCGAAACGGGTTGGGCTGCCGCATGCAGGTATCTGCTAAGAAACATCGATTTCAAATAAAGGGAACACAAAAGTTCTACAAATGAGCAACGAGTGTTCGCAATAGCCCGTCAACAAAATTACAATTAATACAGACTTCTAGTATTGCTAAGCTCGGCGGGAGATGATACACACACAACCACATTTCGATTTACAATCGCCACTTTTCAGGGAGCGATAGCCCCAAGTGGGTTGTGATTACAACACGCCTTCGGTATCTTTGCGTAACTTCGCAAGCAAAATGACTTAAACGTGTACATTGAGCCACCAGACACGAATGCTTGTGGAGTGATAGGATGATTTTGTTAGTACCGATGCCCTTGTTAGAAGATGTTGCAGTATCGAGGAGAAACCTAACTTGTAGCGCTTGAAATGTGTGTGGCTTGGTCTATGTCTAGCCACTTGTGCACCGGAAATTCTTTTTTCGATGCCCTGTGTTGACACCAGTGTTACCAAGTCGGACCGACCAAGTCTTGACTCCGAGTCATGGGTCCAGCCGAACTCTGACTCCGAGTCATGCGTCCGACTCCAGCTCCTGGCCCCCAAAAAATGTCCCAACTCGCCAGGCCCTTTCTACAGACTGATGCACTACTGAGGCAAAACTCATACAGTGCCTCGCTTGTAATCCTCTCTCCATAGCTCCATACGCACTGCAGCGTGTGTGTATATTTATGCTTGTTATTCATTGACTGGCATACGGTATGCCGCCTGTTGTTGCGCTATACCCTCCACGTCTTTGAGGCGACGTAGCTCCCCTCACCCACGTCACCCTGTGCACCTACTCTCCCCGGCCACCACGGTGCCCCGCAAAGAAGGTGGGGCCACATTCCACAGCGGTGCTGCTCAGGCACGAGAACGTGTGTGGCGCCCTCATAAAAACCTTCCATTCATTCTCCCTGGCGCGCCGTATGGACAGAGAGGGAGGAGGAGGTTGCGAGAGGGTTCTGTGAAGATGGTGCTCTGCAGTCGCTTCTAGAGTTACCTGTTGTACTCACAGAATGCGCAAACTCACCCGTATCTACTTGCCATGGGGCCCTGCTATGTATTCCTCATTATACACGTGTTCTTGTACACAGTCGGAGACCGTATTTTTGTAGACCGATGATTGGAGTTAGAATCGCACACTGACTAAAACTAGGAGTCGAAGTCTGTATTAGCTATTTTATTCTTAAAAAGTCGGAGTTTTTAGTTCGAAATTTTGGCATCCTAAGAGTCGGAGACGGACTTTGCCCATCCGACTCCGCAACTCTGCTCCTGTGACTTGCTGTGGTGTTCTGAAGCTCTGCGGTCGTTCCTGTACTTGTGCTAATACAATGCGTATAGGTACCAACTACACGGTTGTAATGGACCTGCTATGCCGTGCCGTATAGGTATTTCTCATAGCACACGCGCTCTTGTGAACTGGTGCGCGGTGCTCTATACAGCTTGGCTGCGGCTCATATGCACACTTCTGCGTAGATATAATAGGTAGGTACCTACCTACTCTTCCACACTGGTAGGTCATTGCATGTTCCTCATGGAACCCATCCTCTGGCAACGGCTCGGGTGCTCTTACTACTGAAATGACCCATGCAAGTTTTCATCCTCGACGTATTTACATTGTTTTTAATGAACACGCGACCAATCAACTTGCAAATGGTCGCCCACGTTTGTTTGGGGCCATACCTACTGTATTTCCCAAGGGATGCCTGCTATTTTTATTCTTACGGAGCTTTCGACAGTTAGCTATCTAATCGCCCATGGATGCTTATGATGAGCCCGAAATGAGATAAAACACAGGTTGCTCTGAAGCCTCTAGTATCAATGTCATTCATATATCAGCGTTCTCGGTCGCTGCGCACTTTAGTCCCTCCCATTCATTTCGTTGTGGACCCGTTTTTTTGTTCGTTCATTCAGTCGTTTTTTGTTCGTTCATTCATTAGACGTTCCACCGCCTTTCATTGCGCGATCATGTACCAAGAAGTAAGGAAAGAATCGTGCCGAAACGCTGCTCCGCCTGAAAGACTCATAGGTCGAAGGTCCTCTTTTTGCCCGCATTCCAGCGCTACAGAGTTTCACTTTTGGGGTTATTCCGTGTACGTATCGGGGCGGCGAAACGAAGTGTGGTACTGNCGCTGCTCCGCCTGAAAGACTCATAGGTCGAAGGTCCTCTTTTTGCCCGCATTCCAGCGCTACAGAGTTTCACTTTTGGGGTTATTCCGTGTACGTATCGGGGCGGCGAAACGAAGTGTGGTACTGCGGGCTGCTATGTAGTTGCAAACTTGCTAAGATATGTAGTGCGAACGTAATTTAGATCAGATGTGATGCTAGCAGTGCAGTTGGTCTTAAAGGCGAAATAGGTACGTCTCGCCATCACTGAGTTACTGGCTATATTTCGTATCAAAATTAGGTAGCTAGCTATATGTGATACTAGTAGTGCAGTTCGTTGTAAATGCGAAATGCGTCTCATCGTCCGTCACAGTGAGTTGCTGGCTATATTGCTCATCAAAATTAGGTAGTTATGTGAAGTAAAAGTATAATGCATGTACTACTTTTCTCAGTGATATACAATTGCGTACAATAAAGCGAGTTCAACCGGCGTATTATTATGTCCAAATTACGTACCTACTTGTCTTGCTGCTGTCTAATGTAATTGACTTCGGTTTACCCCAATTCTATAGCACCTGTAGTCTTGTAGTTATGTATTCAACATATATAGCAGCGCATTGCTCGCAAATTTCTCGATGGGGTGAATTTAGAAAAAATTTTTCTATGCGTAGGGGAGCTATCGCAGTTTGATAACAGTAGTAGCCTAATGACTTATGGTGCACTATTGGGCAGCTTATTGCCTCTTTCTAGAGCTACAGAGAGCAGTTATACCCCTGTTCATAATTTAATTATTTCATGCATGTGGTCGGAAGCTCCACTGCCCAATATAAGAGCATGAAATGTCGAACTTGTTATTTTCCTTAGGGCCGACAGCTAGAAACTTGCGACCATGCGTAGGTATTTGTTTTGTTCAGCAACTGCTTCCGCCGAGAATCTAACTTTCAGTACTTGAATATCCTGGCGGTCTGCACAGCGTGCTACACATTTTCTCTGCTGCAAAATGAATAGGCTACCTACGTGCTACAGTTTCCTGTTTGACGAATTCCTTAACGTTGGCTAAGAATAGATAACATGTGAAATCACCAATTATAAAACACGATCTAGTACCTACTGTACATCTCTTGATCTGTTTCCATGAGCAGCTGGGTAAGCATAATGAGCATATATTGAGTGGCTTAGAAATCGTGACAGCGTATAAAACTGTATATAGTTTTTGTTCATTTTTCCACATTATCAAGAAATATTCTAAATTTATCTAACTTATTCTCTTTGAAACACTTTGCGTCTTGCGCAAACACTGTAGGCTAATCGGACGTTTATTTTTGAATAAGTCTGTTTTTCGGTACCGGACTCGCTCAAATTTTAAGATAAGATAATTCAAGCACATTCCCGGCTATTGGATGCGTTTGACCAGATGACTCTCCAACTGCTGTCAGGTTTGCACTTTTTTTAAAAATTAATTACCCATATTTGAACTGTTTCATATATTTCCTTATCTACACTCAAGTTGTTCGGCGATAACGTGTGAATTATATAGGGTGTCGGTATTGACTGTAATAGACCCTATTTCGGTCCAGTATAGGCCTACCGTACTTCTTGATTGCTGCCTGTATTGAACAGCAGCTTCCTACGGATATTTACCATTTGTCTCATGGCATAGCTATATGTGCAACGTTCCAAATACTAGCTCTTATTCTTACATGTTACCAAGTTTTAGGGGCCATCGCTTAAATACTTTATTGCTCCCATAATTATTATTGCCGAGAGACGGTTCAGAACTCGTAAATCTAATCGAGAAGCTCGCGCTAGATGTAGGTATCCCAATACACGTGTGAGGCCATGGAAGTCTGCTTATGCCTGAAGTTATCTAGTTATTAGTTATATGTCTATCTCCATGCTGTTACAATAACACATGCTTTACTTGACCATTGTATATTATGCTCCATGTCTGCCTGTGGCACTACCCACAACTTCAGAACTTGGCGAGGTTTCAAAGGATCTTTGTGCGGAAGCTTTTGTTTACACGTGGAGGCTACTGGGCCGGGAGCACAACGCTGGCCTGTTCTCTCCCTTTCGCTTTTTGTAGTTTACGTTTCCGCTTCATACTATGTACGGTTGGGCATCTTACTTGGTGTATAAAGTGCCTAAGCGGAAAGTTCTGTCAATAAGCTCAATTTTCTCTTGATACGAAATTACATGTGTGTGAATATTCTTTATTTAGAAAATACCGATGTATATTTTCGTACAGCCTGTACAGCTTGCAGTAGAAAAAAGTCAGCTATTTTATCAGAGATTTTACTTGTATAGGAAATCCTTGCTTCTTTCATGACAAGACGGGAAACTGCTTGTGCATGTGCACCATTAATGAGTCGTATAGCAGAGGAAGTTCATCGACGTGTTCTTACGTTTGACTGATGTTTACCTACACAGTCAAAGTAGAGAATATTTTAAGACCAAGTAGGTACTGAGAGCTTCTTGCGAGTAAGTTATACGGAAGTCAGTATCAGAGCTGCCAGAGGCCCATGGACTACCCTATGTCTCTAATTCTAACATTAAAAAACATTGTTATTATATGGGAATTTTACTTTCAAGACTTACTATGTGGGTTCTCTTTCTTCTACAGGGTATGAGCGAGGCGGAGAAGAAATTGGAAGCCCTCACGCAGCAAATAGAGGCCGAGATGGAGAAGCGGGAGCAGGAAGGCGATTACTATGGTGAGTACATACGTTGTTAATTACGCTTCAACGTATTTTTGAAAGAACAGTTAAGCTGAAATATTTCAATTTTTCGTAGCAGGCACTGAATGCAATTTACTTCTGTGTGCAATTCGTTTCTTAGCTTTATGCACCACAAAACGATCGGTGAAGGTTTCCCTGTGATCCAATAGGTCTTATTTGAGTTGTGAAGTTCATCTTCCAGCGTTAGCTCTATATATATTCTTCAGTAAGCGACTTAATGATACAGTGGACCCCGGCTTACGGTGTTGATTCGTTCCTGGAGGAACACCGCAAACCGGGACATAATGTTAATACAGGCTTTAATTTCAATAATGATCACTGAAGCAGAAGTGCAGGGTTAGTAACTCACTAAGGCACACAATGTCATGAATACTGACTTCAACAAGACGCACACCCGCACTCACAGACTCTCTATTGCTAAGTGGAGTGTGCTACTGTAAAGCGGGACAATACCGCAAACCGGTACATTATATATTTATGTTGAGACAATTTTAGACCGTTAATCGAAAATACCGCTGACCGGGATAGGTGCAAACAGGGATTCCGCTGTACCGGTATATTGATATTATTTAATGGTATACAACCTCATACCTGACGTTATCACTGACACGTCACCATGCTTCCGAGACCATAAATGCTGTTATGATTCATAATTGTTATTGTTCAGGCAGTATTATAGGCAAAGAAGTATATTTCTCGTGAAGCAGTCGGGAACGAAATGGTTTAGTTCTTGTCATGAGCGAGCAGTCGGTTTTTTTTTTCATCAAGCCGCTGGTGAACGAGTTAGTTGCGTCGGTTCTATGAACTATAATTGTTTTCTTAAAATGGCTCGTCAGTGGAGTGATTGGGGCGTATTCGTAAACCAACCGTAACGCTCTCATGATAGGTCTACCGCATGTAAACGGAATCACTGTTGCCGAATTGTCGCCTGCCAACTGTGAAGCTCGTACCAAAGAAATGGGGCTGATGTATTGTCACGAGCCAACTGCCGTGCTCTCATGAAACATAGCAAAGAAGGCATTGTCATAAGCATGCTTCTTGCTGCCAGCTGGCTTTGTGCCTTACGCTACACCATCTGCCTTGCTGCAGTACAGCGTTACTGGTTCTGCGTGCCAGCTGTTCAACAGGAGAAAAGTTTCTTTTTTCGCGCGATACACCTCACATAATAATTGCGTGCCGGTAGTCGCATCGTTGAACGTTCAGCAGACATGTATTCCGTGATGAAGTGTATGTTGTGCGGTTGATCCATGTTCTTATGATTATTGAACATTGCCCTGATGTAGCTTTAACCCAACTTCACGGTTGAATCATCCCGTCATGTTTATTAGTTTCTCTTGTGTTGCGGCTTGCGAAGTGTTGCAATTCCAGTGTTGGTAGGGCACATTACCACTGGTACCATTGTATTACTCTGCGTTTTCTGCTTCTTGCCACTGTGCACTGCATTCCTGTATACCCGTAACGAATGTCATAGGAACTTAGCTATCCGTGCCATTGCAGTATTCCCTTTCTTTTTATAGGTATGTCATGTATGTACTTACTTGATACGAGTTCTCCCCTCCCCCCCAAATATTACCAACCACTGGAGTAATTTTGTTGCAGTTGCTGTCGTAGATTGTGTAAATTGAAGAGCTTATCAACTGCCTGACCTTGGAAAGTAATTGCTTCACCTGATTCTCTCCTGTGAATTGTCAATCCAGATATTTCACAATGCGATTTTGAAGCTGCTAGCTCAGTCATATTGTCATGAACTATATGCAAGATTTACATTTTGCGTTATTACGTGGCACGTGCGTATTGTACAGCATGCGCAACCTATTTTATAAACCTTTGATGTACCTATTCTACCGAACCCTATTTACAGCTAAGCCGAGGCGTAATCCAAAATTGCATTGATAATCATAATGTTATTTGCAGGTGTATGTCACACCTGCGGTGACAAGGTTAGAGGTGCCGGGCAGGCATGTCAGGCCATGGGCAATCTCTACCACACCTCCTGCTTCATATGTTGTTCCTGTGGCCGTGCTCTGCGTGGCAAAGCCTTTTACAACGTCCACGGTAAAGTCTATTGCGAGGAGGACTACCTCTACTCCGGCTTCCAGCAGACCGCTGAGAAGTGTGCCATATGTGGTCATCTTATTATGGAAATGGTGAGCAGACTGTGAGCTGTTGCACGCACTTCTCTTGTATGTGCCTGTGAGCGACGCTGGTCTAGGCCGTTTTATTATGATTGAATAGCCAGCCCATCGCTATCCTGCTGTACTGGTGTATGGGAACGAAAACAACGCTATGCACTCATGAACTGGCAGTTCCGGTAGTAGTATATTTTTCTTGTGGTTTGCGTAAGAAGGAACTGAGAACCGCGGCAGCGAGTTTATTGGCCTTACGCAGCACTAACATAGTCGTATTTTGCTACTCTAATGACAGTTAGAGTACAGTTTGTATTAATGAGCAGAAAGTTCCAGTAATGCTGTTGGCGTGCTTCGTGTAGTTCACTCTACAGAGAGTACGGATTATGTTAGTGTAATAATAGAACGAAAACAGCACCTTGCTTGTGAACGCAGTGTTCCGGCGGGGCTGTGGCTTTGCAGTTGATTGCAGTTAAGGCGACCGTTGCTTTGAGTTGATCGGCCTTCTTTTCACTAACGCATCGTGTGCTCATGATATGGATGTACTATTGCTAGTGTTTATTTATTCAGATTAACTTGTACCATATAGCTATGACTTATTCTTTATTGTAAGCTTCGGAATGTGTGCAGCTACAGTGCCACGTAGTGAACAGCTAGTGAATTTAGTGTAACAAGAATGATAAAATAATCATAGTAGACTGCATACAGTAACTGCTTGTGTCTCGATGTACCATATTGTAATATTGATTCCGTGGCCTATTGCTACACAAATGAATTCTTATAACCACTTAGAAGCATTTGCTCATACAATGTTATATGTCGGTACTCGTATGAGCTGATGAACAGAAATAGCGCGCGGCGTTAATGCAAGTGCAGTTGTGGTGCCATAGCTAACCTTTCATATTCCCTCTCCCACAGATATTACAAGCAATGGGCAAGTCTTACCATCCAGGCTGCTTCCGCTGCTGCATCTGCAACGAGTGCCTTGACGGAGTTCCTTTTACTGTCGATGTTGACAACAAAATATATTGCGTCCACGACTACCACAGGTGAGACCCTTCAGTCACTGGAACTCAATCCTTCGCATCCAGACTCGTTGTAAATGTTTAGTGGCCACTATTGAAGTAGCGGAAGACTCGTACTAAACTCCGGTGTATTAGGTGTCATCAAATACTGAAGATAGGTGATAATGTCGAGTTTTTCTTCTTTGCCGATACAAAGTTATTTGTGAACGGCAGTATACTATAGTGAAATTTTCACACTGGCTAAGCCAAGCTCACTGTGTCTCTTCAGTCCTTAGTGCTCCTTGTTTTGGCGTTTTTTTTTTTTTGCTGCTTGCCTCGTCTTTTTTGTTCATCCTTCCATGGATGGGTTCTACGTCTGGCTTGTTATGCTTCATTTCTCTACTATCTCCCTCTCTTTTGGTCGCTGCAAATACTATGGATAAGGAACCATATGTAGGAATTTAAGAATAACTCGCGGGAGCCCTTGTTCGATAGTTCACACAGCGTTTACTTGGAATATGAGATAACACACTAGCGCAGTCGCAATAGTTTAACGGAGTGTTTGCTCACTAGGAGTAAAAATTATACACCAACGTATTTGTACTACTTCCAGAGTGTGAACTGAGAGCCCGTGCGCTGCTCTGCTTACCGACCATTTGTATTATTTACAGAATGTTTGCCCCCAAATGTGCGGCGTGTGGCAAGAGCATCACGCCTGTGGAGGGCACCGGCGAGACTGTCCGGGTGGTCAGTATGGACAAGGACTTCCACGTCGACTGCTACGTGTGTGAGGTGAGTCCAGTCTTACCCTTTCACGGGCAAGTGACCATGTGTGGTTGCTTCTAAACTACTATTCTTACGAGAGCATAATTCAGCCGCTTGGTGAAGATCTAGTTGTTTAATTTTGCGTCAGTAATCAGTTCAGCAGAAGGCTTATGTTTCACGTCATGTTGGTTGCAACGTATTTGAGGTGAGCCCTTCTGTAAGGTGTTCACCTGTCTCAGTTGTATCTCAATATTTTGTGTCGTTGATGTCTTGAGCGTAGTGCCGTATCAAACTACTGTAGGCTAGGTATGTTTGTCTTGCAACACTAGAATAAATGCTCTACCTATAATCGTGGTGTTCGCTTTACCGATCGTTTCTAGAGCTTACTAAGATGATATTAATTTAGATTGTAGAGTGATACGAGTTGAAGTTGAAATGATGTGTGTGGTTTACAGCACTGCGGAGTGCAGTTAACTGACGAACCTGCGCAGCGCTGCTATCCGCTCGAGGGTCAACTTCTGTGCCGCAACTGCCACTTGCACCGCCTGCACAGCATGGGGCGGGGCGGCACCCACCACACCATACAGGACGTGGGCGCCACTTACATCGAGTAGAGGGAGCAGGAGGGTGGTTGCTGGGTCTATCTGTCCCTTGCTCATGTCTATGCCAACTCTAACTCTTATGCGGATCATGCGCATTCTGACTCGGTTGCAGATACCGTGCATTCTGATTCTACCCCACCTTCTTTGATCCATGAACAGGACTTAAGCCCTAGTGGGTCGTCATCGTACTCGAGTGAGTCCACTTACGGGAGACGTTGTGGTGAGCGGAATGGGTCTGGTGCTAGTGACGTTACTCAATCCCTGAATGTTTCTCATCGGCCTGCATCACTACCGATCAGTGCTGACTTCATTCAAAATAGCCTCCCCAGTCCTAACTCAGCATCTCTGTCGTCTCTATGTAGTTGCTTACTTGGTCTTTCATCCCTTTCACGTGGGAATCAAAAACTGAAGTCGCATACAAAGCAGAAGTTGTTGCCATTTACCGTAGTTCGAGAAAGTAGTAAAGGTCATAAAGTTGGCTCGCGACTCACATCGAGCCAAGTCTTCCACCAGTGTTACACTTCAACCCTCTCCCCAAAATCTCCATCATATGATGCTCATTCGGCCGATAATTCGGTTCATTTCTGTCATGGACACCCTGGCTCTGCTGCTGCTGCTGCTTCTTCGGTTCGTCCTTGTTTGTCCGACCACCTCTTGCTTATTTTGTATGCACTGGAAAGCAACGTCCTCGGTATCACTGTCAATGGCCGAACACTTCGGTGCCCCTTTAAAGCTACTCTTTTGTGAATTGGCCCCAAGTTTTTGCGCCACGTTGAAGCTTTCTTATACTTTGTCTGCGCCCAGTTTTGATTCCCAATAAAAATGGATCCTAATTCACCAGGCATTTTCATGGAAACGTTTAGATTTGGCCACTTACAAAAACACTACCAAAAAGATTAAGTAGGGTCTTGTTGAACGAAGTTTTCCTGTGTTGCTCAAAGTATTTGGTTGACTCATTCCAGCATCAGCAGTCGGTATTTACTATGGTATTTCATCGTTACGCGACACTTGACTTGTTATTCCATAAAAGTTGCTCGAGCTGACCAACAGTTTTCTTGCTCCCTACGCAATTACTTATTGCCTTTCCTTAGACCTTGAGTTTGGGAACATTTGCTACAATATCTCTGTCTGACGACTTTGCTATAAAAATTGGAGTCAATATCAGTTACTAGAAAGTTGTGTAACCAGTGAGCTGTTTCAAAAAACCAGCTGGTACTGGAAAGTACCTGGCTTTGAAGGTTTCTTCAAAGGGCGACGCTAAAGCTTCGACTGATGAGGTGTGACTGTGTAGGAGACTGTATACGTAACATGCGATTACGCAAAATCTTTCTTCTGCATTTGTATGATTGATCGTCGTTTATTTATATCAGAGCCAGGACTTTGTACCACTACTTCGTGTTATGGATGTAATATTTCTGCTAGTATCCCTTTCATAGGCAAGTATTAATGCGGTACGCACACGAATAAAACTATTTTTGGTATTCTCTTTCTAGGCAGTAATGTGAAGGGAATTACGTCTGCGTGTTTGTGTAGTACCGTACGTAAAATCGCGAGGTTTTTAATTTCGCTATTTCACATTGCGTTTCTATCTCATGTTGAATCTCGCGGCAATCTTGCGTTCACTCCAGGCAGCTGTTAGCTACATATAATCTGTGATATCCTATGAGATTTCTGATCGTGGCTGCTTATATATTTTAGCTTTTAGCCCTTGTATTGAATCTTGATTCTGTCGTGTGTTCATTTTTCGATGGCTTTGTGATGCGCCATCCATGTTGCCTCTTATCTGTTTCCATTCTTTCTTTCATCTTTCAATGCCTGCGGCCTTTGTATGTGGTCACACTGAAAATTCTCTAACTTTGTGGATACTGTTATGATGAGTAAACTTGGGGAGCCTGTCTTATATTCAGTGCTGTCTCACTCTGTACTTTCATGTGCGTGCACTGTTGTTACGTACAGCGTAGACCTGGGATGTCTTATCAATAATAAGTCTAAACGTGCAGCTATGCTCCTTCAGTAGAGGTGTATTTACATCATATTCCTTCAGTTGTACACCCTACCTCGCGGTACCGTCGTACATCACAATCAACTTCACAAGTGAAGCTACAAGGCTTATCTTTACGATGTGAAAATTGCCGCGACGAACCCGACCCACGCTTTTCGTTACTATTTATTCTTTAGATATCTTTGTTACAGTAGGCGTCTGTTTGAAATCTCAATACTTCTACAGTCAGGAATCTCGATGCTTTTTCTGCCACTAATATCCGTACATTTTCTGTCAGGAATTTATCATTGTTTTCAGTAATCTCACTACTTGTTTTGCGAATAGGCACTGTACTTTCTCTGTCTGGAATTTTCGATCCTGTTGATTGTCTAGAGACTTGGATGTCTTTTTCTATTAGGGTTCTCGATGCTGTGTCGCAGATGCAGCTCTTTAGTATGTGGTGCCAACTCGCTCTTTGTGCTCGTATTCCTTAATGTCGAACTTAGTACCTGATTCACTAATATTCGTATTTGCTATGAGACGAATGTAAACAACGTAAATACTATTAGGGTTCTTTATTTACATTGTGATCAGTCTGTGATTACTTATCGGCAGCTTGAATTGCATCAGTAATATTTTAGATTCGGGTATTTTTATGCAGCAAAAAGGTGATTAGGAAATTTAGCTTAAATTGTGACGAAGAGTATTTTAGGTTCGACTGTTATACATGCAGTATAAATATGGTAAAAAAAGGCTACAGTATTGTTTCAGTTCGTGTTACTAGTAGAAGCTTTGTGTCACTAGAGAGGCGAGAGCTACAACCGCTGGGCGAAGAGGCATCATAATATCGCTTAACTGTGGGACGAGATGAGTTTCGTTTTTACTAAGGATGCGACATTTCGTTTGCTTTTATTATAAGCGAACGGGAATTAAAAGTGAGGTTCCCTGTAGCACATTGCACTCCGAAATACTGGAAGTTTTTGTATTTATATTTGTGCTGTATAAATATTTTGGTTCCCTTTAGTCTGGAATACTGGGGTGTATTTAGATATAGTCTATTACTTGTGACGAATTCTGTATCTTTATAATCAAACTGCTCGTATATGTATTAGCTATCACTTATTTTGTATGATCATGCAACCGTAAGTCTTTCTTTAATTTTAATGAGCTTTTAATGGCTACTGAAAATAGTTACCGACCATTGTGTGTGTGTAGGCTGAGTGCGCTGCTCAGTGTTGGCTCCAAGAATAGAGATTTTTGGCTGCTAGCCTTTAGCTACTACGGTGCGAGTCCACACGAATACTCTATTGTACTTAACCTTAGCTTATCTCCGCTGCTTCTTTTGCATGGCATTTGTTTACCGGTTACATTCCTTCAACAGCCTTTAGTGCGGCTATTGCCATTGCTCGAAAAGCGAACGCGCCGGCCTTGCTGTACTCGAACGTCTTTTGTCCTGGCAGAATGTGCCGTTTGAACTTGTTCTGTCCTATTTGTAGGGGCTAGGAGAACATGTGCTTCCCTGTCAAAACGAGCCGAGCCGTCCTTACGTGCTGAATTTGTTATGTCTCTCATTGTAAACGAATTTGCAAAGACTACGAGTTTCCCCCCTATGTGGCTCGTAGTGCAGCAGAGGAAGCCCGAAGGCATCAATTGTACGGATGGCCATAGTTCTGAAGGCGTGCGAGCCGCTGGTGGTGGGTAGCAGAGCAATAAAACATACCAGTAAGCCTGTGGCTAGGAACATATTGCATAAGCAAGTGTTCTTGTCATTCATGTTAATGATAACAGTGTTATGACAATTACCGCTCCTTGGTTCATTGTAAATTTTCTTCACCAGGGTTGACTTGTTATCGGGAAATTACAACCTCAGTGTGTATAAACAGGAGACATGTAAGCTATTGCGTCGGCTAAACTCTTTATTCCTTTTCATAATAGCTAGAGAAGAACTCCAATGACGTGTGACGTTTCGTAAGATAAACAAAGCATTCAATAATAACATAACAGTACTTGTTTTGTATATTCGTAATCATCTATCTCATTGCTTTTCAGAATCAATTGAGACATTCCCCTTGCCACTATAACGAGTTCATACTAATAATTGGACTCGTATTCAATAATTTTGCACGACACTTTGTTTGCTGCGCCTCTTGAAATAGCTTCTATCTTGCCTTGCATTGTAGTTAAGTCGCGACCATCGCTTTCGTGACTATAAGTAAGCTAAAAAATTTCCATGCACATTGAGAATTTTTTTCCAGGACACCAATTGCCATGTCAATTGCCTAGCTCGCTTATTTAATGCCATCACCCCACTGCGGCGACCTGAAAGCGGCTGCTGTCTCTAGGCGACAGTGTGGCGTGTGTCCGCGCTCTGCCGTGTCGGTTCGAGTCAGAGGGTTCTGTGCGTATCAGAGCGATGTTATGTGTTGCGGGCTGTGAGTGTATGCAAGGACTCGAGTTTGCATGACATTAACGGTACCTAGAGTCCCGTGGCAGGATTGCATAAGTCTGTTGCCTGTTAGTAGCTCCTATTTCTTTTGATGTAATTCGCTTGCTTCTGCAGGCTCCATACTGAATAGTTTAATGAACTAGAAGTTGAGCTGCAACATTAAGCTTACCGATGTAACTGACTGTGTAAACTGAACATTCCGTCATGGTTGTCATTCTTGATGGTAGGACGAGAATTTCCTTCGGGTGAATTGTTTGCTTCTTTAACTCAACCGGAAAAATGCCTCAAACTATTTAATTGACGATACTTTCTGTCTGTGGTATTTATCATTTCCAATTAAAAGCGTGCTCGTCCAATTATAATTGGATGCATTCTTATTTACCACCGTCACCGAACGATGGAGCAATTTTATTTTGCTGATGCATTATTTTGGAAATTGGTTGATGGCTCATGTGTCCGGACGAAGTGTTTTATCAAGCCACTCATCGTTAATCCATTGTATCTCTTTCTTTACATGGCTTTCCTGTATCTTTTAAGTCCTCGAATGTGTATATTTTTGCTGCCGAAACAGTTGACTGCTTTTGATACTGGTATTGAGAGATACCTTCCGTAGCACGAGAAAACACATCGTATCAAGGTTATTTTCGTAGTTACGTTATCCCTACCCATCCCTATTGAAGACTCTCAATTTCATTAGGTGCAAATAACCAGCATTTTATTATTGGTCTATTTTAGTTCGTTTTTGGGTTTCACTGTACATATTCATTGTAAATATACTTATCATCTTCATCATCGCTCACTGCTTATACTCGCTTATTTCGTTTTCATACACTTGTTCTTTTTTCGCGAAACTTGAGTTGCGTATTTCGTAGCTTGAACTGCTTCGTCTTTGTGACGTGAGTACGGGGGTAAATATGGAGCTATAAAGAGTAATATTAAAAGCACGAACTGCTCGGTGCAATACATTCCTGCTACCGCTCTTCCTTGCTCTACTAGCGCGACTATTGTCTGGAGAGGGTTTTAGAAATGCTGTCCCTGTGTTGTCGGACGCTGTTGTTCGTAATCATGTTAACATTTTTACCTCCGCCAAGGAGATTATGTTTTTTTCAGGTTTGTCTGTCTGTTATCAAGATAACTCAAAAGTTATGGATGGATTGAATCAAGTTTACATCGATTGTTAAGTATGATAGGTGGAACAAATGAACAACTTTTGGTGAAAATCCGTCCATCCGTTTGTTTGTTTGTCTGCCTTATTTTTGTCAATGCCATAACTCAAAAAGTTACGGACGGATTTTCATGAAAATTACATGAGTTGATAGTTTTATTACGAAGATTAAATGGCCAAGTTTTTGTGATGATCTTTTCGTTTGTTCATTCTTGTGTTTGTTGCTGTGTTTGATTTTGTGCTTGTTAACGCAATAACTCAAAAAGTACTGACTGGATCTCTATGAAATTTCCAGGAGCTGTTAGTAATGCTAAAGGACATAAATGTTTAAATTTTGGTGCAGATCCGTACGTTTGACTTATGTTTTATCATAATGTTTGTTGGCAGCATAATTCAAAAAGTTATGAGCGGATCTTCAAGAAAATTGCAGAAAGTGTTAATACTATCAGAAGGCACGAATGATTAGATTTTGGTGCTGATACGAAGAAAATCATTGTCTCAGCACCACTTTGAATCTTTCATTATCGGTGCCTTTCTTGGCGGAGGTATGCGCTCTCAGAGGGCTCTAGTTACATTTGAGTTTACGTTGCCGATGTTAGCATTACTTTTTTTTAATATCGTTTTGTTATTTTAATACCTTCATTGTTTCTGTATCACCTGTCCCTGTGTTCCAGGTAGCTACAGATTGTGACGAAACCGAAAGAATATGTATGGGTAAGGACTCTGGCTTTGCTCCAACGCCGCTCAGTGAAGGAACTAGATACCTACCACTGGGCAGAAACTATAGCATTGTTTGCGGGCAGCCTGGAGGTAGAAAATATAAAAAATACGACCTGTAGCATTATTACCATCGCATCACATTCCCAAGGATCCCTAGTGCCTTCTCCGCAGGGGATGCTCCAGCTTGCCGCAGTTAATGCTCACGAGGTTAGTTCTGTAAAGTTAGATAGGGTGGGCCGCTGATCGAGGTGGCTGACCTATTCCCGCTAGACTTCTACCCCTTGTTTTTCGTTTCCTTCCCCTCTGCGGCGTAGGTGAGCGAAACCGTTCAGCCGTGCCCGGGGTTTGGAGATGCACAACTTGCGCCTTTTTCCCATCAGTAGCGCACTGACACTTGGAATCTGAAACGAGACACACTTCGCGCCCTAGTGGCGCACGAGCCTGTGTTAAACCACACGAATAGTTCGGTGCGATATAGACATTTTGTCCCAGATGCGCTAGTAAAATTTTGTATTACTACTACTATTACCATCACGTCATTGGTTTCTAGCACTCAATGCCTGACGTATAGGGCACGCATTGTAATCATACTATGACCCTCTTCCAGTGGCGATGAATGTGTTCAGTCACAATCTTCGATGAAGCATATCTAATCTGCTTAGTTTAATTGGTCCGTAATTAGGCGATGGAAAATTGTTCAAGTTTTACCTCCCAACAGAGTTGTGGTGCACTAAAGGTGTAGCATGTTTTTGTTCGTAATTCACAAAAATAAATACTGCGTACAGTAGGTTGGTGGCCCCGAACCAGTAGAGCTAAAGAAAATTTCTTATATGTCTAACTGTTCTCCATCAATTTCACATTTATATTTCCATTAACACGTATCATGTATGACTCGAGAGATCTTATGTGGCAAATTGAGAATTCTCACGTTCAATCACAAAGTATGTCTTATTGTATTTTGCAATATCGTCGGTTAAATTTTATGTTGCTGCCGTGTGTCTTCACTATCTTATCTTTTAACGCTGTAGTAATCGTCACTATCATCATTACCAGCCGCTCTTACTATCGTTGCAGTTGCTTGTTGTGAAATCTCTTGCATTCTTCTGTACTGTGCATTGCTTCTCCGGGTCATACTTCATGTCCCTGTTTTCCTTTCTTGCCTGGAGGGCTGAACACTATCTTACTCAGCTATACTGTTTTGCCACAAAGGTTTTTTCTCCTATTCTATTCCTATCATATAGGAGATTGAGGCCTTGGAGCGAAGTAGGCAGTAAGATAAGGTTAAGCTAACCGTATGCTATGCTAATGATTATTTTTTGTGCAGTGGGTGATCCCGAGTTATAGAGTTGGTACGGGAAGTTGTCTCAATATCTTACTTAGGCAGTTATATTATGTGAGATCGGCGTCGTTTATTTGGTTAGATCGTAGGTCGCATTTTTGCAGAATTTTCTATTTGTGTAAAATAAAGGAAAGAATTTGAATGCTGAGTTTTATGTATCCGCTCGTTATTTGTAGCAGCAGGATGAAAAAAAAGAAAAACTAGTCATAAGCGATGTCAAAATCATCGCCGATAAAAGTTGAATAGTGTACCTATAACCTATATAGTTGCTATCAAGTCAGTTTACTGAGCAAGTTACCAGTAGTCAGAGGCCTGTTGTAATCAGATTGCCTCACAGTTACTCGGGGTTACGCGATGTTACTNAGCCATAAGCGATGTCAAAATTATCGCCGATAAAAGTTGAATAGTGTACCTATAACCTATATAGTTGCTATCAAGTCAGTTTACTGAGCAAGTTACCAGTAGTCAGAGGCCTGTTGTAATCAGATTGCCTCACAGTTACTCTGTGTTACGCGGTGTTACTCTATTATAGAGGTGAATGAGACAGGATTTCTCAAAGCGTAACCACGAAGCAAACAAAACAAAAACAAACCCAATGTAAACACAGACGTTTATTTGTAATTATTGCTAATAATGATGAAATAGCATCTAAAAATTTCGTGATAGGTCCCTGCAGATCTTTCTACCATAAGAAATTAATTAATTACACCAATTGAAGGCTTTTCTCCATAAACTCATAGACCGACATCGTGAGAGTTCAAAACGTAAACAAGCGCAATCGAAATATCTAAACTCGCCTGATTTACTCACCTGATTGGCCACCCACCACGTTTCAAAGTTCATGCTGCAGATTCGACATAGAACAACTCACACACGCTAGAGTGGCCCAGATCTGCAAGCACGCCAGCCTTACTAAGGAAAACAACAATAAAATTCAGCCAAAATATAAAACAAAGACTGATTGTGTGCTCTTTGTAGCAAAAGAAACCAAGCAACAACTCGATAGAAATTCACAAAGCTAAACGGTGTGAATGCAGCCCCCTTTCTCTCCCCCTCCCCCACCAAAATTCCACTAGTCATAATACTCAAACAGAACACTGCCAAGAAACTTCTGAACTCTACTTTTGAATGACTCCACACTATCAGCTGAAACCACTTCCTCCGACAACCCATTCTACACCCCAACACATCTGACACTTAAGAACCGCCGATGACTCTCAATACTTGAATGAACCACAGCCAACTTGTAAGAATAACCCCTAGTACCAACCATAGGAGCAAAGCTAAACAAATCTTTAACAGCAATGCATGATTCACCACGTACAATCCTCCAAATCTTAAGTTAATCAAATCCGCACGCAATAATCTTCCCTTCACCGAGTACAAACTGAGAGCAGAAAGGCGATCTGAATAGCAGAGATTAGAACAACCATCTATCTGTTTCGCCCACTTCCTCTGTACCGACTCCAGAAGCCCGATGTCCGCAATAAAACGCGTATTCCAAACACAAGAAGCAAACTCCAGCAATGGTCTGACGTGTGTTACAAAAAGAGTTAGCATAAAATCACTCTTTCTACAAACTGGTATGTATAGACAAATTTTTTTTTATTAACACTCTAGTGTTAATAGTTTTCTAGTTTCAGAGTGATTGCTCGATAAAATCCAAACCCCTCTATTGCTCCCCTTAATATTTTGGTGATAATGCTACGGCCAACACAAGACGGGTCATCATAAATTTTTCGTTGTCATTATTCACAGCACGCTAGTATTAATTTAAACTAATTCTGCAGTTCAANGGGGGGGGGGGGGGGGGGGGGGGGTAAGACAAATATTAGCCCAAATTTTCTCATGTGGAATGCTAGTGAGGTTTACTCAGCTAGCCTACACTTGAAGCCATTGGTTAGGCCGAAAACCTTGTGGGTTTAGAAGCAAGGTCTGGCTCTCCCAATATACCTCAATTTATAATGTATATACTGTCCATAGGAATAACATACGCAAGGTACCGTAGTGGAGGGTGAAATTGAAATGGAGGGTGAGTTTGATGAATTTCCAAAAACCTGTTTTTTTTAACGTAATATGTCAAATGTTATATTCATATTATATACCTAGATGCAAATACATATGTTTTACATATTACATCTAAAACAAAAGCTTTGTGGAAGCCTTTCAAACCCACCCTCCATTTCAATATCACCTTCCATTTTGGCAAGGTTGCGGAGTCGGAGGCTTCAAGGTCCGTCTCCGACTCCTGGCTCTCCAGAATTTCCGACTCTGACTCCTGGTCCTCAAGATTTTCCGACTCCGACTCCAAGGTCCAACTAGTAGATATTTGATGTCAACATTAAACATGTCCAAATAATTTTGAAAATTTAAACATATATCAAGTCAAAGATGTTAGGTGTTTTGTACATTTACAATGATATTTTGCATCATTTGGGATATTAAAGTGAGCTGCTGTAAATAACTTGAAATGTTAGTAGAAAATATTTTAGAGTACATTACGTTTATCGTTAATTCAGCCCTTCTAAAAAAAACACTCTCATGATTAAACTATTACTTCACAGTTGTGATGAAGACTAAGCCTGTCTTCATTATGTATAAAAAAAAACCTTTCTGCGAAAACGTTCCGCACCGCCCTTTAAATTATAGGGTAAAACCTGAAAATATTTCCCTAATGTAAAGCGAGTCGTCCTTCCCGCCACTTACACGGTCGCTCTTCTTCGCGTTGACGTTATTGCTATTGCAACGCACGTGTGTGCTCTTGTCGACGTTTAGTTGGTATTTTTCCTTAAAATGTCTTTTTGGAGTAAGTAATTAGCAATTTATTCATTTAAACTAGTTCCCATTACTCGTAAATGTTTTTGTACTGTTAGATAAGTAAACCTTTCCAGTTGTTTAATTTAATGTCGGCGATGATTGCCTGTCAATGCTATTGTTTTAAAGCGACTGTCAGTTTTCCCAGTAGGCTAACTAATACTTCCTTTATAGCCTGCAAAGTTTTTTATAACTAAAAGCTGTACTTTATTGATATATATATTTTGTGTGCATTTTCCCCAGAAGATTTGAATAAAAAATCACAAACTAGGCCTAGGCTATTAGGCTAGGCTAGGTAGTAATGACTGGGGTGATTGGGGGACCCTTTATGGTAAACTTTTACTTTCACTTACACATGTTTTTTTGGGGTTTTTGTTGCTTTCAGTATGTTAATGGGTCAATTTAACACAATTTACATGAATAATGTTTCTGTTGCAAATGCTTAGTTTTTGAGATATTAGACTTAGAAGTTCCCATTGTTTTCCTATGGGAGAAAATAGCCTAGGTATGTTATCACAGGCTTTAAAGGAACCAAACCTGGCCATGCCAAGTTAACCTAACCTTACTCAACCCAATCTTACCTAACCTAACCGGGTAACTGTAATTTCGCTTGTTTTCGACCGCTCGGTATTTTCTCCCATAGAAAAACAATGGGAACTTCAAAGTCATACATCTCAAAAACTAAGCATTTGCCACGAAAATGTCATTCATGTAAAATGCCTTGAATTGACCCAATTTACATACTGAACACAAGAAAAGTCATGAAAATCATGTGTAAGTGAAAGTAAAATAATAGGGTAATGTTTCAATTACCGAATGCCTTTCTATTACCGAACGCAATAAGATTCCTACCTATATTCGGTAATAGATGGGCATTCGGCAATTGAGACATTACCCTACCCACTTTATTTACTTTGATATGGCGTAAATGCTAAATACTGTGCATTACAGAAAGACGCTGGTTTAAGGCAATAAGGATACGTCTCTAACCTTGATGCCCCGAAAGTTTTATTGCCGTACCTTGAGTTCTTCTGGAGTTACTGCCAAAAAACCGTGTGGTAAATTTTTACAAAAAGCCAATATGGGAATTACCCAATTGCCAAACAAATGGTTATATTTCATTGGTGAAAATAATAATCCCATCAAATAACTGTTTGGAAATAGTTCAGCAATTGGGTAATTCCCCTATGGTGCTGATTAGCTAGCTTAATTCACTACTAGCTAACTACCTAGATATTGATGGTACTCTATTTGAGAAGGATAGTGATGTCCATATAGAGGAAAGAGAGTAAATATTTGTCTTATCCCCCACCCGAGTTGAAGAATAAGAAAGTGATTTCTAGCATAATTGAGGGCCTTGAGCCTCTGAGGTGTGGCAAAAATGAAAATGCCATCTATTTTAAGCGGAAATCAGGAAAGCCAGGCCTACGGCCGACCTAACCTGCCAGATATTATGACTGGTTTAGGCCTATGCCTAATTACCCGGCAGGACGGCCCAATGAGACATGAATCTGTAGGATTTTTGCCTAACTACCCAATAGCACGGTCTAAAGAGGGATGAATCTGAAGGTATTTATGCCTAACTACGGGACAGTTTGGCCTAAAGTGGGGCAACTCTGGATCTTACGCACATAACCTAACCTAACCTAAAGCAGCAGTTTGCTCCTACGGGTCAATTAAGAAGCTGAAAAGACAAAAAAATTGATGAAACAAATTTCTAATAGGGTAAAATTTTACTATTTTCTGATTTAGTTTTTGAGATATTTGACTTTGAAGTTCCCATTGTTTTCCTATGGGAATAATACCTGGCAATGGCAGAGTGTAAAGGAATAGCTTTTAAATAGGTTTTTAACCTAACCTAAATACCTGTACAACAGTAAAAACCTATTTAAAAGCTGTTCCACTACACTCTGCCATTGCTGGGTATTTTTCCCCAAAGGAAAAAAATGGGAACTTCAAAGTCAAATATCTCCAAAACTAGGTCCGACCGTCACAAACGAACTTCAGATTCTTAATCTACACCCCAAAAAACATAGAATAAAAGAAAAAAAACAACAATTTTTGGGGGATAGGAAAATCCAGTTATTTTTCCCCATAGGAAAACAATGGGAACTTCAAAGTCAAGTATCTCAAAAACTAGATCCAACAGCCACAAACAGACTTCAGATTCTTATTCTACACCCCAAAAAACATAGAATAAAAGAAAAAAACAGCAAATTTCATGGGATGGGAAAATACTAAAGTAATACTCCAAATAGACCTATACAGTATATTCTAAATCAGTAATTTTCAATGAATCAAAATATATTAATATAATTTTAAAGTTCAAGTTGAGGATAGAACAAACATTAGCCAACCATTTGACTGGTAACTTTAAACTAAATCGATTCGGTATCAGCAACTCGTGTAATTAGTGAAGGTTTATTGGTGGACGCTCTGGCTACAAGATTCCTGGCCTAACCAATGGCTTCAAGTGTTGGTTAGCTGGGTTAAATGGGCTATATTTGAAGGCCGGCTGTACTAGGGTGGTGCGGACTAAAAAAGCCAACCGCAGTTTTCTGTCGATAGATATATGTGTTAATGTGTAGATTTTAGAACCCGCAAGGAATGTAGCATCTGGCCACAGTTCCTTCTGAGAAGGTTAGTTTTGTAGACTTAGGTAGGTTCTCTATATTTCCCCTTCTGTACTGCGAGGTGGGCCGCCAAATGGTGGTAAGTGACCCATCCCATGGGACTCCTATCTGCTTCCGTGTGGGGGCCATGGAAGGGACCCCCGCACAAGTGTTGGCGTTCTTAGGTCTTCTCTTTTCGTTTTCCATCTCCTCTGCGCCGCACAGCTGAGCGATTTTGTTCGACCGAGCCATGTGGGGTTGTTCGCACCTTATTTGCTGCCGGACATTGTGCCCCTGACCAAGATTCTTCTAATAGAACTCATTTGAGTTCGACTAAACTTCTAAACTAGCTATATCATACAAAATTGGATTGTTGTTATATAGTCTTTCTATCTAATACGGCAGGGAAACCCACAATAATAATAATGAAGGGTATTTTCTCTGACTCTTGAGAAAACAACAGGAAATTCAAAGTTGGATATCTCAAAAACTAAGCATTTGCAAGCAAATCTTCATTCCTAAAGAATTGTCTTGTAATTGTTCTATTTACCTGTACATTGCATCAAAAATACCTAAATTGTTGGTTGTATTGAATGTAATATTGACCAAACTAAGTTAACTTCGAAGTCAAAAATTTAAAAAACTAAGGGTTTCCGAAGAAAATATTTTGCGGATAGCCAAACTGGAGAAGGCTTGGGCTGATCACAACTGGTAACTACTTAGATGTAATTTGCACAGTTAGGTACCCTGCAAAATTTGCATTTTCTGAAAGCCATAGAATTATAGAAGTGTAGTTTTTGCAGAGCTCAGTTCAAAAGCCCAAATATCAATGAAACTGCCAAAAAAATGACAAAGTCATTGAAAAGGGTTAAGTTTTTACAGGTCTATTCTTAGCTAGTACTATTGAAAAAAAAATTTGAAATAATTTCTTGGTAATAGATATGTTAAAAATAATTACACATCACAGTATAGGTATCAAAGTTAATTCTTGGAAAATTATATATTTGTGTCTTGCTTTAAATGCAATGAAACCTAACACTTTAAAGGCCAACTAAGACGATCCTACCAAAGGGGTGCTGTCATGTGAAAATGAGAAGAAGAAACCCAGTGCTAACTGAACCTTAGAGTGCAGAATCAGTGTTATAAAATTTAATTTTTCTTTTTAATCTATGATACCAAAAGAATGATAGTTATATCTATAGATCAACTGGCAAATGTTAGTAATTTTGCTGGATTGTGTCTTGTTGTAGTGATTACTATGTTTCCATTATTTGACTGTGCATTTGTATTCTGTGTATTATGTATAAAATTTGGCTTTAATATTAGCTACTTTGTGAGAGGGAAAAAAGTTTGTTTCTTGGACGTTTGTGTTTGCTATGAAATTGTTAGAAAGGCACTTGGGCATTTTATTCATTGAATCTTAAACCTCTTTAGCTGTGCATTTATGAAGTTTATTCATTTTCATGTGTTGTTGACACATGCACACTTATACAGTATATCATTACATTGCACTGTAGTAGCTTTCAGGGATTCTTTTGTGTTTGCACTCTTTTGCTGTAGCACCACCGACTTATCTTATGCTAGCTTTATCTGCACCTTCATTCATATCTTTTATTATTTCAGGCCTAATCTTGGAGCCTGGCAAAAAATATGAGAAGGAAGTGGAAGATGGTATCCAAGTTACACGAGCTACACTGGACACCAGCCGCAGCAGCGACAGCGATGGAATTGTCCAGGTACCATTCACTTACTACTTGAACTCTTGACCTTTCAATAGCCATGCCCCAGGTGTAGAATGTGCATTTGTTCTAAGCTCCTGAGTGTTGGCTTGATGCTTCAAGATTTAGCCGAGCTGTTGTGCTGGATGCAACCTGGAGACTCGTAAATGGCTTTGTGGAATTGACAAGTAATGATAGTCCATCTAACTCTTTGGATTCCAAAAATATCCAGTTCTAATTGTTTTTGTATATTGTCCCTTTTTCACAGACTCCTTATTCTAGTGCACTTTTATCTCACTTAGCAGCCCTTCTTGCTTTCATACTCCTGCTGATGTTACTTTCCTCTTCTTCCTGAACTTACTGTTCCCAGGCATGTTGATTCTGGCCCTTGGGGCCTGGGTATATGTATTTTGGCAGACCCTATCCCTGTCAGAATGTATATGAGCCTCAGTACCCCAAGGGTTGTCTTTGCTGTTCCCTCTGCAAGGGGTGTTGCAGCTGGCCGCAGTTTCTGCTGAGAAGGTTAGTTTTGTAAGGTTAGGTAGGCTCTCAATACTTTCCACTTTGTTTTGGGAGGTGGGCTACCAATTGAGGTGGCCGACCTATTCCGCTGGGCTTCTATCTTCTCCTGTGCGGAGGACCACGGAAGGGACCGTCTGCATGAGCGTTTCTATCTTCTTCTTTTGCAGTGGCTTGCTCCGCAGAGTACCTCTGTCGGTAGCACTTAGACTCGCATAGCCGAGGCTTCTCCATGACAGGAGGACAGGTCAGAGTCGTCACACTCATATAAGACAGATAA
>LQNS02007215.1:15375770-15387316 GCA_001587735.2 Parhyale hawaiensis
AGCAAGCAAGGCGGGGTAAGTGCGGATTTTCAGTGTACAGTACTGGTTTGTCATTTGAATCGTTCAGTGACGCTGCTCCCAATGTAGCCATAAATTTATTGGTGTTGCTGAATGGGCTGCGGAGTTGTGCATTATTGGGGCCTGGAAGCAGAGTTGGAGACTTGATCATCCCAGAAGTCTGTGGAACTGCCCTATTTTGTTGGGAAAAAGTCTTGAGTTAGACACTCGCGATCCAACAGTTCGAGCCGAGCTTTATCCATGTTCCTCCGCAACCCTTTCTAGTTTCTACCAACACCGCTTGCAAAATTTAGGAAGCATTTGACATTCTTTATGCCACTTTTTTCTTCCTCTCTTTGGATGACAGTGTAGTCCAAGACTTAGCATGACCGCATGTAGCTAAAGGACGTTACAACGAAGAGTCGAAGTGTTTGATGGTCGGATCAAAGGCCTTCGTAGGTTGGGTTCTGAATCTTGAACAAAAATATAAGTAGTGTTATATTTTTGATGCGAGAGAAACCATAGACAGTTATTGCTCAAACTTCCTGTAGCTCTCTGACGGACCCCCATTTTACCGTATTTTGTGCATGGGTGCTGCTCAAGTAGCTGGCCAGTCAGGAGCAAGAGATTGAATGAAGTCAGTCGAGAAAATATGGTAATAATATGTTTCAATATATTTTGTGAACAGGACTGTGAACTAAATATGAAGTGTCAATAAGTATTCACTTCAACTCTCAGGGTTATGTTCTGGCTGGCCCTTTCTCTGCCACAATATAGGCTATTTGGGGCTCACGAACCCAATAGTCCCAAGTGCTTTTTCCACAGGGGATGTTACAGGCTTACAGCTGGCCGCAGTACCTGCTGACGAGATTAGTTTTATAAAATTAGGTAGGTCCTCTATTTTTCCTTTTCTGTTCCTCGAGGTGAGCTGTCGATTAAGATAACCGACCTAGTCCACTTCTCCACTCTCTGTCGTGTGGAACGCTTTGAATGGTGCCTTCCACTAAGTGTTTTTTCTATTTTTTGCGCCTTTTTCCCGCCAGTAGTAGCGCACTGAACCAACCGAGATTTTCCGGCAGGAATGCCGAGGTAAAATATTTCCACTGATGAAAAGCGTTCTATTTTTCTCAGTTAAGATTTACTTTTGAATTGCCTCGCTGCATCTAGGGTGGTAAAACACTGACACTAACCATAATAATAATAATAACTAATTCACTTCGAGGAAGTAGAATCAGGGTGCTATGCCGGCCCAGATCTTGCTTCTGGTGCTGTGAAATGCTACCAGCCTCCACTGCAATTTTATTTTGGTGTACAGTATGTATTATTTTTATTTTTCCGTAAGTTTATGTTCTCTTCACTTACTTACGTGATTAAAAGGTAAAGTTCGCGATTTACGACTCTTTTTCTTGCGAGTATAATTAAAAACCCATTGGCTGCTCAGCCGCATACCCTTCACTCCTCAGGGGGCATAGGATGGGCCATAAGGTTAGGTTAGTTAGGTTCTCCCACCCTATGTTATTGGGCGCGGCGACCCCAGCGGGCTCGTGTAGGTTATCTCAACCATTAGCTCGGCCTTTGGGACGTCTATCTTTCGTGCCCGCTTTGCTCCCTTCCATTTTCATACTCCTACTAGCTCTTGCTTTATTCTGATCTTCCTCTTCTTTCCTGACTTGCTGTTCCCATGCGCGTTGATCCTGTGTGGGAACACCTTCGTGCATGGGTTCCTCATATTTCTGTCGTCATACTATATGTCTCTTGCTTCTTCCTCTGTTAGATCGCCGTTGTTGTGGAGACGGAGGGTTAAATTACTGAATATAATATTAACAATAACAACGTACCCATCATCGATGCGACGTCCTTGATGACGTCTCTCGTCGATGCTAGTATAATATATCATGAGGTCCCCGTTACACTCTTTGCTTCCTGGTGTACTCTGTTGGTAGGGAAACTTAAACTAAAATAATATAGTGCTACTGTTTGAGAGGCAATACATTAAGGTGTATCACTGTCACCTTGTCTGTAGGTTTCTAGGTATGGTATAAGCATGCATAATAAACCGAATGGATAAAAATTAGTGTTGCTAATTTTTAGCGCTAGAAAGACTATTAGGTTTGCGAGATCTGGTCCGAAGTTTTATTTCGTTACCATGTATCGAATGTTATTTCCTTGCTAAAGTTCCAATACTTCTTGAAACTTTTATATGTATTACTCTTCAATAAGTTAACAAATTGAATAAGTATGTACTGCGAGGTAGAGCAAGATTTGCTCCTGGTTCACCTTAGTTCATTCTCTGTTTCTAGTCTTGTAGAATGTGAAATTTTTACTTGTAACCAGTTCATCCGTAGCATAGTCTGTGTACAACATTTCCATTGGTGATACTCCTAGTGCCATGCAGATTTCTTCATGAGAGGAAAAGGGTTAACACATAGCCCTATTTTCAGATGTACATGTGACTCTTTATTGATACCTGGCATTTTCTTTCTTTCCAGGAATCCTCTGGATCTAAGAGTAAGTACCCTGCACTGTACTCAATACCAAGTGTCCTTAGTTTTGTTGCTTTTTTGTGGGCATGAGGAAAACGCACTATTTTGAGCACTGCAAATTTGACCGAAGTATCTGACACTTCACGTGGGTACGGTCACAACGGTGGTAAGACTGGGAATTCATTTTTCACGCTTCATTAGCAACACATGATAAGCAAACTGACGCGACGACGTAGCTTCCGTTAGTTAGGTTCGCCCATCCTATGTTATGGGGAGTAGCGCCCCCAGGGGGTTTGTGTAGGGTACCTTAGCCATTTGCTAGGCCTTCGGGACGGCTGTCTTTCGTGCCCACTTTGCTTCCTTCCCATACTCCTACTGATCTTTCTTCAATCTGTTCTTACTCTTCTTTCCCGACTTGCTGTTCCCATGCGCGTTGATCCTGTGTGGGAACACCCTCGTGCATGGATTCCACGTATCTATCGTCACACTGTGTCCCTTGCTTCTTCCTCTGTTAGATCGCCGTTGATGTGGAGACGAAGACTTGAACTACTCAATATAATAATAACGTAGCTTCCGTTTCATAAACAAATTGATTTGGCGGACATGCAGTTGTGATTACAGGCAGGATTGCGCTGAGAGGAGCAACTCGGTCCGACACGGGTGTTGCCAGTTTCTGCTTGACTCCTTGAAGGACAAAAGTGTCTGACTTAGGTTCGCCCAGGAAGCAGAGTGTAACGGGACTTGATGGGACTAAAATAGAAGTTAGCCGTGACCGCATGTCGCTGAATGCCGTTACACCGATAAGGGGAGGTATTTCAGGATCGGACATCTAGCCTTCGTAGGTTGGGCTCTTAATGCTAACCATAAACATAAGCAATGTTATATTCTTGACCATAAGGAAACCCTAAGAAGAGTTACTGCTCAAATTTTCTGTACATGACGATAACCATTTTACCGTCTTATCTGCATCGGTGCCTCTCAAGTTGCTGGCCAGTTAGGAGTGGGAGAGTGAATGAATTAAGTCGAAAAATACGATATTTTAAAATGAGTGTTGTGAATAGCACTGAATATGAAGTGTAAAAAAGGCTTCACTTCAAAGAAGTTGAACCAGGGCGCCAACCGGCCCAGATCTTACCTCTGGTACGGTGAAAGTTTCCACGAGCATGGACTGCATTTTTCTATTGCTATTTGTTAATTGTTCAATAGGTTATGTTCTCTTCATTGATTTATGTGCTTAAGTGATGAAATTTGCAATTGGCGACGATTTTTCGGGCGAAATTAATAAAACTTGTAGCTACTCATAGGCTGCTCTCCCGTACATGTTCGTCGATGTGACGTTATTAATGACGTCACTTTTCGGTGCTAGTTTCTCATGAGTTCTCCCGTCACGCTCTTTGCTTCATGGGTTCGCCCAACCTATGTTATGGGGAGCAGCATCCCCCTGGGGACCTTCATGTAGGTTGTTAGCTTAGCAATCAGCTAGGCCTCTGGGACGTCGTGCCTCGTACTCTGTGTTTCCTTCTCATTTTATACTTTTATTGATATTACTTTTTTCTATTTGGCCATTTTCTCTCTCCCGACCTGCTGTTCCATGCGTGTTGATGGAACACTTTCGTGCTTGGGGTCCCCGTTTCTATCGACATACCAAAACTTATTTCTACCACTGTTGTGCCACTTGTGCAAACGGAGACTTCAAACTATTTGATTCTATTCTCGTACTGATAGTGCTTTCCTATGTTCGTTCTCGACTTGCACTGTGCCCATGATCATATTTGGGAAAAACCCTCATGCGTGGGTTCCTTCATTATCTTGTCATATTCGGCGCGAGGCGGGCGTGATGCCTGCGGCGCTAGTCACCCGACCCACTATAATAATATTCCACTCTTAGAACATGAAATTGGTGGTGGGTTAGGAAGCAAAACCTAACTTGTATTAGAGAAGCACTGGTGGAGCGCGTACCTCCGCCAAGCAAAGCATTGCTAATGAAAAATTCAAATTTGTTTCGAGACCAGGATTTCTTCTCATTACCAAAATTTGGTCTTTTTTTTCTGCCTCTTGACATGTCTTAGCAGTTCTGTAGGTAGCTAATTATTTTCAAGATCCGTCCGTAACTCTTTGAGTCATCTTCTGACAAACATATAGGCAAACGGACGAACTGATCGTCATTAAAATTTGGTCATTTGTGATTTTAAACTTATCCCGGTTCCTGCACATTTCATGAAGATTGTACATAAGTTTTTGGCTTATATTTTACTGACTAGCGCGTAAAAACTAGAGATCTTCACAAAAATTTGGTTAGTTGCTTTTCGTAACATTCCCGACAATTCATGCAAATTTTATAATGATCCGTTCGTAACGTTTGAGGCGTGTTACAAAGAAAAACAACCAGAGAAACAAACAAATATCGTCACCAAAAGTTAGCTAACTGTTCCTTCTTTAATGTACCTATCTAACAATCCCTGTAAATTCCAACTTATAATTTTTTGAGGTTCTTGGTGAAAACCTTTAATAAAAACGTACCCTCTGACGTAGGAAATAAATACATACAATTTTTGAATTACTGTCTCTCCCATGGTTTTTACTCTCTTGAAACATATCGCTTGTAAATTGGCTAAACCATATCATCTAATTCATCAGCTTTAACTCATTTACGACGCAGCATTGTCGAGGGTCTCGTACGAAAAACACTATTTTTGGTGTCGTGTTTATAGGACAACTGGCTCAAATACTTGAGTCAATAATGTAAGGCTGTGCTGACTCGCTGCAAAAGTTTTTTTTTTTTCATAGAAAGACGGACAATTCCTTGTTATGAAATAACACCGTCTGGTTAATATAGAATTTGATGCCTTTAAATTTTGTTTTTCAGAGCAAATGCGCGCTGGTGGAGTTTTGGTAGAGGACGTGTCACTTGGTTCGGGAGAATCCATCAAAAAAGGCTCCGCTGTAAGTATTTTCTAACGGTAACTCCGTTTTCTGAACGGTAGCTCTATACCCATTTACGCCCAGTAAAACTTGCATATCTGGTAGAAGTACAAAATGCACGGTGTCTAGTAGTCTGGAGAACAGGGAAAACTCAAGTAAAAAAATCACTCAAAGAAATCAGGGAAAACTCACGTAAAAAAAAATCACTCGAGGAAAACAGGGAAAAAGGGGCCAAGGAATAAACATGCTCGGGGAATTTCTGCACGGCAGTGGTGTTCATTATGTGGGGTTATCTTTCTGAATGTGGCTTTCCCCCCAAAGCCTGAGCCATACGAGGATTATTTGTTTTGCAGTGCAGGAGAAAGGTGGAAGATCGTCTAGCTCTATTTTGCAGCAAATCCTAATATTGTGGGGAGGGATTTGTAACTGTTTCCGTCTCATTCAGCCCATAACCCATCGGTGATGACATCATTTGAGTGGTAAATAGACAATCTGACACTCAGGTAGATTTAAGCAAAATGAGAGAAAACTCCGACAATTTTAAAATTCCTGATCGCTAGACACCATGATAATGTCATTGTGTGTTCCTAAATAACATTGGCAGCTAATGAGTTAGTAGTGTTAGTTTTACGAAAAATGAACATGTAAAACGGGCATTCATGGGTTGGCACAGAGGAAATATTTGCATAGTCTCTTGCTTTATGAAGTACATATAGGCCTATAGTGATGAACGTGGCATGTCACTGGACGCACGAAGCTTCGCTGATCATTTATTTCTCGTGTAGAAAAACTCGCGGTCATTGCCGTCCAGTAATCGTCAGTTAAAATGGAGCGTAATATTTTCTATTAAGTCCCTACGTATGTAAGTGAAATGACCCATTTTTTGCCTGTACACTAACGCTAGTCTGATCAACTTCATTTCATCACGCTTCGTAGACATTTGATGCAACCTGGAAAATGAATGTTGGTGTACAGACTTGTATTTGTGCTTTATTCAGGATGAGGTGCCGTTTCCAAGCAGCTCAGTGAAGAAGCACTAATTATCCAATTGATTATAAGTAAACTACTATAGTTTTACGCAATAAGTAATGAATGCAATAAATATCTCCCAGGTTTCCGTGTACTACGTAGGCCGACTTGCTAAAAATAACAAGCAGTTCGATGCGCTGCAATCGGGGACACCATTCAAGTTCGTGCTAGGGCGGGGTGAGGTCATACCCGGTTGGGACGTCGGGCTCGATGGCATGAAAGTCGGTGGCAAGAGGAAACTCTCCATACCCTCAAACATGGCGTGAGTCCTGAGCTGTCTTTCGCTTTTTATTTTGTGTTTCCAGTAATAAGTAACTATAAGCAAGAAGAAATTTTCCCGGCCAAGTTGTAATCCCACTTTGAGGCGATATCTTCGGGGCGTTCTTAATTGTAGTGGTGGAATAAAATGAAATGATGCATCTCGAAAATAAAAACAAAATGTGACTTGCCAGTACAAGAAATCTCACTCAACGTACGCAGTGCGGGTCATGTCCGACGAACATAGGACTTCATGCTTTATAGTGGGAGCAGTAGTGTCCCCGGTGTGACATTTTGGACAGTCATTGCTTTTAAAAATCCATTTCATTACTATTACAGTAATGTGAAATCCAAACTGGCGCAATGTATATGTGCTTTTACTGTATTAAATCCTTTTGTAAAAGGGATAACCAATAAGAAGTTCATTTGCGATACATTATTGATATTTGCGTTATTTTTCTTAATTTGTTGAATTTATTTCCTTAATTGTCAAATAACTACTCAGGTGAAAAGGCTAATAGGATTACCGGAATGTTCTGTCCGGTTTTCTTTAAAGCAAAACCAAAACAGTACCTCGGTTATATTTCACATACAGTTTAATCTACTGCTGTTGATGGTTTAAACACATCTATAGGCCATAAAAGATAGGAGTTTCTTGTGAAAGTTAATCACATGCGTCAGTGCATGTTGTATGAATTCATCAACCGTACACTTCGAGTTATTGGAGCAAGCAATAAAAAAAGAAAAACTCCTTACAGACCTGTCAGCAACTTAAACGTCTGTCTCGCTGCGTAGAAAAATGTGCTCTAGTGAACAGAAAAGAAGTCCTTTTGCAACACGACAACGCGAGACCCCATTCTCTCAAACAAACAGAAAAAAATGTCCTAGGGCTACGTCCGGAAGTTCTTCCTCATCACTCGTCAGACGTTGCCCCATCAGATTTTCTGTGATACCGTTCTCTAGAGTATTTCATGAGTGGAAAAGAATTGTTGATGTTCGCGAGGTTGAAGCGGAGTTTGATTCCTTTATTTTTTCCCTGGGTGCTTGCATGGCGTTCAAGAAGCTCCCAAGTAGATGGGCAATGCTTATGTCGAATGATGGTGACTTAACGAGCAATGAAAATTTGTCAGTAACATTTCTTTCAGTATTAGGAACATTTTCTTTTCAGTATTCTCTACAAAATTCGGGACAGGACTTTCTGATACCCCTAATATTTACTATCTAAAAAGAATATTGTATGCATATTTTGATTTTTGATGTCAATTTTTTGCTGAAGGCGTTTCGCTTATCAGGGCCTCTTATCAAAACAGCGGCGACGCCAATAGGGTATTTTTTTTTAACTAATGTATCTAAATTTATTGTTGAAGCGGATTGGGTAGTTTTTATATTGAAGTATTATATTGTTGCGTCTAAAACATGGAGCAGTAAGTAGCTATTAACGACACGGGTATCATAATGACAAGTCTTATCAGCCGCATCTAAGAGTTCAGTTTTGTGTTCTTCTTTGCCACATGTGACAGACATGCTCGTAATTTATCAATTATTTTATGTGTTTTTCAGGTATGGTAAGAAGGGCTCCCCACCCGTGATCCCGCCTCACGCTCAGCTCAACTTTGAAATAACGGTGATGGGCTGCCGTTAACGTAGGTGCTATGTTTTTTGTATTGTCTCAACGCTGCTCGCAGCAACGGAGTAGATTGGAAGTTTACTTGTATATGTTGTCCAATATTCAAGCGTCGTAGTACCGTCTGGTAAATTCAACATCTACTACTTGCCGTTGTAGCTATGTTGGCCACATTTGCCTTTGGAAATAAATTATCAGATTTGTTTGTCTTGCGTAAAGTTAATTCAGTTATATCGTCGAGGATAATGTTGATGGTTTAGGATGAGTTTTGTGAATAAACGCACCCAGATTTTTATGTTTTGGTAGAGAATAGTAATTCTTCAAATGTGGTGGCTACCTGCCTAGTTTGTAAGCTAGAAATTTAGTTTTTATACAGGCATTATTTCAGTTTTTGTTTGTTGTGCGGAATGAGGATATGTGCTTGCTATGAAGCGTGCGTGATATTAGTGTAGATTAAGTTCTCATGAGTCATGTTCTACTTTTTTAAAATAAACCAATCGCGAACCTTCCGATCTTTGGCATCAAGTACCTTCTCGCTGAATGAGTAACGTAGCCCGATAGGGATCAAATAGTAAAACTAGAGAAACACTAAGAGCGTATGCCTCCGCCAAGCGACGAGGTATTATTAATAAAAACTTCAAATTCTCCTGAAATCACCACCAAAATTTGAACTCTTGTGTATCGTAACATTAATAACAGCCCGCATAATTTCCTTGAAGATCCGTCCATAACTTTTTGAATTGGCTAGATCCTGTCGAACGCACAAACGGGAGAACCAATCATCACCAAAGTTGTCCATTTGTGACTTAACAATTCTTAAAAATTTTATAGAGATCCGTTCTTAGCGGTTTGGATTATATTACTGCCAAGCATAGAGATAACCGGACATATATCCTTAAAGTTTATCCATTCGCTTGTCGTAACATTTCTAACAGTTTGCACAAACTTCGTGAAGTTCCATCGATAACTCGACCAGTTATGTTGCCAGGAAAAAAAAAAAGAGGTAGACCAGCAAATTGTTCTTCACCGAAAGTTAATCATCTGTTCCTCCTAGCAGTGTCAGCAAATTTCGTAAAGATCCGTCTATAACTTTAGTTATATCGGTGATAGACTCGACAAACACATGACCTCTTTGGTGGAGGTAACCATTTAAAACGTTCACAAAGTATGCTGCTTCTTGCAGGGTCATGTTCCGAGGGCATGAACAAACCTCCTCCAGGTGAGGATCACATTTGCTGTGTGTAATGACGGTAACGTGGAGTTCGTTCTATTAGCGTGCGTACCGAAAATCTTGCGCTTGGTTAATAAAATCGTCGTTTATATTATTATTCTTATATTCGCTCCATAAATTCATGAACTATACACCAAATACACAATGTAACATAATATACACAGCACGCACCAGAACAATGAAATAACGTAAATGTAGTAGCGCTGTAAATAGGAATGCCGACTGACTTGTCTCAGGAATGTAAGTTAAATAAGTTAATGATGAAATAACCATTAGACCTCAGTCAATCTGTCATACTGAATATTAATATGGTCATACCCTACATGATAAAACAATTACAGACAGTGGCAAAATACATGACTCATATCAGCGCTGGCGAGACTTCACCCATGGCACCATTTCTCCTGCAAAAATTTACATTTAAGACCGAGCGCTGCCCGCCTGTGGTTGCTCAGCGTCTTTTTCTATCTGCTTGCCAAGGTATTCCCTGTAAAAGATACGAAAACATTAGGAACAACAGTAAATTACTAACACACAGCATCTTCAGAAAGTACTAATTTACGTTATTTCTTATTGGGTATCAAACCGCGATCAACAGAAAAATTGAATAACGCCGAAGGCGCGTTGTAATCTTAACTTCTAGATTAACTGCTGTGCTAATGAACCCGCTACTTGAAAAGTTTGTAGCAATTGTTAACCGGAAGCTGGAACGACGACTGGTGACGTACTTGTGATGACGCAGGAAACCGCCATGAAACCTTTGAAACGAGGGCGCATACCTCCGCAAAGCGAGCACGGTAACGATATATTAATATTGGTTCTGAAACCATGATTTTCCTTGTATCAACACCAAGATAGATCCATTATTATACTGAGTAGTTTAAGCCTCCGCTTCCATAAAAAAGGCGATCCAACAGGAAGAAGCAAGAAACATATGTAGAGTAGGACTACAGAAATACGGGGAACCCATGGATAAAGGTGTTCTCACGCAGGATCAACGCGCATGGGAACCGCACGTTAGGAAAGATGAGGAAGATCAGGAAAAAAAACCTCAGCAAGTAGGGAGTATGAAAGCGGAAGGTAGCAAAGTGGGCACGAAAGATAGCCGTCCCAAAGGCCGAGCTAATGGCTAAGGCAACCTACACGAGCCCCTGGGGTGGCCGCGCCCCATAACATATGATGGGAGAACCTAACTAACCTTATGGCCCATCCTATGCCCCCTGAGGGGTGAAGGGTATACGGCTGAGCAGCTAGTGAACTTTCAATTATGTTCGCAAAAAAAAAAGTCGTAAATCGCGAACTTTACCTTTTCATCACGTAAATAAATGAAAGCGTAAACTTAAGGAAGAGTAACGCTACGCGACCATCTACTAGTAGCAGAGATGTGAAATTGACTGGGCCTATGACTCCAGATGGACCTTAGATTTATGATTGATGAGGAAGTACATCTTCTCAGCACTATGCTGGGCCAGTGACAGAGTGCGAAACCGAGAATATCTCGATCTTGTGTTTTCGGCGCGAGGCGGGCGTGTTGCCTGCGGCGCTAGTAACCCAACCTACTATTACAATAATAAAGGCCTAGCTAACGGCTAAGGTAACCTACATGAGCCCCTGAGGTCGCCGCGCCCCATAACAGATGGGGGGCGAACTTGACTAACCTAACGGCCCATCCAGAGCCATCCTATACCCCCTGAAGGGGTCTGGGCCCACCCAGACCCACATCATTGAACTGGCGGCTTCAGTATCAATAAATGGGAACTGCTGCCCTATCAAATACAGTCAGGGAAGGGGGGGTTGGAGTAGCTGCAGCAGCAGCACACCTATCTCTGTACTTGCCAGCTTTCACTTCACCCAAGGAGCTTCGGATTTTACAAATAACCCCTTTACCAACCGTTTACTGGTACCAAATTATATTATTGTGTTCATCTTCGGTGAAGGGATACTGTGTGCTTGGGACAAGGATTTGATAACTGGAGTACAATTTCCCAATTGTATTCAAGTC
>LQNS02007215.1:15402425-15422841 GCA_001587735.2 Parhyale hawaiensis
CTATAATCAGAGGTACGGGATGAAACCGAGCCCTTCGGAACAGGCGTCACATGGGCAACACGCCAGCGCTCCGGAAAAGAGCCCAGCCGCAACATTCGACGGAATACGGAAGCAAGCGGGGCTGCGAGCACACCAGCCACTCTCCGAAGAAAGAAAGGAAACATACCCGATGGATCAGTGCCTCCAAAATTGATTAAAAATTAAACTGATTAAATTAAATTTAATTGATTAAATTAAAAAAATCCAAAAAATTGATTAAATTGTATGCGATATCCTTAGGACGTAAACAAACTCGAGCATAAGTTCAAGGACTCACTGTTGGTAAAGACCTCAAGGAAACCGACAGCTCTCAGCATAGCACAACACTGCATGACAGTCAGAAAGGCACTGAGCCCCGAACAGACATTGCCTGCGAGCCGCGGACAAACAGCAACCCACACTGTATCGATACATCCTCGCTCTCGCCGTTACGGTGGGCAGCAAAAATACAGGCAAACTTAACTTAAAACGAACTAGAACGCACTGGCTTTTAATGTACAAATTGTCGTTGGAGATAGTCAGCAGCGAAGAGACTAATGAAACAACAGAAAACTTAAAAAAAAAACAGCAGCGAAGTAAGTAATAAAGTGGTCGCTGTAAAAAAAACAGTAAGTAGCATTTAGTAGTAACTTGAAAAAACATCGAAAGAATTAATGAAGCATTTGGGAACTTAGAAACGGAAGAGAAAGGGTTAATGAAGCAACTGGAAATTGAAAATGAAGCAATTAGAAATTAAAAATAGACAAGGTTGATGAAGCAATTGAAAACTGAAAAAAGGGTTAATGAAGCAATGGGAAATTGATATAAGACAAGATTAAGGAAGTAATTAACAATTTAACAAATGGTTCATTGTTAGCATTTGGTAACTCTTACTTGCTCATTTTCTCGGAAATATCTTGGTTGAAGGTGAGCACCCAAAGGCAGAAGACCAGCTGATACTGAATTTGGAAATTGTGTTTGCCTGAGCCCAGGACCTGTGGGTGAGGGTTGGAATATTTCGACTGAAAAGATTTGACTAGAGCAATTAAATGAAAGACACAATAAAAACCTTGAAATGAGAGACCATTGTTTGAAGAAAAACATATGTAGATAGTCTATGTAATTTCTATCGTATATAATTTTTTTATTGTAAAGACTTCCCCAAGTTCGAAGTCACTTCCAATATTTCATAGAACTACTCTAGCTGACATTAAAGTTCTAGAGACATTCTATAATACTGCACACGTGAATTAACAAAAAATGCATAAGATATGAGCGAATCAACACGGAAAAAGTCATGGTGAGTAGTTTAAGCCTCTGTTTCCACACAAAAAAAGACGCTCTCACAGACGAAGACACAAGGGACTTAGGTATACATAGTACAGGGTGTATAATAATTTGGGGAAATGAAACTCAAGGCTGATCTCGAGGAAATTCAAGGCTGATCTCGGGGAAATTCAAGGCTGATCTCGGGGAAATTCAAGGCTGATCTCGGGGAAATTCAAGGCTGATCTCGGGGAAATTCAAGGCTGATCTCGGGGAAATTCAAGGCTGATCTCGGGGAAATTCAAGGCACTCATACAATTACCTTGTCAAGCTATCGATATGAAAAATGTGAAATATTACTATCGTGATGTGAACAGCTAATGATAGTTAACATTTTCATCGAATGTTTTTACCATTCAGATCAATTCGGATGAAATATTGCTTGACGGTTGCATTCATTAGTCTTCTTATAACTTTGCTTGACCTGGCCCAACCCTGTAACTAAAGGTACCTAATCATTGTGCAAAATGAAATTCAAAGCCATTTCTTGTTTTCTGGCACAAATTCGAGGCATTTTTAAGATTTTCATGGCCCATTTCAAATTCAAGGAGTTTTCAAGGTACAGTAGTTATATACCCTGTAGAATGCTGATAGAAACGTGGAACCAAAGCACGAGGGTGCTTCCATACAGGATCAACAGCATGTGAACAAGTCAGGAAAGAAGGCCAGATTAAAGCATTATCAGTACAAGTATGAAATTGGATGGCAGCAAAGTCGACACTAAGTAAAGACGTCCCAAAGGCCTAGCGCTAAGGGAACCTACAGGGTCCCCCTAGGGTGGCTCCTCCTACTAAACTAAAGAAAAAACAAAAATTTTATAAAACATTGCCGAATACGAGTAAGTTGCAGCGTTACTACTAGTACAATATGCCATTATTAGAAGTAAAATTATTCTAAACCAAAGGGTTTCATGCCCGCAATGCTGCATCGCCAATATTAGAAGTAATTAACATAGGTATAGTGTACAATGTAGGTACCTGGACGATGGTCACGATGCCGTCCAGCTTGTAGAAAACATCCCTGTAGTGTTCCAGACGGAGAAGAGTCTGCAGGCAGCGGCACACGCTCTGCACATACTCATTGCCCTGTGCAAGGAATGAACTTGTTGTTTAATGCGAAGATATTTATCGCAGTAATATAACGGATGCGGCAGAACTGATTGTGTAGTTTTGAAGAATTATGTAAAAAAGGTGTATTGATAAAATCGTTACAGCGCAGCGCCCTTGCCTCGGGAGTTCAAGGTTCGCTTTCTAGCCGGGGAGGAGTCGTGCAACGCTCGGAATTGTAACGACAGCGTTTCTTGCATTCATAGTCCGCTGCAAAGGCGCAGGCCTAACCAACAACAGGGACTTAGCAGGAGTCGCAGCTGTCATCTGAGTCTTCTGTTTATGACACCATAACTATAACAATCTGTGGTCGCACGCCGCCACGTACACTGGACCAAGGGGGCATTTCCTAGAAAGGGTAGGTAGGCCTATGTAGTCGATGCATCTCTACCTTACTGATCAGATTACGATACGAGACTCGATGTTAGCAGCACACATCACTTATAATCTTCCATTATTAAAAATCATGTTCTCAACACGGCCGCCTCTGGCAGAATAACACTGTTGGAGACGATACTTGAGTAATGATTTTTATCGTAAGTTCAAAGGCATCGCAGCTCATGGCTTTAAACACTAAATTATCCACTTCTTCAACTCCAGAAGGGTGCAAGAGCAACATTTAAATATCTTTCAGTGAGCCTTCATCACAGCCCCACAAAGGAAAAACTGTCTCGTCACCATTGAAGAAATGAAGAAAGCTGCCTATGGACTTTGGAGTTGCCTGCCTGAGTAATCACGTATTAGTTTTTCTGAAACTACGGGCGCAGAAAAAAGCCTCTGTGCGTTTTTCTACTAAAATGCCGATGTTGACGGAGAGGAGGGTGACCACGTGCACTCAGTTCTTCTTGTTGCCATCACCAATAAAACCCCCAAGCCCGGGCTTCCCAGGGCGGGTAGTGAATCCCAAACGAAACGTCAAGCAATACCAGGACGCCCGAAAGGCTGCTAAGAATCCATCCAAATTCATTAACAGCTGGCTTGAACGCCTGCAGATCTTCATGGAAGAACACTGATAACCCCTTTTACACGGCGGTCATAACTGCGATCTTGTCGAACCTTTGCTCGCTAATCCGCTCTCTTCTTATCCGTTTGAGCAAGCTGAGATGTGACATGCCATGATGCCACGGGCATGCACTAAAGCCCCGTTCAAACGCACACAATCTTTTGTTCGACGATCACGTCTTTCTCTCAGTTCGCGGACACGAACACACTCGGCGAGCCGCTCGAAGTTTGTTGACACGGAAGTCGTCCAACTTGCCGGACAGCAGGGACAGGAAGTTCCGAGAATTATTTCGTTTTGTGACCAGCATATGTAGATTGTTTCATTATATGCAAGTTCAGTAACAAAAACTGTTCAGTTTTACTATAATTAACACGTGTAGTAAATTTTGTCAGTGTTTAAGTGCAATTTCTAGATAACGGGAAATATATAGTATTGTAACTATATGTTATCTATTACTAAATAACGGCAGTTTTTTCTTCAAGGTTACGCCTGTTACTTCTGTTTTTTATTGCAAACAGCTACAACGAAGTCAGATTTAAGTTTTAAAGCAAGAAATGCATGTGACGTGAATCGCAATGGCAAGACAATTAATGAATTGAAAAAATAAGAAATTTCTCCGTGAGGTGCCACTACGCATGTAGCTACCTAGGAGCTGCCAGTCAGTGAATTACTAGCATTACTTTTCGATAGTGAAAATTAGTTTTTTTTACCAGCCAATCGGCAACTACAAATGAAATAAAGATCTTCGATAATAAAAATGAGCATTGAAGTTGTACAAGAATGGAATGCCAATTTTATTTCCCATTTAATCATTTAAATCAAACAATATTAAAGACCACGGGTTAGCTTGTTGAACGAGTGCTACCGCTAGCTGCCGATGATCGTCTGTGACATCACATGACTACTCTGTGCTACTTTCATTGCTGTGGATTTCCTAGAAATATTTTACTAGAAAGCCAGAACCATAATTTGCGGTAAGAACTTAGCTGTGGAATTGTAACTGTCTAAATGCATTTATGAAAAAAAAGTGTTCGCTAGTTGTTGCCTTGATATGTTCACGAGCTCCATCTTCTATGCCGTTGGACGCCGCTCCTCGTGTTTGCGTTTGACGTGTAGTGATTGTGTAGACGCGGCTTAGATTTAATCACTGCATGTCGGGTACTAGCACCGCGGTCACGTTGCGCCTCAATGTGCCAGAGGCAGCGCTTGTAGAAGTTGCGCGTGTCCTGTCCTGCGAATCCTAAGAGTCGATTGGACGGACACCCTCACTATGCTTTGAATGCGCTAGTGCAGGTCTCTTTCGAGCCGAGAATATCGACTCGGATTTTCGCATTCTCTCTTTACTCTCACAAAAAAAAAATGGACAGCTGATTGAGTAATATCCTGAACAACAGTAATAAAAAGAATACGACGTTATGAAGTCAATATCGCCGAGTACCACACGTTATCGAAAATAGAGCCGAAATAGGCTAGTTTCAGTGCTCGCTACGATAAGCATGGCCTTGCCAGAATAAGTACGGAGTAATGGTCGTCAAGCTGTGAATAAAAACAGGAGTTTAGAATAGAATAGATAGCAGGCTGTAGACGGACCAACAGACCCATTCCTAGAGCGCAGCCGGGACTTGCGCTCCGGCCCTCTACGAGCTATTGCTATTAGTTCAGAATTATGGCGACTTCTGGGGAAGAAACTTGGAGAAACAAAACTCAACTTTTTATTCCTCATATAATTTGTTCATGTTCATTTTTCTTTGTAGCTATTTGCTTCACTTAATGTGCTCCAGTTCGTAATTTTGAATTTTTTAATCGCATCCCTCTTGACGTACTACGTTTTATGGGAAAATTTGATTAATTTTTATAGAATGATTTCTAAAGGCATCACTACCTCTGCTCAGTCTCACAGAGGAGAGATACATGACTTACTGAACAGAAAATACATAACTTGTGGAACTATTTCCAAATCCGATATTTACCTAAGCATTATCTGTAGCTCATATTGTTTGCTGTGAACTGCAACGCAGTGTAAAATCGATCTTCTGGCGCACTGCTCTTTCTCATCACTGGATCTTTTGATTCAGGCCAGCCAGAATCAAGGGCAGAAATTTTGACAAAAAATCAGGAATAGAATATAACTCGAATCTATAGCTTGAAGGAATGTCCAACTTCTCATTTTAGTACTCTCTTAATATGTGCAAAGCTTCCTTCTTGTGCACTTTCTACTCTCTACTGCACTTCTACTCATACCATCCGACACGACCATTGATATGGCGGCCGCTGGAATCACTTGTGTGGACCCGGCGGTAATATTGTCCCGTGGACACCGCCGCAGTCACGACCGTCCTGTGGAATGGGCTTAGACAATTAAGACATTTAATACAGTCTCGCACTTGAGATTTCGGTGTGAAGCGCTCATAATATTAACGCTGAACATTCAACTGGGAGCACACTCGACACTTTAACCTTCCTCTCATGAATTACTCCACCTTTCCCGTAGAAAGAGCGCTAGTGGAGAATTGGTGTACGGAAACCACGCTATGAGAGAGAAAGTTAATGCTATTCACAACGGACTGTGGTACCTCGCTGTAAAGACGTTTAGCGTGGGAACTCAATGGGATATAAAACCGTTGAGGGAAATAGTATAGCCTGGTTAAAAGAGTTAATTAAAAAACACTAAGCATAAGCTATAGGACTATCAAGTTAGCACGAGTATATATTTTCTGTGATTCAGCACAGTATCGAAAGACAATGTCGAATACGTGACTGAAATGACACGCTAAACAAATATCAGCTGAAAGGCTGCGGCACACACACATACACACTTCTAGACCAGTTAGTAGGATGTAGACCCTCTATGTGTTACAAATTAACTTGTGCTGTTAGAGCAAATACCCCAGTCTAGTACAGCCCAAACTTTTCAGTTTCAGTCGCTAGAATGCAGTGAGAGTTGAAATAAACCTTATCAGGTTCATATCATTGAAGGTATGTTAATGCGTTGCCTACAAATTGGTATACGTATGTACGGTACTAATATCTGTAACTCTGATAAACATGTTGCTGTACAATGTGCATACACTAATGACAATTGAGGGTAGCGCGCTAATATTACGATGTGAACAGTGCACACTTTCCACCTATATTAGTAGGTACCAAAAGCAACAATGACAGTATAAAGGACAAGAGATAAAAGTTAGCATAATGATGGACATGACAGAAAATAATTCATCGTATTACAAAATGGTTCATGGTTAAATTATGAATGCCTGAAGATACAAAATAGCTAGGTAGATATTTTATTATTAATATAGTCTCTTTCACCACCGTAACCAAGATAAACTAGTAGTAGTAATAGAAGTTCTTACTAGCGCTTCAGCGGCACACTGCCTACATCGCGCCGAACTATTCCTGTGTTTAACCGCAGGCCCTTGCGCCACTAGGGCGCGCTTTAAATTATCAATGATTTTTGTCTCTGCTTTCTGCCGGGAGGTCTCAGAGTGATCAGTGCGCTACTGGCAGAAAAAAGGCGCAAGTTGAGCATCCCAAACCTCCGGGCGCGGCTGAACGCTGTAACGCTACGCCATACAGGGGTAGGAAACGAAATACAAGAAGGTAGAAGTCTAGCGGGAATAGGTCGGCTACCTCGATCGGCAGCCCACCTCCCGAAACAGAAGGGGAAGTATTGAGAGCCTACCCAACTTTAAAAAACTAATCTCGTCAGCAGGAACTGCGGCACGCTGCAACATCTCCTACGGAAAAGGCACTCGGGACCCTTGGGTGTATGAGGCTCAAATAGATTATGATTATGGCAGGGAAAGGGCCCGCCAGAATATACCCCCCCCCAAGATAAAATAAAATTGGAGCAGTTGTACTAATTTCATGTAGCTAACTAAACAAACAAAGCCTAGGTATATTCTGGACAACGTTCTCGAAAAATATATTTGTACTCGTTTTGGATTCGATAGCGTTCTGTATGTAAAGTTGAAAAAAAAAGGCCTGGATAGTATATGGACCACATGCGAATCAGGTATGATATATGTGCTTATAGGTTAGGCTTTGCACTTATTCTAGCTGAACTGTGGGCATTCTCAACTTACCTACCCAGCACACAAATACATTGAGGTAGGCCACATACTGCACCGTGACCATAAGGCTAATTATGACATATGAACGAACTCTCTGATCCGGCGCGGAGTCCGATGGTCAAGTAGTGGCTCCGTGTAGAGAGGGAGGGAATGTGTAAGATAAGCTGTGAGTGTTTGCAGGAATGAATGCAGTCCGCCTCCAGACATCCTCCTGGATCTGGCCAGAGGGGCAGTCTTGGACTGAACATCACCTTCCCGGCCCGCCTATTAAAGGGTGAGGAACATGCAATGGGTAACATGTGAATTGAAGAGCAAATAAACGTGGGGTCAGTGCAGACACAGGGCACCCAAGCGTAAGAGTCTAGTCCGGCGAAAGGCACACAGAACAATGAATCTCATCTGAACCAAGTGTGTGAAGTATTAGTAGGCTGTTAAATACTATAATGGCAAGGTTGCTAATAAAACTATATACATACTGAGTAGCGAGTTTGTCACTGCTGCGGTACTGATATGTAGCTAATAATGGTAGGTTACTAATAGAAACCATCAACGAATATTGACTTTGCAACTGGTGCGGTACCGGTTTGGCATATAGCCGATGATAATGGCATAATGGCAGGTTCCCAACAGTAATAATTACTGAAATCGCAACTGGTGCGATACCAGATTAAGAGAGGAAGTCGCGAGGCAAGCACATGAGATTACTTGCAACGTTGCCCGTGGGTGCGTAGGCTCAACCATCTGTCATCTAATAGGACTTAGAAGTCCAATTCCCTACAAATTCCAACAAAACAGATATTTAGTTTGCCCTATCTTATTCAGGCAGGGCTTAATGAAATCAAAATCAAATAACATTTACTTCTGATATGGATGCTGTCTCCAACAAAGGGGCACAACACCCTGAGCTATTCATTCTCGTTATGAGGGCTCTTACTTGTATAGGAACATAAAAAAAAAACTTTTAGCAAACTAGAAGGCCTAGTGGCGTAACACCATCACCCGCAATGCGGCGGAGACAAAGTCCTGAGGTAACATAGTGGTATTTGTCGTATCTAGGTCAACCCACCTGAGTGCCTGCAAAAAATTAAAATAATAGCTCAATTCTTTCTGGCAGTATTTTGGTAGAAAGACATACAAGTATACAAATATATAAACAGACACAGAACGAAACCTTATCAACTCTATCACTGAGTTTGCGGGGGCAAAGTAGCACAGCTTGAGTAAGGAAGAATAAATATGGACAATAAAGGGTAAAAGCACGTAGGCAACAGCAACAGTGCTTCGAGAGAGGAAAAGGGACAGTTAGTATTCCACCAAAGGCAAACTGGAGGACCTGGGAACTAAGGACACGCCGCTTGAGGGCAGCAGATTTAAAAAAAAAAACAGCCAATGAACGTCATTGGGAGACCAACGAGGCAGCTGGCTAATAGCATAATGCAGAATGCCAAACGAAGCATACCCAGGGCCCCACACTCGGGAACTTTTGTGATGGTGAGAGCTAATGTTTCATGTAGGTATCATTTATAAAATTATTTCTACTTGTTCCATCACGGCATTTATTTCCAATAGCTAAATGGAGAAATGTCAATTTGATGCAACTACAGTATAAGCATTTACATTAGCTTTCATTCAGTAGCGAATAGTGACATGGATCTACAAAAAATGCTTTTCCCAGCTTCTGTAAACTCAACAACTGCTACTAAGTCACCAATGGGCGCTGACTTTTGATATATAGGTTGCAATAGCACATTGATTTTTTTTACATACACGTCATTCATACCGTCGTTAGTACAGCAGTACATAAATAACACGTCATTAAATGCTCCCAGTAGCTAATTAGACAGTAAGACAGCCTTCCTGCACCAAGACATATTTGCCCTTCATTTAAGTTGGCAGGCAATGCTTGAACTCGACACACACACGAGGAAACTAGCTATAACAGCTCAGTAAATGTGACATACGTACAGGTAACTTTTCATCATTATTATGCTCCCAGTTTTACAACCGCTAGCATCACATTTAAGGTAAAAACGGAGTTGTTGCAAACGGTTATATAAAAGCCTGCAAATATATTAAGCACACTTGGTTCAGATGAGAATAAGGCAACCTAATGTCACTAATGTTGCTCAGTAGAACAGTTAAGAACAGTAACGGGTTGGCACCGAAGGAAAGGAAAAATAAGGTGTCGACGTAAGCACTGCTTTGGTGTAAACCTAAAAGTCCTCTTCTATGAAAAATTGGCAAATGGGAAATTAAGAGAAACTTTCAAAACACATAGCTCAATGAACAAAGTCAACAGGTTAATTAGAACGGATTTTTTGAACAAGGGTAAGTGAACACCAGGAAAAAATGGACGCCAACAAATCAAAGCAACATATTAAATTAACAATAAAAATATTGCAAGGGTAGTTACCCATGAGTACCCATTATTATAATTCAATGACAAAAATACCATACCAAACAATGAAAAAAATTAACTGTTAGTTTTATATATATATATTGTAGCAAAAGAGAAATTAGAATCCACAACTAATTTCTGAGAAGATTCCTTGAAAAAGACAAATGGTTCAGCAATAAAAAAGTATATATCTTTATGCAACATCTCCAAAACAAGTACCAGTAACTGCGAAGGCAAATGGAAAGGTCATTGCTTTAGAGCAATAATTAGATACGTGGAAACCTGGAAAGCAATTCAAATAAAATTAAAACGATTATAAAACCAACAATAGTCTGAGATTTCAAGGGAAATTTTAAAGAAAAGAGCAAAAAGTTCATCCGAAAAACTGGCGTAAAACAAAATAGATCATGTAACTCAACTGATTGCAAAGCAGTGCGACTTCGGCAACTGGAATATTGGGAATCACAAAGAAACGACAACGAAAACAAGAAAAAAATAACAAAATGTGAAATCACATCTGGTACTAGCAAACGATAAAATTAGTCAAATAGAAATATTTGGCGTAGCTAATATATATAATCAGGTGTCAAACACATCTAGCTACTTATAAAACAGGCGTGGCACTACAGGAGTAGAGAACTAATATAAAGCCTAGTCTAGAGGGAATAAAGCAACAACAAAGCTGCAGTGTACAGCGGTAATGACGGCCCCAAAAGTGTCGCCAAGATCAAACGTGGTTGTTCTCAGCAAAGATTTAAATATGAAACGGTGCAACGCAGAAAAGTGTGGGATGAGGTTACAATTTTCCGCAATATGATTATAAAAAATAAAAATAGAAGATGTAGTTAAACCGCAAAACACTAGAAAAGATTGGTAGTACTATTTGAATTTTTTCAAATTTCTCTCGATCAGTTGCGATCGGAGTTTGGTGAGACAGTTTGCCAATGTAATAACGTAGTTCATATATGAATTAAAAGAAAAAGTAGCTAGTATTAAAAATAGTTAAATCAATCACATATCAGTGCACTTCAATCGAAAACGCCGTGACAAATTTTCAGCGAAATCACCCAAATGGAAACCTAGTCCAGCAAAAATGGAGATTAATTCTATAAATTAAGTATACACCATGAATATATTACACTGAAGAATTAGTCTTTGTAACTGCCTGGAAATGATCTATTCATTAGGCCTATATTTGCCAATATGAGTAGCATTCTGCTGACGACTTTAAGAAACCTGTTAATCACTGAATCTGTATATGTGATGGTCGTTATAAAACAATGTCAAATTACCTCTGTACATCTATGATGGCTTCCCATATGTCACCAGTAGCAAGGTCACAGAGTCGGATCAAGAAAATACGGCTCCGACTCCTTGAACACGACGCCAGCTCTATTCTTAACGAAAAATGCTCTGTACAGCAAAATTTCTGGGACAAGCGAGTGTGCAACTCCGACTCATGATTATTACTATTTAGTTTAAGCCTCCGTTTTCACGCCCAAGACGTTCTAACAGAAGAAGTCACATATATATGTCGACAGAAACGTGAAACCCATGCACGATGGTCTTCCCACATAGGACCCACACGCAGGGGAACGACAAGTCGGGCAAAAAACGGGAAGAACAGATGGAAATAAGATCGGTACGAGCATGAAATAGGAAGGAAGCAATGTGAACACGAATGACGGACGTCCCGAAGGCCTAGCCAACGGCTAAGGTAATCTACAGGGTCCCGCTGATGGTGTTGCTCGCCATAACATAGGATGGGCGAACCTAAACTCTCCTAACCCTATGGACTCCCCCTGCAACAATGTTTGACTTCAACTCTCCAACCCTGATAATTGGAAGAACACTGTCGTCCATCAACAGAAAGAAACATGTTTAATTAACGCCACTTCAAAAGTTGGTGGGATCAGTCTCAGAGATACACGGCAGCCAGAACAGTATCAAATTTTTACCCAAGTCGCCAGAAGAGCTCAGTAGCTCGACGTGGAGGAGAGAGAGAGAGAGAGATAGATAGAGAAAGAGAGAGGGGAGGGAGGGGTGTTGTTATGCCTGAAATTGGTATTTCGCAAAAGTGGCCACGATATGTGTAGTGCATAAGACAGCCAGGTTAAACAAAGCCTCTTTCCAGATCATGTAAGGGGAAGAAGATGATACTTCAACCGATAATCAGGTTCTCCCATAGGCCTAACTCCTAGTTGATATATCGACAAACCATGACGCTTCCACTTGGTTGTCGATCCTTTAAAATAAACCAGGAATGTCAAGTCTGAGTCAGACACTATTGGGAGCCACGACTCTCGAGTCTGACCGTCACTTGTCGCAGGAGTGGGAGAAAATTGAGCTATTTCATCATGAAAAGGTCTAAGAGGCTTGTGGAGTCTCAGGAGTCGGACACTGGCTGGACGCACGAGTAGGAGTCGCACCTTGTTTATTTAACTCTGCAACCAGGCTTGAAACGACGGCGACGACTGTCATCTCTTAAATAAACCCAACCGTTTGCCCAGCCGGCAGGTCCATCACGGTCGCCCGCATATCGAGAATGAGCGCACGATTCGTTTCTAAATTCATGTATATACTGGACCATCCTGGCCTCAAAGATGGCTGTTAGAAAAGGCATTTTCACGGCAGCTCTGACAGAGGTCACGTTCCCCAGAATGAGGTTTTCAGCAAGTTTAGAAAACCAGCGCACGTGAATATGAACTTGCTACACTGTCCAAGTTTCCTGCAGATTAGTAACCAATGATCAATTCACTACCGTACACAAGAAGTAGTGCTTTAGTGGTAGGCCAATATTGCGCGGGACGTCTCAGCATTTTTGCCAGAAAGTTTCAAAGTGGAAGCAAACTCGGACGTTTTTTGTAATTCTCAGTTTGGTCAGTGCGCTACTACTAGCAGGAAACAATTCGCCTTGAGCTAACGAAACGTTAGTTGAGGCGAAAGTGCTTTGTTTAGACGCCGGATGGAAGTTCAACTTCCACTAGCCTCTTGCCCCCGTGGGCGGGTGGCTCTCACCCACTTTAGNAGCTTTTGCTCCCGTTTGTTTGCTGTGACCGGCTACCATATGGTGGCAAAACATGTATTATTTAGAGCTACGCAGGTATATCGATCCAAAGATATGATGTTGCGGGTCTGCCCATAGCCTGATGCACATCACCCTGCTAATGGAATTGGAATTGTCATCTCAAATAAACCCGTTTGCCCAGCCATCAGGTCAATCACGGTCGCCCGCATATCGAGAATGAGCGCACGATTCGTTTCCAAATTTATGTATATACTGGACCATTCTGGCCTCATAGATGGCTGTTAGAGAAGGCATTTTCACGGGAGCTCTGACAGAGGTCACGTTACCCAGAATGCGGTTTTCAGCAAGTTTAGAAAACCAGCACACGTGAATATGAACTTGCTACACTGTTCAAGTTTCCTCCAGAATTAGTTACAATAATCAATTCACTACCGTACACAAGAAGTAGTGCTTTAGTGGTAGGCCTGTATTGCGCGGGACGTCTCACCATTTTTGCCAGAAGGTCTCAAGGTGGAAGCTAACTCGGATGTTTTTTGTAATACTCAGTTTGGTCAGTGCGCTACTACTAGCAGGAAACAAGGCGAAGAGCAAAGGAGGAGGGAAAGTAACCCTTATTTTACAAACAAACCTTATCAGAAAGAACTGCGGCTAGATGTAACATCTACGCCAAGTCACTCGGGTTAACTCTAGGGGCGGAAGTCCATATGTAGTCTGACCATCTCCCTGATTGGTAGGTATCCGACACACTCTTTAGTGTCCAACAGACTTATAGTTTCTTCACTATTCAATTCTTCCGACGCCCCAATGTTTTTAGAAATAAAAAATCTATTTACGTGCAGGGTGAAACATATAGGCTAAGTAGAACACAAAAAAAATCGTCATGACTGAGAATAATGCTATGTAGGTAAATACCTATAACAATGAAGTTGCAATGTGTCACCTTTCTCTTAGAGGAAGGCCGCATTTGACCGAGAGAACTATGTATACTAATATTTTACTAACAAGCTATTGCGTGGTTCAGGATTTACTACCAATACAACAGGCAGGCAGGACATGATACATAGCTACTGCTATAATTCTACCATATCTCTAGGAGACGAACCTCAATGGAGGTGAAAATTACTACCAATAAAAACTCCACTGACACTAAGCCTACGGTCATTCACAAATCTCCTAAATGGGAGGTACTATTTTTTTAACCCTTTGTGAAGTGAAGTATTTTGAAGTAAATTGAAAATGACAAAGTTTGTACTCTTGGTATTTATGGCAATAGTGCAGCAAGCTATGCATTTGGAATCTTTCATAAATGGTGACGTCACCACTGACAAGGTCCATTACAAAGGACAGTCTACTAATTATCAAATTGACAAGCTATTGTTATTATATGTAATTACTGACTAGTATAAGCTTCTGTATTTAAGTGAAATGGCGACCAAGCAGAGAAGAAATAAGGGACACAGCGCTTCTGGACAGAAGCGTGGAGCACATGCGCGTGGGTATTCTCACACACGATCCACGCGCATGGCAACAGGAAGTTGGGAGAGTAGGAGAGAACAGAATACAGTATCATTAACAGGAGTACGAAAATGGAGGGAAGCAAAGTGGAGGGAAGCAAAGCGGGCACGGAAAAATGTCTCAAAGAATTAACCAATGCTAAGGAAACCTATGAGGTAACTCAGGTAACCCTCGAAGAGCAGCTCCCCATAACACAGGATGGGTGAACCTAACATAGATAAACCCATCAAATCCTCCTGAGGGGTTCTTGGCACAAACTGAACTGGTATGAAGAACAGTTACTCTAGCATACGCTTGGTTTGGCTATGGCCGTCGTTATCATCTTCAAATCATTATTTAGGATTAGGCTATTTGGGAGGCCACTATCAAGGAAAGATTCCGCATATGGCATGGTCAAATGCTGAATATTTGCAGTAGTATAGCAAACAAATATTTAAGCATTTAAAATAGCTGGTATCTTTTCGTTCTTTGCTTTTCAGATGCCACACAGTCAAACCTCATGCATATAGGCAACTAGAAACAATTCACCCCTCGAGTAAATAGTAGGGTAACATGTCTAGTACTCGTCCACCTTGCTAGTAACCGTCCACTATGTACTAAAAAACTTCCTGTGTAAAAACTAGCAGCGCTAGAAAGCCATACACAGGCTTAAACTGAAGGCTAAGTAGGGCCGCACTATCACTGATATTGACAGACGAAAAAAATAGAACAAGAAAAAATGGTGGTGGTTTTCACATTTTTTCATGTTTTTAGTGAAAAAATGTGGAAACTACCGTAGTTTTTTATTGTTTTATTTTTTCTCCCATCATTTTCTGGGATGGTGCGGCACTACTTAGCCTACAGTTTAAGCCTGTGTACGGCTTTCTAGCACTGCTAGTTTTCACACAGGAAGTTTTTCAGTGCCAAGTGGACGGCTACTAGCAAGGTGGACGGGTACTAGACATGTTACCCTAATAGTATAAGAAGATTTAAGCCTCCCTAAATAAGTACTAGGCTCTTCTAAGAGAGGAAAAGGAAGAGACAAATAGTATGTCGATAGAAAAACGGGGAACCATGCACGAAGGTGTTCCCAAACAGGATCAACGCGCATGGAAACAGCAAGTCGGGAAGGAAGAGGAAGAACAGAAAACAGTAAGATCAATAGGAGTATGAAAGTGGAAGGAAGCAAAGTGGGCACGAAAGACAGACCTCCCGAAGGCCTAGCTTAGGGCTAAGGTAACCTACACGAACCCCCTGGGGGCGCTACTCCCCATAACATAGGATGGGCGAACCTAACTAACCTAACCCTATGGCCCATCCGCTGCCCCCTGAGGGGTCTCGAGTAAATGGAAGCCGAGTTCCTGAGAGCATAAACCCTACATAATATAGACAAATTAATTACGCGATTAACATCCAAAATACTCTTTAATTTCTCGAAGAAACAGCACTATTTACTAATCATTGAAGGCCATAAATACGCAATGAAAGCTAATGGAAAATAGTAAGATACACAAAGGGTTAAATAATGGGCTATGGTGAAGCTCAAGGAACTGCAGCCGCTTAATATATAGAAAAAATAAAATAACAACGAGAAGGGCTCCCGAGACCTTCGAACTCTGAGTGTCAGAAATCTAGCTAACCCGTGATCTAGTGAGCCACAGGTCAGAACTGCTGAGGTGCAGGTGAACAGTACAGTGCTTGTGTCAAGCACCTAACACAAACGTGTGGCAGTAGCTATAGTAAAACAGTACAGTCTCACCTGGCCAAGTGATGACGGAGTAGAGAGGCACTCTAATTGAGCGACATAACAGATAGTGCGTTTTGTAATGTAGCTATTATACCTAGGTAGTCCTGCTTATCGACGGACGGTATTAGGCATCATGTCATGTTACGGTAAGGCAGTCTTGAAATACCGTATAAAACATCGTGCTTCCTAAGTGTACAGGCACTTCTATTTAAGCAATGACATATATATATATAGCTTTCATTATTTTTATAATAATTATTATATTAATTTTTTGAATATTTTAAGCCTCCGTTTCCACACGAACGGCAATCTAACAGAGGAAAAAGCAAGGGACATATAGCATGACGATAGAAATGGGGAACCCATGCACGAAGGTGTTCCCACACAGGATCAACGCGCATGGGAACAGCAAGTCAGGAAAGAAAAGGAAGATCAGAATAAAGCATGAGCAAGTAGGAGAGTGAAAATGGAAGGAAGTAAAGCGGAAACGAAAGACAGACGTCCCGGAGGCCTAGCTAATGGCTAAGGTAACCTACATGATTCCCCTGGGGTCGCCAAGCCCAATAAGATAAGATGGGCGAACGTAACTAACCTAACCCTATGGCCCATCCTATGTCCCCGGACGGGACGTATAGCCTATAGCTACTACACACCATATCTTGTGAATACGACGCAGTCTTTCTTACAGACATGTTAGATAGACGAAAGGCACCTCAAGCCATCACCCTCCCAATTACCGTGCCCCCCCCCACAAAGATATAATGACATTCCTAAAGCCGTGACCTCAGGGAGGCAAGGCCGTCACTGGCACGGCTTTGGCTCCTTTTCACAACATCTCATATTAAAGGGGATTGATTTTTTTTCTATGTACTTAAAAGAGTGTTTGATCCTTTTTAATAACATAGTAAACAGTTTGACCGGTAAGTTAAAACAAAATTAGTTCAGTATCAGCGATTTGTGCAATTAGTGAGGGTTCGTCAGTGGACGCTCTGGCTCAAAGTCACGGCATTTGGGCTCCTTACCCTATATTGTCTTGCAGTGCACAGGCATCTTCCTTACTAACATATACCGGTAAGATCTTATGTCTTGCATACAGGCAGTCTTAAGCCCCGTCCAGACTACCGCAAAAATCTGTCCACACTGTGGCGATGTCGCTGATCGCTGCCAATTTTCGTCATCAAGTCGCAGCTTTGAGCGTTTTCGCGAACGTCCAATTTGCTGAATATTTTCGCGAAATTTAGGCTGCGAACAAAGCAGGCTCATCCTGAAGTATATTGTTCCTCTCGCGCAAAAACGAAAATTAGGCGGTCTATAAGGTTTTCTTGCTTCTGTATAGACATTTTAAAAGCCTTAAGCTTCTCTGAGTTCCAATCACTACAAATTTGACGAGAAATATAAAACTTCACGGCAGTAGTGACACTTGTGATGAGAACTGAGTTGACGGTAAACATTTTATCGACGTTTTGTGGTTACACAATTGTGTTTAAGAGGCAAAATGATACGTCTGAACACCTTGCACTGCGTATGGGGACAAAAAATTGTCGAGGAACCCACCTAAAAATTTATTTACTAGACAGCCTCTAAAACAATACCGAGTGGTAAAGAAAACTGTGAAAATGTCAACCCAAGCTCAGTTGGCAGTATGCGTTTTACTGGAGAACGAATATAAGTAATATCTGCATTTAGAATCCTCGCTTATTCATAGTTGTGTCGATACTAGCACTAAAATAAGTTATAAATAGTGACAAAAACTGCAGCTTCTTTGGACCAAGGAGCGTGAGCACCAAAGTTTTGCTGAACATTTGCGCTCAATAGCCAAGCGTCGCTACACAGCACCGTGCGACAGTGTGGACACTGCTGCGAGATTTTGGCTGCGTTCTGCGAAATTGCACAGGCGTTTTTCGCACTTATGAGCGGTAGTCTGGACGGGACTTTACTTAGTAGCTACTTCAGACAAGTAAGCCATCGAATTTTGTATGGTATTGACAGTCTTACTGAGCATATTATTAATCACGTCTTCTATCAAGTCCGTCTTACTTACTGGCGTATTAGATTTAGACAACGTATCCTCCAATGTATACGTACTTTGTACAGGCAGTCTCAACTTGAAACAATCTACACTAACAAATGCACAAAGCTTAACTTAGAATGCTTAGAATGTCAGTTCTATTCTTTAAACAAAAGAATTGCCTCGTGTAAGGCAATTCTAAACAAAAGAATTGTCTTCTGTCCCGGGAACTTGCTGGGTTTGTAATTTATAATTGCAAGCCTCACCTCCCAAGGGCCATAGCAGAGGTTACTAACCGTTACTTGTTGCTAAGTGATCACTTTCCTGGAGTATTTGGCCTGCAAGTGTACTTGCAGCACTGACCGCCAGCACAGAGATGCTAAAAAACTTCCCTCAAATGCAGCAAGGAGTGTTAAGCGTAACCAACTGCACTGCACTCAAATCCTCCCCTATTGGGTCTCTTCAAGAGTTATGGTCTGACTGAGGCGCGGCCCCACTTATGAAGTAGCTACCTAACGTGGAGCGGGACTTGCAGTACTTGGCTGAAAAATCGAAACGCCTCAACTTATTCCTCAGTGCGGTCGAGGAGGGTGGTGTTCAAGCTCTACTTCTGGAAGGCTATAGCCAATAACAAAAAACAATTGCCTGCAGTGACAGCATATATAAGACGCAGACCAGCTTCCTTAATTTGTTGGAAAAGCATATCCACTCTAAATAAGTGATGTTTCATTTACTTCACTGCAGACCAAGTGATGTTGAATCAACTGGTGCAAGCCTGTGACACCATAATATACAGCGATTCATCAAGAATGAGAACGCACTTTCGCTTCAAATTTTTTGTGGCACATCAATATTATTATTATGCATATTTCTTTTTTCTTGTGAAGTAGCTACAAGACACGGGAAGAGTACCAAAGTCCAGAAATAAAAAATAACAGAAAGCAAAGGGAAGGCAAGCACTTCAGACAGAAGCGGTCCACTTTGCACCCAAAAAATAAAACAACAGAAGTATCAAAACAGAGTTCAAGTTCCAAATCCAAAGCACAGGGAATGAATTTTTCGAAGACAACTTAGTGTCATTCAAGAGTTAGAAGTGTTGGCAGAAAGCGCCACAGTGCTCACCATTTCCAGGAATGTACACCTATACACTGAGAAAAGTAGTTACTGTACTCCTAACATCAGCACGCATTGCCTGCATCGACGGGAAGTACTTGCCTCGGCGAGCTCTCACATTACGAGAAATTCACTTTCCGTGTCGGAGAAGCATACCAAGGCAGGTCCCTATTTCCTGTAAGCGCATGGGAATGCGTGCTGGGTTTGGAGCACTACTTTTTATTCAGTGCACTCGAGCAGAGAAAAAGAAGAAAACACTGCCCACCTTGTTCCTGAGAGACCTGACGCACAGTACACAATACTGCAGTATTGATGCTGCAAATACTGTTATGCGGCCTGAATTTCGAGAACTAGATACTTAGCTAAATATTTTGACAACTTGCCTGAACTTTGAACAACATCTAAAGACAGAATTCTGGAAACTAAATATATCCCATCCGGAACTGAGCTTCAGTATCTAAAATTTCTTTTGGCCTTTTCCACGAATACCACTGGGCTAGCTAGAAAGCAAACGTTCTCTACTATACGTACAATGGCATTCACGCTTCATCAAAAAGCAGCATAACCCATGGAGGAAAGAAAGAAGGATGAGTGTAGCTACGAGAGTTCCTTTTTTTCGTCGTGCGGTAGGGCAGTGAATGGCCACCTCTGCATTGAAGAACCAACTGTACAATGCCATGATGGCTACTGCTACGGCAGAATACTTACAAATACAAAAGTTAAAGCATGGAACGTGATTACACAACTGCATAGCGTCAACTTTACCTTCTCGTAAAAATAGCATTACCGTACTTGCAATCGTTTACACGACTACAATGCCTCAACCATACGACGACCAATTACAAGTTTCTTTTCGTATAATAATTCCACTATTTCAATTGTCCTTTATGCATGACAGCGGGCGTTAGAGGGTATAAAAATACAGGGAAACTTACGGGTGATCTAAGCTGGTCCTTGAGCCAGGTAAGGTAGAAGGTGAGATCAGAGCCCTCCATGCGCTCCGTGCCACAGCATGCCATGTTGGCCAAAATCTTAGCAATCATGTGAGTGGTGAAGGGATCAGGACGAGTGAGAAGATTTAGGAAGGGAGCCCACTGAT
>LQNS02007215.1:15455546-15473015 GCA_001587735.2 Parhyale hawaiensis
GATCATGTTGCTGCGATTACAACAAGCTGTATTTGAGTGTGACGCTAAAACTATACGTTGCTACAACTTTGAACTACTTATGAGTAGGAGCTATACTCAGAGCTTGACTGCTGTCGCTTGTTATAGCGTATAAACTGCAAAAAAAAAACGACTCCTAATTTAGATATTTTTAATGACATAGCAATGTACAAGCCTAAGCCTCGTTCGCTGCAACGTAGGCGGATGTGGAATTGGGTGTCAATGCAACGTCTGCGTAAGAGGTCGCCCGCCTTAAAATGGGTCAACGTAATCGGGATGCTTCTAAAGTCCGGTGCCCACGTAAAGCCCAGTGCTCACGTAACAAATTTCGTTACCGCCAGCAGCCTAGAGGCAACTCAACTAATCTGTTTACGTAGCCGCAGCAGAACTTCAGCTTGCGCAAAATTTAGCTGTATAAAAATTGTCAAAAATCTCAGTCGTTACTGCAGTTTTTACATCATAGCAAGTGGCAATGGTGAACTTTCAACTATTGCTATTAATTACGAGCAGCTAAAGTACACAAAGATTGAAATTTTGAGAATTAGTGGACGATGTTCATAGAATTCATGCTGAAGTGACGGCCATGACTACACAGTCGTATTAGCTGAGTTGGCCCTAGGCTGCTCGCTTTAACAAAAGTTACGTGGGCACCGGACTTAAAGTGTGCAACACGATTCACAGTAACAAAGTCAAAACTGCTGTCGGAAGTTTCACACAAATAAAGTCTCGAAGGCTTAATTTTGGCGCCCATTCAAGAATGCCCTTCTATTCTTTATTTCGAAATAAGTTTTTAGTCTTTGATACTTCGTTGAAACAATTGGAGAATATTGCATCTCATCTGTAGGACTCACTTCGCAAAAATAAGGAAAAAAATTATTTGATTTACTTAACATTTTATTTGAGCTTACATAGATTTATTGCTACAAATTCCAGTACCATCAAGTACCAATGGCGTCTCAGCAGCCGGTAGCGCACACCAAGCTAAAAGGCGCTGGTACGCCAAAAGCAGTTCAGCGAGAAGCTGGCAGTACGGCTGGCAGTTTTTGAGAAGCACGGAATGCATTGGAGCGCGCACACCGAACAGCGACAGCTGAACAGGCAGCGGCAGCTGTTCGGTGTATGCGCCCCAATGCATTCCCGTACTTCTCAAGAACTGCCAGCGTGCCAGCTTCTCGCTGAACTGCTTTTGGTGAGGCAGCGCCCTTAGGTTGGTCCAGTGGTATACACGCTAGTCAAAAAAAAAAAAAAAAAAAAAAAAGAACGAGTTCTCTCAGCTAATCGTCCGAACGTTTGCTTGTGCCCTCATAAACACAGCGGTAATTGTGTACGAGATGGGCTCGCGTTGTTTTCTAATTATTTCTACATTAAAATTAGTTTTTCTTAAACCAATTATGAATATTATTCACATTTTAAGTCAGCGCGATGCTTAGTTTTCGAGATATTTGATTTTGAAGTTCTCTGTGTTTTGCTATGGGAGAAACTAACCACAGTCGCACAGTGTAATGGGAAACCTTTTATCATATGTTTCTTGGGTTAGGTTAGGTGACCTAACCTAGCCTAACCTAAAAAAACAGGAAAAGAGGTTTTCCATTATACTGTGCGGCTGTGGTTATTTTCTCCCATAGTAAAACATGGGAATTTTAAAGCGTTATAACTCAAAAACAACGCATTGCGCCGAATTAAAATGCGTGTAATATTGATAAGTGGTTTAAGAAAAGCAAATAAATGCACAAAACAAGTAGAAAACAACGCAAGCTCCTCTTGTAAACAATTACCAGCACGGCTTTGAATTTACCAGATTAGAGAACTCTGAGAGCACATGCCTTCGTCAAGTAAGGCAACGGTAACGAAAAAATCAAATTGGCTCTGAAACCACGATTTCTTTTGTATCAACTCCAAAATCTAATCATTTGTGCCTTTTTATAGTATTAACAGTTTCTGTAATTTTTTTTAAGATCCTTTCATAACTGCTTGAGTTATGCTGCTAATAAACATTATGACAATCATGAGTCAAACATACAAACGAACCAACCGATCTGCACCAAAATTTAGTCATTTATATCTTTTAACATTACAACAACTCCTACAAATTTCATAAAGATCCATTAAAAACATTTTAAGTTATTGCGTAACAAATATTATGGCAAACAGAACTCATACATAGAAGCGAATCAACGGATCTCCTCCAAAATTAAACTATTTTTGCCTATTCACGTTTTAAACAACTGTAAATTTAATAAATATCCATTCAAAACTTTTTGAGTTATTGCGTAACAAACATTATGACAAACACAACTCAAACATAAAAATAAATCAACCGATCTATAAAAAAAGTTTAACCATCTTTGCCCTTTAATATTATTAACAACTCCTGTTAATTTCATAAAGATCCATTCAAAACTTTTTGAGTTATAGCGTAACAAACATTATGACAAACACAACTCAAACATAGAAACAAATCAGCCGATCTGCACCAAAATTTGATCATTTATGTCTTTTAACATAATTAACAAATCCTATTAGTTTCATAAAGATTCTCTCAAAACTTTCTGAGTTATTGCACTAACAAACATATAGGATAATTAAAAACAGTGACAAACGAACGAACAAACGAATCATTACCAATATTTGGTCATTTACTCTTTGTTATATACCTAACAACTCATGTTAATTTCATAAAAATCCATCCGTAACTTTTTGAGTTATGGCATTCACAAAAATGAGGCAGACAAACAAACGGACCGCCGGATCTTCACCAAAAGTTAATCATCTGTTCCTCCTAAGATACCTCACAATCCCTTTAAATTTCCTTAACTTTGTGAGTTATCTTGGTGACAGACAGAAAGACAGACAAACCCGACGAAAACATAACCTCCTTGGCGAAGGTAAATAGGTGTAAAATGTTTGCCGAGCAGTTCAGTTTGCTCAGCTTCAGCAAGTGCCCTCACGTAAGTTTCGAATATCTCTTTAAACTTGGGAGAATTATAACTCGAAATTCTTTACAAGTGTGTGCTATTTAAATAGACACATCGACGAGTTGGGACATGGGGATGACGAAACACATTCTTTGACTAGTGTGCTAGCCATTAGAACAAGATAAATGATGCCGAAAATACGATGCTCGAGCCCATTTTCGTCCTGTGATAGGCGGTAAGTGCTGAACTATGTAAACACAGTTGAAATAGGACTACATTGCAGGTGTCGATTACAGGGTGTCAGAACGAGAATAAATGTCATTGCCACATTTTTGACAGTGCGAAACATTTTAAGCACTATTTCTGCATCTCTCACTGAGTAATTTTTTTTTATTAATGTACTGTAGCCTAACATTACGTTTATGTAAATGTTGTAAATACGGAAACCACTTGAAAATGATGGCAAAAGCGTGTCTGAATATGTAGGCATAATTAACCTTTTGTGACGAACTTCTTTTTAAAGAAATTACTGTCACTGAATTAATAACAGAATACCTCCATATCGTGGAAACTCCAACGAAATAATAACAATAATAATATTAATTATATCTATGTCATCTGCAATGACGGTAGTTACAGCTTACTATTTTTTAAACGCCTGTACATAATTACGGTCTGACTGACTTACCCTGTAATAGAATTGGGTAAATTGTTACTTTAACTTACAATTGTTTTTTGGGATTTTGTTGCTTTCGGCAGGTTAGTTAGGTCAATTTAATACAATTTATATGTATAATCTTTCCGTTGCAAATGCTTAGTTTTTGAGTATTAGACTTAGAAGTTCCCATTGTTTTCCTACAAGAGAAAATAGCCGGTGTCATTACAGGCTTGCTAGCGATCCAATAGAAACAGAACCTAACCTAACCGATGTTGTTTTCTCTGTGTAATTTGCTCCCATAAGAAAACAATGGGAACTTCAAAGACAAATATCTCGAAAAGTAAACATTTGCGACGAAAACGTTATTCATGTAAATTGTCTTAAATTGACCTAATTTACTTACTGAACACAATAAAAATCATGAAAATCGTTTGTAAGTTAAAGTAAAATAATACCTAGAATTGATAGCTGGCAGTAGACAGACCAACAGGCCCATTCCCAGGNAAAGTTGGATACCTTGGAATATTTTTCTTCAGTATTAGATAGGGGAAAAATTAGGAAGCCCAAAAGACGGCGGGGGTTTTGGTGAAGTGTCAATTTTTTGCCGTCATTTATAATGACGGCATGGGCCACTAGTTATAATAATAATACATCGCTCAACCGATCCAATTTGGGTCGTGAAATCCCCTCGATAATAATAATAATATTAATTATATCTATGTCATCTGCAATGACGGTACAGCTTACTATTTTTTAAACACCTGTACATAATTACGGTCTGACTGACTTACCCGGTAATAGAATTGGGTAAATTATCACTTTAACTTACAATTGTGTTTTGGGGGATTTTGTTGCTTTCGGCATGTTAATTGGGTCAATTTAACACAATTTATATGTATAATAGCCGGTGTCATTACAGGCTTGTTAGCGATCCAACAGAAACAGAACCAAACCTAACCGATGTTATTTTCTCTGTGTAATTTGCTCCCATAGGAAAACAATGGGAGCTTCAAAGACAAATATCTCGAAAAGTAAACATTTGCGACGAAAGCGTTATTCATGTAAATTGTCTTAAATTGACCTAATTTACTTACTGAACACAATAAAAATCATGAAAATCGTTTGTAAGTTAAAGTAAAATAATACCTAGAATTGATAGCTGGCAGTAGACAGACCAACAGGCCCATTCCCAGGCAATAGCACGCACAGACGTCTTCCGTGACTGCGCTTCGACCCGGTACTATTTTATTTTAACTCACCTGCGATTTTTTGTTTTGTTTTTCATGTCTTGAGTATGTGATTTGGGTTGATTTAAGACAATTTACAGTAGTAACTTTTTCGTCGCAAATGCTTAGTTTACGACATATTTGACTCTGAAGTTCCCATTGTTTTTTATGGGAGAAAATAGGTTAGGTTGGGTTTGGTTATGTTTGGCTACGTTAGATTGAGATCCAAAGAGTTAGATATTTACATCAAAGTTCAAAATATCGGGTTAGGTTTGGTAAGCAAGGCCTGTTTTTATTATTATTATTTTTAAAATCCCGAAAATGAGGATTTTTGGAGAAAGGCAGATAATTATGATGTTGTTAGGTTAAGTTAAGTTGGGTTAGATTAGGTTGGGTTAGGTTAGTTCGGTTAGGTTCCTATGTGGTCGCTAGCAGGCCTATAATGACGCCGGTTATTTTCTCCCATAGAAAAACAATGGAAACTTCAAAGTAAAATATCTCGAAAACTAAGCATTTCCAACGAAAAGTGTATTCATGTAAATTGTTTTAAATTTACCCAATTAACATACTCATGGCAAGAAAAGCAGCAAAATCGTATGTGAGCTAAAGTAAAATTTACTCTTCAGCCGTCAATAAGCTATCGCCATTTGTTCAGAATCATGGAGACTGTTGAGGAAGAAAATGAGAAAAAAATCTATACTATAATAAGAAAGCTGTCTGTCAGTCCGTCCGTCCGTCTGTCCGAAGCCTTATTTTTCTCCTATCTAATACTGAAGAAAAAAATTCCAAGGCACCCAACTTTTTGTTGCGGAGAGGGTATCTTGGATACTGGGAGGCACTTGGGCGCTTGCCTGCATGCCCGTGTTTGGACATGTTCATTTTCAACGGTACTACAGGTGATGTCACTTATTACGTCTCATCTAGACTATCAACCCTTTTGTTAAGCTGAAATGTTTTCAAATATATATTTTTATGACTTATTCAACGACAGGGTTGCTCTCGGTGCATATTAACCCTTTTTGTTGAGCTGAGATGTTTAAAATATATATTTTTATGACTTATTCATCAAAAGGGTTGCGTTTGGTGCACTAGTAATAATAAACTCAGCCAAAGAGTTGATCGCGTAGGCAAAACTAATTGCTGCACCGGGGAGCGTGTGGCATGATATATGGAAAACGGTGGCTCCAGAGCTTTGGCCGGTAAGAGTTTGGTACTCCTGGAGGAGGGGTTCGTAGCTGTAGAGGATGTTACTCCCAATATATGTCGAGACTATTTTTAAATGCATTGATCGACTCTGCACCGACAGCTTCGGAATGTAATCTTTTCCAAATATTCATTATGAAGTACGGGAAAAGCTGAGAGTAGTTTTTCTTTCTCTATGCTTGAGTTTCTGGCTGTTGTTTCGCAGGCGATCATTAACGTCTCTGCTGTAGGCACGTCGTTGAGGCTATTCAAATACTTGAATCTATCTATTTGTTGGCCCCTTAGCCGTCATTTTCGATAGAGACGAATTCCACTTTTTGTAGGCGATATTAGTATGGCTTGCTTCGCAGCTGAGGTATCAACTTAGTTGCTTTGCGTTAGATCTTTCCATTTTGTCAATAACTTTGCACTGATGTTTCAACCAGAATTGAACAGTAACTACTGAATGTGGGCGACCTAGCACTTTGTACAAAAGGATGATGGTATACTTGGATTGAGTAAATGGTTTTACACTGAAAGGTGCCCAACGTGAAGCCACTATAGCCTCTTGCGTAATGGATCTGTGCAAATTAGCTGAAAGTCTGTCGCTATCATTTCAGTGATCATGTTCTTTTAGTTCTTTCCAATAAAATTATTTTCGTTTCCGACCCTCACTGATACTTCAATTTGTCTCTAGAGTATTTTCGTTAAGATTGAGTTCAGGATGGTTATGTCCTGCTGCTTTTTGCTGAATTGACTTTTCTGTTCATGTAAAAACAGCTTTATTTTAATGATAATTTCTTCCACAGTATGATCAGGTCTCAGTAAAGGCATGGGGCATACCCCACTTCATCTCCTGGGGCACGTCCGATTTTTCTCTCTATTTCCCTCTCTATCTATATCTGCTAGAGAGCAGGGCATACCCTACTTGTCAGTGAACTCAACACAGGCGGGTTGAGAAGGGACGTGTCACCTTGTGAATGGAATAACGGCCTGTTCCAATCAAAACAAGGGTGTGTTGACGTTTAAGTATTTCAATCGCCCGCACTCTCATGTCGGGTGCTGCCCCACTACGTGTGGAAGCATCCGAAGCAAACGCGGACACAGTCACTGTCCCACGGCCATGTCCCTCGGGCAGGTCCGTCGGACACGCCCCATCGTGTGGAAAGGCCATTACCCAATCACTCGAACGTTGTGTGGCGTCGTTGTAAACACAACTGTGTTTATTTCACAAAAAATTATTTTTAAATTTTTGGGATCAAATCAGTTTGTTCGACAAGTGTCAATAGGCAATTTATGGATATCTCTTCATATAATATAGAGTGCAATAAAACTCAGTGCACTTTACAGTAAAGCCTGTAACACGCGCTAGTCAAAAGAACGCGTTTCCTCAGCTAATAATCCGAACGTTTTGTCGAATCCCCGCAAACACAGATTTGAGTTGACGTAAATAAGTGTACAAATATTTGCCGCCAGTTCAGTTTACTCAGCAATGGCCATTCAAACATTTTTGCTGACTTGGAAGGAATTATCGCTCAAATTCTTTGCAAGTGTGTGCTATTTCGGAGGTGAAGATGACGAAACTCGTTCTTTTGGCTAGCGTGTGTACAGGCTAGAACACTTTCGAATGATCGTACGAGTGAGCACGTTCAAAAGACTAACGTGTAGACCGACGTTGAGAATTAGCCCCTGGCAGGCTGGCGATGGTATTAAGAAGTTTTAAATCGTATTTAAGAAGTTCACGCCGTACAGTCGTTTTGTTGATGAACGATAAAAATCGTATTTTATCATGCGATTGATTTATGATGCAGAAATGTGTCCTCCATTTCTTCTGTACAGATGTTTCGGCCATCGCAGGGCGCGCTCACGCGCCAGTTATATGAACTCGTTCTCCGAGCTATGTAAGTGTCCGAATTTGTTTCTGTTTCTGTTTCCACCACTGAGAATGACACAGCTTTCTGAATTCTGTTATTTTAGTTCACTCTAAGCGTAGTGAGATAGCCGAAATCTTACTAGAAATGCTTGCTAAGCCAAGTGAGGTGATCGCTAGCCAGGAAGCAGAGAGCGTAACACTCTTTGCTTCCTGCCGCTATAAGGCGTCTTTTTGTGACCAACGCGAGGATGATTCCTCCTGATCGCGCATGATTCGCGCGTTTTTGTGACCGCATTTTGACGTGATTCTGATAGCAATCAGCCGTGATCAGTGGTGAGAATTGATTGCAGCATGATTTCCTCCGCAGGCTAATCATGCGTGATCAAAGAGTGATTCCAGCCGTTGGACAAGTAAAAATTCAAAATTTGAAATGCAAGTGTGTGATGTTTTCTTATATATAGGGATAAATTGAATAATGTGATTACGATTGGTTGTAATTTTGACTTCCAGAATTGTAGTTTCGTGAATTTTATGCCTGTGTATGTTCAAAATGCTTCAAATCCTGCTAGCTCAGTTATGTACTGGCTTCAAAATAAATAAAGGCTCATAAGAAATCCATTCCCTACCATTTCCGTAAAAATTCGATAAAAATATATTTACCGAAAATTGACATGGAGTCTCTGGTTTGTTTACAAAATCGTTGACCGTTCTTGTGCTTTTCAGTGATCACGATGATCATGATCACGGTGATTCTGATCACGAGCGTGGCCACAAAAAGACGCCTTTTGTCAAACCAGCGTAAACAGTCTTTTAGAGGCGGGGCTGAAGTGAACGCAGCAGTGCCAAATCTAATCTGTTTGCTAATGTACTTTGAGTATTCGAACATACGATGAGCTGAGTGAGGACATTCATTCGACTGTGGTGTGGACCCGCCTTGAAAGAAGTCACTGAACATAACTGACATTGTCTCCAGACCGCTGTATCCACACGTGACCTCAGCGACTAAACAGTTTAGAATACAATTAATAAGACCGGAAAGTACGTACAATTTTTATTAATAATTCCCGTCGTCCTATAGTGGTGATTTTGTATAAACGCAGCTGTTGGTAACCCAATTCTATTTCAATATGGTGGTGAAGGACGAGAACGTAAACGTCAAAAACAATAAAACGTAACATATTTTTATCGCTCAATAAATTTATGAGTAAATGAATGAATTTGTGTCACAAACGTCAGAAATGCTTAGTTTTAAAAATACTGATGAGTTAAATTTAGTCTAACTACTGTTATATTAAATCGCTATTGGAGCTCAATACTGCGCGCCGTTTTTTCGTGCGTAAAATGTTTGCCCAAGCTGTGGCTTCGTTATCAGAACCAGTCCTATGCTCCTATCCCTAAAAATAATGCATCATCAGTACTATGTAATAATTCACGTCGTGTTTTTATCTATTTATTTATGACTATATTTATATCTTTCCTGTCACGCTCAATGGGAATAAGATACGAGAAAATTCAGATTTAAAAAGGCGAAAAAAAAGTTGGGAACCTTGCAATCTTTTTCTTGGGCGAAAAAAAAGTTGGGTACCTTGCAATCTTTTTCTTCAGTAATAGAAAGGGGAGAAATAGAACTCAGTCTGCTTGCCCTTCTGGCAAAAAGTAAAGTTGAGTGCCTTGGAATCTTTTTTTAAAGTATTAGATATAGGAAAAATGAGGAAGCCCAAAAGACGGTCTGGATTTTGGTGAAATGTTAATTTTTTGCCGTCATTTATAATGACGACACGGGCCACTAGTTGGATATAAAATACACGGATTTATGGTTTGTAATCGTCAAAGATATCGTTCCCTAAAGTAGGTGAATAGTTGGGAACTGCTGCCATTATTTTTTTTTTGCAAGTTTTGATACCGACGCGTCGTATACAGCACCTCGTTGACAGTGAACACTGCGCGAATGAGCGACGCAATGGCTAATATTTTTCTTTCATTTCACCGAGAAAGTTTATGATTTTGTGCATTATAGAAAAACTTTCACATTATCATTAGATATATTTCTGTAACGATTTAGTGTCTTCTAAGGAGATTTTATTAGAAAAATCCTTTATATAATGCGAGATCATTTAATTGCGCTGGTATACTAATAATTCCTAACTAATTGCCCTAGAGTACAGCTTCTAAATATTGCTTAGCCTAATAAATCGATATCTCGATAACTACTCAATTCCGGCGGCTGTGACCAATAAATTAATGGTGCAAACCACAGGTTACTCGTGTCGTCACCACAACAATATTCAATCACCGCAGGAGCAAAAAAGTCAATTGGAGATGCATTACACTTCTCAAATTCTAAAAAGAAACTGTGAAAAAGGAATTTCTCTCATAATTCGATACCCATCGAATTTCAAATTATTTTAAAAGTAAATGGTATCGTATAACGTACAAAAACTATGTCAGCTTTTTAAAAATTTCATTTAAACATGAACTTAGAGCGATACTAGCGTCCCCTGCGGCCATTCTGTCAACCAAGCGACCGTCGCAGAAATTTACCAAGGAGCTTTTTATCCACAGCGAGCGAAGCGAAGAGCGGTGATTATGTTTCCGTTGAAAATTTAAGTATATTTGTAAATATATATATATTTGTCTGTCCACCCAATAAGTGGTAGAAGGAGTTGAGCAATGTTCATAATTTTTTGGAGGAAGTCTTGTGGGTTGTCTTCGATGTGACTCATGCCGAAAAACTAGGGTTAGCTGGCCATAAAAAATGACGGCGATGAAATTCACTCTCCACCCAAAACCAAGTAGAAGGAGTTGAGCTACGTTCATCATTGTTTTGCAGGAAGTCTGGTGGGCGGTCCTCGATGTGATCCATGCAAAAACACTAGGATTAGCTGGTCACAAAAATAACGGCGATGAAATTTACTCTCACCGCGGGTGATGGTTTTAAGCCATGAGGCGTTCTTGTTCTTTTGTATTTTCAAAGCTCTTCGTAAGCGACCCACGTGGTCATGCTGAGACGCAACGGCCCGTCAGGTGATCCAAAAAAGTCGAAAACTCGGGAATTTTATACGTTCGATTGAGTGGTCAAAATAAATATAAGCCAAGCCTAGTTGACTTGTCGGGAAATGCAAACAGGAACTTTAATTAGCTTCGTCCCTTTGAATCGTGGCCGAAAACTCATTTTAAGGAACAAGACTTCATAGAAGTCTCGCAGGTAATTGATTAAAGATCAGTGGTTAAAACTTGAATCAACAAGTCGAAACCAGGGCACCTGTTGGAGATTTGGACAAGTTAAACCTCAATGGCTTAATTTCGCGGTCCAATTGAACGCGCCTCTAATATCTATAGTTTAAAGTTTGACTAGTCCGGTACTTTAAATAGTAGCGTTGGCTTCGCTATTGTGGATCGCGCTGCAAGTTTTAGAAGAAGCCCGATTATGCTGGCAGAAAACGTTTTTTACGGAGCATGATTAATCTTTAGAAGTCTCAAGGGCAGGGGTTCCCAACCGGTGATGCTCGCAACCCTTAAGGGTGCGAGATGACCTTCAAGGGGTGCGAAACTTCGGTAAAATAAAGTTGGATGAAATAAATTTGTACACAAATTCAATGTAAACTTCATTCTTTATCCATTATCAGATGAGTTATTCTTTTTATGGAGTGTGATAACATATTAAAAGTTTTCTAGGAGTGCCAAGCTGAGAAAACGTTGGGAACGACAATAGAGTAATAGCCTCCCAGTTAGCCCTGTTCTTAACAAAACCACTCTCCTGGTGTCTACCGCAGGAACCATCTGATTCAGGTCCAGGGAGATAACAAGGTGCGAGTGGTCAGTAGTACCAATAGGGGAGCCAACTGACACAGTCATCAAGTCCGGGACATAAGTCATAACAAGGTCGAGACAGTTACCAGCATCATGCGTGGGCCCGCGAACTAGCTGCACACAACTAGACGAGGTGCAAAAGTCCAACGCAGCCTCACCATGACCATCAGCGGTGACACAGATCCCAACCAGTCCCTGTGGTGTGCATTGACATCTCCCACAAAAACAAACGCTGATTTAGGATCCGTACTCTGGATCGAAGCCATCGCCGTCAGCAAACAGTTACACAGAGAATCATCAGTTGTGGGGCTCCGATATAAGAAAAACAAATAAAAATTATTCAGACGGCCACACACCCTCACAACGACGAACTCATGATAGGCACATTCATGCACTGCTTGCCGGTACGCGCAGGAACCCCTCTGGACATAGACAGCCATGCCCCGGAATCCAGTCCAGGCCTCGATCCCCATGCCCTGCGAAAAGGGGACTGGAAACCTGCCAAGGCAAGCTCCGTGTCGTGCCTCCGACTCGTCACCAACGTCTCAGAACGGCACAACACATCAACTCCACAGGACACAAAGCCAAGCTCCGCGAGGTTCGTATGCAGTCCTCTGATATTGCAATAAGGGACACGACACCTCCGAGCCTGACTCGGTCGCGAGTTACTCTCCACGTCACCAGGAAGCAAGAGAGAAACGAAGATAAAAACAGATATACACAGAAATGAACAGGAACATACAGAAGTAAACAGAAATATACAGATATATACAAAGTGAAAGAAACAACTCCTATACGCAGAAAAAAGCAGAAGCAGAAGTCCGGTCCACTCGGCAGAGCAGCGTACCGAGTAAGGCTAACAAACCCCCCACATTCGCAAGGTTATGGGGGACGACAGTCACAGTGGACATGTGAGTGCCTCCACCAACCTCCCATGGCCCTACCGCTCACAGCACGGGATTAGCACAGAAGAAGAGGGTAAAAAGCAAAAAGAAGAAAAAAGCAGAAAAGAAAAAGAGAAGAAAGGAGAAAAAAGAGCCTCGATTGTGCCATCGAGAGGTAGGGAGAGGAGCTGACTGTGGAATACTGGACGCACGGCTATGGCAACAGCCATATGATATCCTCTCTGGTTGCCGTTGGCTCCATGGAGCTCATTCGCCTTTCATACGCATTTCCTCGCATACGGGTTTTCCAGGCTCATACGCCTGCCAAGCAGCAGCCGGTGGCCAAAGAGAAGGGATTCAAGCTTAGTCGCTTGGAAACGACCCTGCGTTGGTCGCTTCTTACGCCACGTACAGGACGGGAGTGGAATTCTAAAGCCCCCACTTTTTGTATCGTACACAAAGTTGTGCTCACACCGACGCTACAAAACATTCGTACGCGTTCAGAACAATGAAGTGTGAACTCGGCTTAACCCTATAACGACCAACTAAGATGCCTGCGTCTCGTAGGAATAACATTATTTCAAACGGTCTCTAGGAAGGACGCTGGTCCTTATAGGGCTAAGAAGTAGTCACGGCAACGTGACCGTCAAAGTAAAAACCTGAGTGGCTGAGCAACTTTGCGTTAGTGTGCGCCCGCCGTAATACGGGTAGTTTTTTTTTGCTGGACGTTGAGCCTGTATTTGCGATCTCACGTTTACGGAGACGTGACCGACTCCGAACTTCCAAAGTCCGAATCTGCATTTCAGTCGGCCTTAGGCTATCGTGATGGAAGGTGGTTAGTAATACCGCTCCTGTGTGGCTTCAGGCCACTCGTGGAGCTCTTTGGTCACCTCTTTACCTCTCTTTTCGTACAAAACTTGGGAAGACTACAAGTATTTAATTTATTAACCTGTGACCTGTACGCTGTCTAGTACTGTATGCTTTATTAAAGCGGCTGCTGTGTTCTATAACTTTGCATGAAAAAGTGTTAATTTTGTTCTCCTACTGAACGTTTCCGCGACTTCTTTTTTATTAATTTTGCTCCCGCTTTTGGTTTGTGAAAAATTTCGTACAGCATTTCTTTAGCGTAGTAGATAAAAGTGTATTGTAATTCAAGTACAGCTTTTTCATTGTAGCTTATTGAATTTTTCACGGTGATTTAAACGACCACTAACGAAAGACTCGGAGCACAAGATGTTTAAATTGACTTCATTGTATTTGTATTCTTCTCATAAGAGTGACGCCATTCAACTATGATGGTCACTATTTACCGGAGTGCAGTGAGCCCACGATACACCGAATTAATCCCGAGGGAAGGGGGGGGGGAAATGTGTGATGGTTTATGCAACAATTTGATACGTACGATGGTCAGAATACCTTGCAATGTGCAAACAGACAGAGGGTCAGTTAGCGTGCTGGTATCATAGTGAAATTTTCATTACCATATTTAATAGATACGGTTATTATATACCTAAATGATATGATGGGACGTTCGTTATAACAACATCGAATTCTTTGTTCTTTGTCTCATCACAAACGGGATTTCTTATTTTATAGCGAGAATTATATCTGCAGCTTACTCTGTGGCATTATCTTCATTAACTTTAGCACTAAGTTAGTTTTATAAACTTTTTTCCTAATTATGCTAACAACTAGTCGTCCGATCCGCCATTAAATTACACCAGAAAATTAGAACGCCACGAAAACCCCCTTTTTTCCGCCTTTTACTTTTCAGCGTGTGCTTCTCGTATGAAAATTCAACACCTGCCGGAAAAACTGTAGAAACGTAAATATGTGGCGCTATCAAGTGTCATTTCCGGTATCACCTTTGACATGTATGATTACGCTTGTGCATAGTAAATTAGTAATTAATAAGCCGACCCTTAGTTCGCCCGAATGCAACCCCGTATCAATGATACCGTGGCATTATCTTCAACGCTCGAATTTTTTCCTATCTTATTCTTTCAGTGTTTCACGAGCTCCGTGAATAAATCTATGGCTAATGCGGTCCTTTTTGTATTAGATGATATAAAATACATGATGCAATGAGCGGCGAGGCACCTAAAAATTTTGGCTGCTAATCTTGCAGGCAAAATTGCGGTTACCAGAAGAAACTTTGTGTTCAGCCGGGGGGCACACATGCATTCGCGCACACAACTTGATGCAAGGATAAGCAGCTCGCCCGTCGTTTCTATATATATTTAAAGAAATGATTTCATGAGCGACGTGACAATTGCTCATCTTCCGATCAAGCTGCTTGTAAAAATGCTTAGTGTGTCTCGGGCATAAGTGACGCTCAAAGCCCCGTCCACAGTGAATTTATAGTCTACAGAAGGAAGACGTGTTGTAACTGATACAGGTAACCACTCAAGCCGGCTACACACAATAGTCCTTTGACCTGTATTTTACTTGCACCGAGTTCGAATGTTTCATTGTGTCAATGCACACACAACTCAGGGTGTGCCAAAAGTTTCGATATATGTTAACCGACATATACGTTGGCCTAGCAAGTAATAACAGCATTTCTTTTGTGTCTTTTCATATTTTGAAATTTGAAAAGCTGTGTGCTTTTTCGATCGTTGTTTACGCAGGCACAGCAACGCATTCGAACGCTGTGAAGTCAAATTACTGGAGAAACGACTGTCGTCTGCTGTTGGTTTAAGAAATATCCAATTCAAAAATAAAGAGAACTCAAAAATGATACAAATGAACGAGTACCCTCTGTATAAGCTTGCAGAAAGTAACTAGAGCACTCTTAGGGTGCATTGCTTCCGCCAAGTAAGGTACTGTAACGAAACGTTCCAATTGGTTTTGAAACTACGATTTTTTCCTTTGTATCAACACCAAACTCTAATTATTTGATTATTTGTGTCGTGCGCCTGTAATAACAGCTTCAATCATTTTCTTCAAGATCCGTTCGTAACTTTTTGAGTCATGCTGCTAACAAATGTTCTGACAAACGAATGTCAAACACACAAACAGACCAGCCGATCATCGCCAATATTTAATCATTCAAGTTTCAACATTCTAGCAATTCTTATAAATTTCACGAAGATCCGTTCATTACTTCTTGAGTTATTTTGCTAATAATCATAAAATCATACACTGAGACAAACAAATGAACGAACTAACAGATCACCACAAAAATTTGGTAATTTACTCTTCGTAATATACTTAACAATCCATGCAAATTTCATAAAAATTCATCCATTACTTTTTGAGTCATGATGCTCGTCAGTATGGCACTGCAGTCACTGCTGCGTTTCGAGTTGCGGTTGCCGGTTTTCAGGCTGCTGTAACCCAACTGAGTTGTTATTACAACACGCCTCTGTTCCCTCTGAGTGCTAATTCGCTTCAAATTCAATAGATACCGTATCTAAAATATCACAAGTGGGTCTTGCTAGATGCCACTGGACACAACAGCTAACATTTTATCAAACCTTTCGGAGGACATCCGGTTGTGTTAGCGGTGACGCAACAAAATGGTCGAACACTTTGTGCTGCGTTTAAAAACCAAAACACTAGGCCTTTCGTGTGACCCCTCCTTAAGTCGCGTACTTTCCCAACAATCTTGTCACATCATCAAAGGCCGTCAATTTTAGGCACTCGATCTGTGTCTGTCAAAAGATCTGATAAAATGTTAGCCGTGACGTCACGTGGCTGTTAGCAGGTATAGGCCGTCAATTTTAGGCACTCGATCTGTGTCTGTCAAAAGATCTGATAACATGTTAGCCGACGTCACGTGGCTGTTAGCAGGTATCACTATTGACGTTATGTATGGTTCTTAAAGTTTGCATGGAATGGGAATTCGAAAAGCAGCGCACTTTTTATTGTATTTTTCAGGAAGTTAACGAAAAAAACATTCGTACGACTGACAGGCTCGAAAGGATTCAAGACCATCGTGTGAGCCCAGCTTTATACACGAAACGTGTTCCAATTCGTGTCTTTTTGGACGTAAATGTAGATACATATAAGGCGCAACTGTAGTTGCGCAACACGTTCGTTTCCCTGCGACTGTCTTCCCTCAGCCAAAAATTTAAAATTTCCCCACTGCATTGGTTTCTCTCCCCCTTGCCTTGTTAGGGACCTCAAGTTGTGTGATAGTCCACCAGTTCTAAAGTACTATTGACTTCCGTATACTTAAACCAACAATGAAAGTTTAATTTCAGTTGCTAACGCTGGAACCTATAGGCGAAATCTAAACGTACACTTTGAAATCGCATTGTTAAGAGTGAAATCTCAAACGCGTGGGAAAATCCCAAGGATTAGCAACCGTGTTTAGCAATAAGTTGCAGTGTGTAATGACTAATGAGTTTCGTAATGACTGATGAGTTTCGAACAACCCTACAGAACGCTAACGTTATTCTGTGAACGTTTGCAACCCATCCTCAAATACGGCGAGTAGATTTCTGTTCAAGGGGAAAGGAGAATTGTTTGGAAGCAGTTGTGATATACACCTACAAATTTTATAATAATTCCTACATAGACAGCAACAGTACTTGACTCTTAGGTCCAAGTGGCCTCTGATGTTGGCGGCCAAAATGGGAAAAATGGGATTTTCTCAAGAGCTATTATGAACATGTCCAGACACGGTCATGCAGGCAAGAGTCCAAGTACGTCCCGCCGTATCCAAGATACCTTCTCCGCACGAAAAATGTTTGGTACCTTGGAATTTTTTCCTTCAGTATTAGACAGAGGGAAAAGAATAGCTCTAGAGAAAATCTCATTTTTCCGTTGCCGACTGACTTTTGGCCGCCAGCGTCAGACCTAAGAGTCAAGTACTGTTGCGGTCTATGAATCCTATATGGATAAAACTGCTCACTTCAGGAAGACTGGTTGAGTTTTTGAGGCGCACTCAAAATTT